>JAXCHB010000068.1:9262500-9862500 GCA_036926305.1 Uropetala carovei | reverse complement strand
AATTCATAAAAATACTCTTTCTACCGAGTACTCATAATATCTGAAAATTGAATTCCGTACGTGTGTAATTGACGGTGATGGTATTTTCGCTCATTATAATAAAGTTCTATTTATATGAAATTCTCGTTTTATCGAGGTAACACCCTGCCTAAGATTTGAAAATTTTTAACTTTGCGTAATTTTATAATATAAACTGAAAATCTTATTTTGCGTTTATTTTATGAGATCACGTGGCTGAAAATGTTTCGACTATTCTTACTGCTCAACATTTCTGTTAACTTGAGGCAAGGTAACAGTGCCTTTTTAGATAGTATTAGCCCAAGCTCCTTTTTTTATTTTCCCCTTTAGCATTTTCACCTTTTAACAAATATACGTACATAATTGGACTTAACATTTCAAAACAAAAATCTATATTACCGAAATTAGCCCAAAATAAACATGTCAATTTTGCGCCTGAAAAACATCGTACAAATTTTGTATGAATATCTAGACAGGACCGTCCCTAGGGTAGGGCGAATCGGGACGACCGCCCCGGGCCTCGCACTCATTGGGGCCACGCAGTTCGATATCACCGCAAGGAAACCCTAAGTTAAATTTGGTGGTAAATGTTAACAGGATCCCGCACAAGCCGATTTTTCCCTGGGGTCGCACCTCTGCATACAGACATAACCAACGTGTGCAATCGAAAACAAAATCGCGAGAAAAACAATTAGAATGAACCATACTTTATTATGACGAATGCCTCCAAAAAATATAGCTTCGCCGAACAATAAATTTAACCTTGTAGCGGCAAAGTTATTTTTTGTTGATGACGAAATCCATCTGGTTGTCGAGATGCGTAAGCAAGAAACAGCTGGAGATTTCGTTCCTCGATTACTCGTTAAACCATGGGAATTGCCCAATTCCACCCAATCCGCCCGAATGCTTACATTTCCATTCTGATCCGCGCACAGCCTAAGCAAAATTAATTCGCGGCCTCTTTCCCGATCAGTGACAGTCGGGAGGAAATAGGGAAAGGCAGGAAGAGGGAGGGAAATGGGAAGAGAGGGTCCCGAAGAGAAGAAAGCGCACCTCTTCGCCGAGAGAAGGGAAGACACCCTCAAAGAGTCACCTTTTCTGCGAAAGTGAGCCATCGCCAAAAGGGACGTTTCGCAATTCTATGGGAAGGAAGTAATTATTCCTTGGTGGGGAGGGGGCGGGGGATAGAGAGAGAGAGAAAGAGATTGGGGAAGGCGGGAGATTGAGGTGGGGCGGCGTCGGGGCGGTGGAGAGGGAGAGAGACCTTAGGGAGGGAAGCTAATTAGAACGATGGACGATTACGGGTGATGGAAAACATGGCTGCTAATGTAATCAAAACATTTGTTTTATAAGCATTGCTTTCGATTCTTGTAGCTCGCATATCGCTTGGCATGTAATGCACATTCGCGAGATATTGATACGTTTTTATTTGAGTGGACCAGCTATTTTGTATTTAACCTGCTCGGAAATGTTTTTAAAATCCTTTAAAATTATATTTTCCTACGCTAAACTAGCATCCGTCTAAATAACTACCTAAGTTTTCTGTATATCCATAAACAAAAATTTCTGAAATACTATCAGTTGTCTAAAGTCAATCGATACACTCGTTTTTTTCTTGGCACGGATTTTAGCAATAGTAGTCATTAGTGGCGAAAGTTTTGACCTCCACATTATTTTATAGAAATCTTGGGATATATTTATTCTCATTTGCCATCGCTGCCGTCGACAAGCAATTTCCTCGCGGAAGTAACCGTCGAAAGAATGGCAACGAGAAATTGATAGCTTTCTCATTCACTTCGAGGCATTGCTGAACTTGCTGAAAGCCTACAGGATGCGGATTGTGAAAAAAAAAACATGCAACTATTTGTGATGAATTAAGACTTTCACACACCTCCAGATATAGCAAATTGCTATATATTTTTTTAGAATAACGTCTTAGGAGCTTAGCATTATTTATTCGGAAGTAATAGAGAAAGAAACATACATTATATGCATAATTTGCTTAAATTCGTGGGTTTCTCACTGATGACTCCTCAAAAATCTAATGTATGTCTTCACAAATAGTTCAGATGGCACTTTGTAACTTCAAGAGCGACGGAAAGCATTAAATACCAGAATAATAACCCGGCATATGACGGATAACATTAAAAATTGTAACATACTGAAAAGAGTAAAATTAATTTTTAAATCTTTATTCAAGAACTTCATAATAAATTACATCTGGTGTAAAAAAGCGGCCATTTTGAAGCAACCGGCCTTGCAAGTTTGAATGTTGCAAAAATATTTTAATTTTTTTGGGTACTTTTGCTCTCGAAAGTGCCACATAGAGTTGGCCGTGTGAAAAGATCGGCTCAGGAGATTAAGTCTCACATGGTCAAATGTTTGTCTCTGTGCCTTGTTTTTATATAATATTTATGTTAATATCGTAATAATAGATGACACTTAGTGCATTTTACCTTTCGTTAAATGTTTTAATTAGGTTATTATAATTGATAACTCTGAATACTCTTCTTCTTGCTTGCTTCTTTCAAGAAAAATAAGCTTTGGAAGATTGTAGTGACTTAATTAATTAATAACTAAACAATACAGGTTGCATAGCAACACATGCTAGATTAAAATCACAAAAAATACGCACTTTTACGTATTTTTAAAATTTTAAAGGGCAAGATACAATAAAACATCGCTACAGTAAAATAATTTAGAATTTCCTTCGTATTTCAGTTTTGTTTGAAGTTCTAAGTTAATATTTAGGTATTTTAATGAGCAAAATAAAAAATGTCTGCAAGGTCAAAATCGTTTTTTCCCGTGCTTTTAAATGGCAATACTAAAGGATATCTGGAGTCTAACCTAGCATACTTTATGTAAAAGTAATTAGATTTTATAGTAGGTAATGTGGTCATCTAAAAACACACCAACTTTCATATCTCTATCTGCTTCCAGTGCTGAGATATTGAAAGATTCTAAGAGCGTTATACACAGAAAGAATTGGAAAATTATATGAGAGATTACATAAACATTTTTCGTATCTAAGTCCCTAAATTCCAACGTGATGAGAGAGTTTAGTATTTAAAACGGAGATTATTCATATTTCCCTGACGCGAGTTGCCAACTCGAGGGCCATATATCATGGGAGCCCGCTCAAAGCAAGATATTTTACAGGGATACATATATCGAAACACACCTTCCAAATTTTGGCTTCTGTTGAATCACAGATGCTCATATTGTTCCTTTCGCCTTCTCCTCCACCGACCTTGGGGAATGAAGATATTTTTATCACATTAATGTTTCCTATGTGTATGTATAAATATTTTCGCATCCGCCTGGATTTCTCTCCAACTCGCCGTTCGACGCTAACTTCAAAGGGGTTTTATAAGCTCACCCGTTTGCTGATTCACACGAAGGGAAAGAGAGGAACTCTATTCCGCCATTATTCCCGTTATTGCGAAATTCCCCAATGGGTCACACGGATTAACTCTCCGCAACACGTGTTAACTTTGTAATACCCGCCACTCCCGGATTCAAGCTCGGCAACTTCTTCCACAAAAGCTACTGTAAGCATTTCACATAACACCACATAATGTAAAACTCCTGCCGACGTTATTTAGCGTGTAATAAACGACCTAAGCTTATGGCTTCTATTTTTATATAATTTTTGGGGACGCCACATTAAGAACCTTACAAGTTCCCTCGATGAAAGCAAACTCTAGACTTTTTACTATACACTGTAAGAAAATTACTAAATTATATCAATGTAGCGAGCATATTTTTACCGAAATAAAGTAGCATTAGATGGTAATGGAGAACAGGTGAAGGCAATCGGTCCATTCCATATTTTGTCAAATTACAGAAATATTTTTTCAATGAAATGAAAGTTTAATGTCACTTGTAAGAAACAAGCATTTCAAGGTCGCATTCATCTAAACCGTAATTGGTTTCTGAACGTTACTTAGGACAATAAACAAATCAATTAAGTTAGATTAAATGTGAAATAGCCTACGATCGGTGGATCAATGCCACCTCTGAACGACAACATATCATAAAAGTTTAACTTTACTAATGTAAAAATTACAGCTATTTCAGTGTTTATTGCAGATAATTTAACAATTGACTTTTTCGAAAAAAAGGAATAAGGTATGAATAAATAAAAAATGTGTAACACGAAAATCTAAACCGACTACGTTTACTTTTGCGCCAAATTGATCAGTCAAAATTTAATTCGACAATAATAAAGAGAAAACTAATTCATTTGCGTTAAAAATGCCCACTTTTTATACTGTACTCTAAATTTTTTTACTTTACTTATTTATTTAGAAAACTATTTTAACATCAAAAACGATACGCGTCGTCGAAATATACTGGATCGGAACGCCCGGAGCCAACCAATACTAAAATATCTTATCACCTCATAAATATGATTTGTTTTGTGCCATTATGGGTGTATGTTGCTTTTTGCATATGTCGAGTGTTACGGTCAACCACGAAATACGTATATCGGGACTTAAAAATATATGTGAATACACATGAGAGATCTCATTTGGCTAAATCATAACTTCCAATTGAAAATATTGGTAATTTGCTCTTTATTTAATTTTTCTTTATCGGTTTCTTTTCTAGTTAATCTTTCTTAAATTCAATGTTGCTTTAACCATGCATATGTGCTTTCCTTCTTATTATTTATCTGGTCTGTTATTATTTGCTTTATATTCTTATCCTTGCTTTCAAATGCATTTTTAGGAATTTTTATTATTCTATTCTTTCGATTTGACTCTAGCATCTAGAGTGGGGAACGTTTGAGATCATTTTGTGTTTTCCGCGAAGCTACAATGAAAGAGCGACCCGTAAAATTTAACACACATTTCTACATAACCTTAATGTTGACATTTTAACACTAAAAATGTTTAGACTTCATTTTCAATTGCATAACAGCATATTCGGACCGCCCAAATACTGGCAAATTCTAAGGCGTTGCATTCGCTACTTCTAGAAAAACGACTTCTGATATAAAGTTTCTGCTTTTACAAATATACATACTTTCATCCTCCGTTTACTCATATTTCTATCCTTCCTTCGCCATATTTTATTTCGATATTTTATAATTAAATCCAACCAGATTTAAACCAGTTAGGAAAGCCTTTATTGGTAGTAATTTGCTTTAAAAAAATCTTTATATTAACTTTCATTTTCGACATTTTCATGAATGTTTCGTATTTTGTAAAGGTCCTGTTTCCTGCTCGGCATTGTAATCTATTTGCATCTTTCTACTCCGTTTAATTTTCTTGCCTTTTCATGCTAATCAATATTTTTATCGCATAAATCGCAAAAACGAATTAAAGTCAATCTGAAGTAAACTGTTACGCTATTTTGAAATTAAATTCGAATCAAGTTATTACGAAATTTAAAATTATTTGGCATTTCAGACAGTATAGTAACTATTTCAAGCGTGAAAAATCTACTCTATAAAGGGATGCATTTTGTTGTGCAATTATATTAAAATATCAGTGGCTTGTGACGATTAACTGGGACCACATTCAAAACTGACCGCGAAGATTCTGCGTCTCAGTAGATCGCGACACACAAAGGGACGTTAGCTCTTTATATTAAAGTGATCCCTCCAAAAAATATGAAGTAAAATTTCATTAATAGTTCAAAACTTATTCCACAAAGACATTTTCGTTGAGCGATTTAGCGAATCGGTCATAAAATGAAAGAGTAATGAAAAAATAAAGTGTTGCACTCTCGAAGAGATCAATTATCATATGAACGAAATCACGAGATCGAGTGATGATTAATTACGCTGAGATTGTGCGTATATTGGTATAGATACCAACTAAATCAAGGTTTTATCGGACGGTTATCGTATATTTTTATCAATGCCTGAAATTTTTTTGAAGGAGCTGAATACATAAAAAAGTAGTCGAACGCGGCATGGTTTGGGGCCGAATACTATCTTGAAAATGGAGTTTACGCAACTCATCTTGAAAAATTAAGCTCCATGGCTTTTTTCAACAGAAAAATCCATATAAATCAGAGATTGAATTTTTGAGGAATGATACATTGTGCAATTATGGCAGCCAATTTTTCAATCTGCTCACTACAGAAAATATTCTCGAATGATAAAATGCGTCTCGGATTGATTTCATTTTTCAGGACCTCCCGTATTCAATTTTCTAGAAAGACTTCACGCATCGCATAGCATGGGTTAATGGATCATCGAAATCGCCATTTAATTCCCGACCTGAATTATCACCAAGCATCTTAAGGAGGATTCTCGCGCCAGTAATGAGTGAATCGATGCCTCGAGAGCGAGGAATCAAAATGGCATCTCTCCTGAGAGAGTGCGGGTGGTCGCTGACCCACTTCCGGTCGAGAGGGCTATATCCTCCTTCCCTCGTTCCATCCCAAAGCACAGGTCGCATATCTCTTTCCTCCCTCCCCCCCCTCTCTCTCCCCCCCTCCTCCTTCTCTCTGTCTCTCTACCCCTCACCTTACACTAATTCCTTTCCCCTCTCTTTCTCTCTCCGTATCTCTTCCTAACTCTGTTAATTCCCTCCAAATTCCTCCATCATCATCTGATTCCTTCTGAAATTCTTTTAAATACCAAATTTGATTTCTTCCTTTCACACTGCATAATCGTTGATATCTTTCCTCCTTTCTAATTTTATTTCCATCTTCTAGTACAGTGTTTTTCAACCTTTTTGCTTTGGCGACACACTTTTTAAATGATCCAGCTCTCGCGACACACCATGAAATAATCGCGACACTCCATGATATAAAAAGTCAATTTTTTTGGATAAAACATAACAAAAATACTTAAAATTCATTATTTAACAATAAAACATCATAAATATAACAAAAAATATAAGAAAATTTTTGTTAACATCATATTAGTACAAATATGACCGAGGTCATTTCAGAGTATGTACAACGAAATTTATATATGTATAAATAAAATTCATTATTTAACAAAATAAACAAAAAGAAATAAAAATCTGTCGAATAAAAATTTTAAAAAAATTAATGTGAAATTTGAGCCTTTTTTCCTGAATTTTCGCGACACACCTGGACCTCGTCCACGACACACTAGTGTGTCGCGACACACACGGTTGAGAAACACTGTTCTAGTATATGTCTTACAGTTAAGATCAAATTTATTCACTTTGAACGTATCCATAAAAATCTTTGCGGTTATTATTGAAAAACATAGGGACACGAAGAATTGAGCATTAGGTACATTATGAAAGAAACCTGGCTTGATCTTTGAAATAATTCAAGAAAATCTCAAGAAGTTCTTCGATCAAATTTCAAATAAAAAATAAAATGATATATAAAGAGTTGGTTGCGCCACTTTTGCTTATAATTTCGGGTTCACAAAATTTTCTGAATAAATTATCCCGATGTAGTTTTATCACTGTCCGAAACACGAATGTTTCCGTATTTACATAAGAAAATTTGAAGGGGTTACGGCTTTCGGGATTTCCAAAATTCCATTTACCTACTTAAAATAAATTATTGGTCGAACGGTAGCATTAAAAAACCCCTAAGTGACTTCATTACTTCTGAAACCTCTTCATTCTTATAATAAAAATAAACGTTTGCAAAGTTTTCGCATAACCTATTATACTACATTATTTTACTTATAGTCTTTTTTCTAATTTCCCTCATTAATTCAACAGTGAATTACCGTGACCGCCTTATGACAGTTATCAAGCTGATAAATTATGTCCATTCAATAGCCATATAAAGGTTTGTACTGCTGATTTGTAGCGAAAATGCGCCATTTGAGAGACGTATTTTAACAATATTTTCCTCGCGGAAATGATCCTCGTAATTGCTTTTGATTGGCGAAGGAGAATGCGTAACACAAAAGATGGAACGTTAACGCTGCTCTATAATTTATCAACAATCAATACCAGGAACCTTGTGAGAGGCTATTGACGAAACTCAGCATCTCTTTCAGTTGTTTATACGGCCCAGACATGCATCATCCCCTCCAAGATGAGAGCTGCGACGGCTACGGGACGACTTTTAGCGATATTTTCACACTCGGCGTAACACGTCTTTGCACTCGAAAAAGGGGAAGCCGTCTCTTTATCTCTCTCTCTCTCTTCTTCTCTCTCTCAGAGGACGGGAATAGAGCGCATTCCGCCCGACAGAACATTCATTACACGCGCCCCCACTTGAGTAAAGAACGTAGGTTTTTCATTCTATACTTGTTTTTCATTGCCATCATTTATCTTCAAGATAATATAAAAAAATTTTTACACGGCTCAAACTTATTTTTGTCGCAATGTGGTCTTTCTTGTATCCGCCTTAATGTAACAAGACGCCGCTGTAGCACTTCAGCGAGTAGCCAATGAACTCGCCACTGGACCAAAGTAAGCATTTTTTTATACCCAATCATCGTCGACTCAACCTTCCAAAAAAATCTACAGAAGAATGCAGTAGCGTGAAGAAAATATCTCCTTTTATTCGTTAAAGCCTTGCGATTTCAAAAGCAAAAGCGTTTTCAGCCATAAATCCTATTATTGTTAAATCTCGCCCCATCGCTCTTTAAAATATAATAAAATTAGGAGAAATTGTATTTTTTCAGTTAATTCTGTGAGATCACTTCTGAAGCCATAACAATTTCAACTTTTCAGCTCAATACTTTGCCACAAGGCTCTGGAGATGAATGTGATCACTAATTTCGCAAAAAAACCTAAACATATAGGTAACAACTGCCGGATAAATAGTTTATCTAACATTTTTCCCTTTGTTCGAGAGTTTATAGTATCTCTATAGTATAGTCACAAAAATCCGTTCTACTAATTTGAAAGAAGTAGTATCAGCCGTGTGATAAAAAGTTTCAGAAACTGCATTTGAGAATGGATACCTTCCCACGAAAGTCTCAAGTATTCGCGTGACCTTAATTTAATATTTACTCTGGTTTTGCAATAATCCAAAATAATTGTAATTTCCATTCTATGAGTGGGAGATATTATCTGGCACACCTTGCGAAACTTTCTTGCCTCTACCCTAGTCATTCCTTTATTGAATATTCAGACTCTATCAAGATTTTTCTCATGAATCACAGCTGAAACTATAACCCACTACTCACGATGCTCCGTTTAGTTTTATCTGTGACGTAAGAAAGTGTCCTTTTAAAATGCTATTCACTTCATCAAGTTTTAAGATCCAAATCTACATCTTTCATATTAAGAGTTATATTTGCTTGTCTTTTTATTTGTTTCTGACATTAAAAGAATACACATTTTTCATTTTAAATTCTTTCTTTTTCACTGAGTTCGAATCTTTCCAATTTGTTCTTTTTTCAACTATTTGTCATTGTAGCAACAAGCGTTATTCATAGAACTTATTTATATTTACAATATTAAGTCTGTGATCAAAATGTAGTTATTTTGTTAAATTTCATCAATACCGATTCATTCCCTTAATTGAAAACGTTTTAGAAAGCTTCGATAAATACTTTATTTCATCAATACCGATTCATTTTCTTAATTAAAAACGTTTTAGAAAGCTTCTCTCCTGCCTTCGATAAATACTTAATTCCGACGTTCAAGGCATTTAGTACACATTCAATAGAAAGATATGTCGTAGACGATTCAGTATATGTAAATTGCGAGTTTTGCACTTGGAAAGCTTATTTATTGAGTCGTTAATGGGCTACCAGTATGCCAAAGAATCTAACCTATTTTCTAAGGCAGCGTTCCAATCAAATAAATCTGATCTGTCCGTTCTTTCTCTGTCTCTCTCTCTCTCTTTCCGGTACTTCTCTCCTCACCCTTGTTACACGCTTTCAGTCCCTTCTTTGCCATCCTCAAATTCAGTCTGCCTTCATCTACATAATGTATGCAAGGAGCTCTATTTCCTGTCCTTACCGTAGGTTCACGTCCTCTATTCCATTCACGCAGTGGCGGACAATTTTCTCCCACACCCCGGGCGAGATGAACTTTAAGGGCCTCCTGTATACTCATACGAACATCTTATAGAACATACATACATACATATATATACACACACACACAGCTGCACCTCCAGAAATATAATCTATTTATTAAACTGCACACAATGCCCGGCGTTTTACGTGGGCCTTACCACCACACCCCTCAACATATATGTATGTGTGTGTACATTCTTTTCATTGTTATTAAAAATTACGCAAAAGACAAAAACTTAACGAAATTTGTTTTATATTTTTACGAGCCGTTATTAAAAATTTCTGCGACACACCGGTTGAGAAGCGCTGCTCTAAGGCAGTGGTTCTCAAATTTTCAACTGTCGTGGCCCCCTTGAATGTTATGCGGCCCCATTTGAATTATAGTAAAAATAATAAACTTTAATACAGTTTCCTTTATTTTATATAACTGTTAATAATTTTTATCGCGTCGTATTTCCTGAAATTACCTGATGAAATTTTATTATTCGTGGATTTTTTTATATTTTGGCATTTCACTTAACATCTAAAATAATTTTGCGGGGCCGCGACCCACAGTTTGAGAAACACTAGTCTAAGGTATTCCAATGGTAGGTGATTATAACAGAAACTGCTTAACCTTTTCCATATTCTCTGTCAGAGCTACAAATCCAATTAAATGCTCTCGTATTTGTGCATAATTTTCGGAAATTTTAACAAATCTCAGGATGTTTTTCATTTACTCTTGGTGATCAATTTTGGGTGTACAATCCAAATCAATGGAGTATCATTTTGCATCAAGAGCACGACAAACTATTTCGTTAATTATTTCCTATTCAAGAAGTTCAATTAGTTCATTCTGTACCCTTTTGCTTAGGTGATTTCCATGATTAAGTCACCGTTTTCAATTCTTCTCAGATCCTCAGTCATAACAGAAACGAATTTTACAAGCACTTCACACAAAAAGTTAACATTGTAGCAACAAATCTGGCCCCGGGCGGCCGTTCATTTCGCCTGTATGCAGCACATCTTTCATGAAACATTTTCGCGTGAATTGATTGTGTATGTATTCTTTCAATTTCAGAATTCTCCCCTTTCCCCTTATAGTGTTTAAGTATTTCTTTCCTGCAATCCGTATTTCGGAAAAGTCATCAGGTACAGTGACATTAACGACAGCTTGACTTGCTTTAGCTTTTCAGCCTCTTTAGAATATTTATATTAAAGAAATTTTCAGGGAGAAACTTCTTGAATTTTTATAAATTGTAAACCATAATTCCATAAAATATGTTCAACTCCTTTCTGCATAACCCCAATTTTAATTAATTAAAAAATCTCTTGAAATTTTAAAATCTTTCATCGATTATGTTTCTTTCATTTTTATTGTCGTCAAATATTTTCATTCTTTCCTGTTCCTCTTCTGGTATTTTTCGGTTGGAAAGAAAATTTATCAGACGTTATTTACACATCAATAGGGAGGTTTTAAGCGATAAAATATAATATGTGAGACGATTTAAAAAACGGCACAATAAAAAGTAAAAATATAAAACATTAAGATTTCAATTGAGCATTTCGATTTTTCGAGGGAAAAAACAGACATTTATTCGCACGTAATAGATTTTTTCGACTAATCAACAAAAATCCCACAATCGAGCGAGAAATTATATTGGCGACTGAATACGGAGTAAAATAAATTGCAAGTCGATCCTATGATTTTACGTGATTTGCATTTATCGGTATCGGTGACACGACGTGGACCCTTTGTTTTCCTTAAGGCTTACTTAATGAGCTCGTAAACAAGAAGCCTAAGTGACTCTAGCTGTTCGCGCAGCTCTGTGTGAATATTAAAGACGGAAGCGAACTGCCTGCCCCTATGCTCTTAATGGTTGGCTGGCGGCTGTACCGTTTTAGGGGCCGCGATGGAAATATAGAGATAAAAAATGTTCCTCGTCTCTTGGCTGAGTTTGGATTCGCAAATCATAATACAGCTGGAAATAAAGCGCCGAATGCGTAAACTATTGCGTTATGCAATACGAAAAATGTATTGCTTTTATTAAAACTTTTCTAGCGTAGTGATTATTAATGATTATTTGTTATTTGTCGGCATACGTTGTACTTGTTCCTTTAATATAGGATCAAATATTTTAAAATTAAAAATCAGAAGAAAAAACATTCTACTAAAAATAGGTTTTAGACATTCCCCTATCGATTTGCCCTCATAAATCTGTGTTTAATATATCTTTATGTCAATCTAAAACTATGATCACTCTTTTATCCCATTATGAATTAATTCAGTTTACGATTGCAGTATCCGTTATTCACTGCTTAAGGTTCTCGGCAAAGATATAGTTCATCAGCATTGGCATATATTTCTCCGAATAATATTTGGCACCACGTCACAGAATATACCGAATAACCGCGTAACGGTATCTTTATGTGGGATATCTTCCCTACTACATCCATCTACCCTCCCCCTCCTTCAAAAGATTCTTTCAATGCCCCCTCTTACTCACACCACCGCCTTGTGTTTTGGCCCTCTTTTTGTTCCTGTTGTCTATCATCCATATCATTCTACCAGCATAAGCTGTCTTACGCCATGCCAATGAAGTAAATTATTTCTTCTTGACACTGTTAATCTCTCGGATGCATTCTCTTTTATTCATAAAAAGCGATCTAAAGTTAGTTCCGTTTTATTAAGTTGATTTAAGTTAGATGGAAACTTAGAAATATTTTACCCAAAATGACGCTACAACAGAGCTTTCCATATAAATCAAATGCTATTGTTACCGAGTTATAAATGATGATCTAAATGATAAATCTAATTTTACATGTTCATTATCACTTTGCCATCAAATGATGTGGTTATTTGAATAAAATCGATATGTAACTATTTGTTTGTAAAAAATATCTTTATAGAAATACGTTCTTTGTATTTTCCGGGTGTGATTATAAAGTTCATATTCACCTCCATCATCACCGGATAAGAAATTGAATGTGCAGTCGCCGTGACAAAATACAGTGGTTCTATAAGGAAGCAGTAAGAAGAGAAGTTATAAGCAGATAGAAAACCATCTTCTAGCACGAACGCAATCGACCGAAGAGAAATGAAATGCTAAGATTGGCGTACCAGTGTGAAGGGGAGCATCGGATTGAATTCGATGACTTCTTCAGGCACCATCGCTCTCTGGAAGCAAGCGTCGGAACGCGCTGTCGATCGTCAACCGCTAAGACTAATTAACATCGGATGATGAGACATTTGCGCGGTTTGCAGCGAAGTTTTTTTTATCTCGGCTGAGTCGATACGATGGATAGATCGAAAGGGTCGGGTAAGGAGCTTCAAAATCACAAACGGGAACTAGCGAATATAAGAAGAAGAAAAAAAAGATTTATATACATAGACATGAAATCGGTTCCAAACAAAAAACAAACTTCGAGCGACTGGAATGCATAAGATATTAAAAGAATACATTTACACAATAAAGGCTAGATTCGTTATTTTTACGCGTCGAAATTTTTATTCTGAAACAAACTTTTTTTCGAAATTTACTTACGAGAAACTGTTCCATGATAGGGAATATTGCGCGGGTGGTTTTATTCAACAAAACATATAAAAATAAGTTAAGATCACAACATTTATGTCAATATAGTCGCTATACATCGGTGTGTAATTTTATTAACAATACAAAAATGTAAATTAAAACGTAAATTTTACTTTATCTTTGGTGTATGTAAAACTTCCTTCAGGCCTCTCCCGGGTGAGCAATTGTCACGTTTGACAGAAATGTTTCAGCCATGAATGAGAGGAATGTTAAGGAAGATATGATGGAGAGTGAGAAATGGGGCGATGAAAAAAGAAAAGTTTACAATAAGTCCCTTCAATGCGTCGGAGATGCGTCACTGAAGACTGGGATGCATAAAGAAACGACATATACGTTAGAGCAGTGTTTCTCAACCGGTGGGACGCGTCCCAATGGTGGGACTTGAAAGCCGCCTATGAGGTGGGACCAGAGCCGGCTGAAGACATTTTGGCACTCCAATCGACTACACTTTCTGGCACCTTCTTCTTTATATAGTTAACATCCCCAGGCGTAACTTGATGGAATTTCTTCATATTGTCGAAATAAAAAAGATTTTCTTGGTAATTCCACAAAAATTAATTTAAAAAATAATACCAAGTAAATATTTCGACCTTCTCCTTTGCGTCTAGCAATTGTTAATGGACTGCTTATATGCTTATAAAGGTAGGAATACATTTATTAGAAAAGTGAGTTTTTTCTTTATATCATGGTGGGACCAGGGTTTCTTGAAAAGGTGGTAGGTGGGACGAAAGAGATTGAGAACCACTGCGTTACAGTAAAAGTAAGGGCTGCGTTAGTAGGGGACTTGTTATTTCACATTTTTAACCTAAATAAAACATGGCCATACCGCATATATGACATTTTATGCCTAAAATTTAACAAAAAAAAATAAATAAAATAAGTGCTAACAAAAGCACTCATCTGAGATGACTATGAAGCTCGTTTTGGGAAATTTTTTGTGGATGAAGAAGAGTGGCATAATTCAGACAAAGTGGTCTGCTTATTTACGCATTATCTTATATTAATAAAACAGAAAGTTTGTATTTTTGTTCAGAAAAATCTAGGACACTACCGCTTGACCTAGAAGGTTGAAATTTTGCATATAGGTACCCTTCCAAAATTCAACGAAGGAAAAAATCCGAAAACTCCATTTTTTAAAGTTTAAGTAGAGAAAAAATTATTTTTCTTAAAAAAAGCAGTTTCCAGTTTTTCACCGATAGATGGCGCTGATGAAATTTTTCATATAAATTTGCAAAAAAAAGTCTATAGCTATTTATTGTTTATGAATAATCATTTTATGTATTGGTAAGAAATGGTGTAATTTATTATTTTCATTAAAAACATACAGAAGTAAACTGTGGTCAAGTACACATGTTTGTGTCTCAGAACATTAATCTTAAATATATTTATTTGTTCTCATGTTGTATGATGTTTAACTGGGCGGGTTAATATTCAGAAACATAATAAAAATTATTAGAAGTCAGCATACATAATCGGAATAAGACTTAGAAAAAAATGCATTCTTTTATTATTGAAGCACGTATCCAAGAAGTAAACATTGGAATTAATTCACGCGAGAAAATCTAAATTATAAATACATGAAAATCTATTTATGAAAGAGAAAAAGCTGACGATTGCGGGAGACTTCAACGCCCAAATTAGAAAAAAGTAATGCACTTAAGTATAAAAATTGAAAAATTAAGTGCTTGTCATACCTCTAACAGCCACAACGAGGTTATAAAAATGCGCATAAATTTTACAACGTGCTTTCGGGAATCATCATTGAAGAATCTTGCATTGTAACCGAAAGGTGCATCTGCTTTTCTTACTTCATTTTTCAATTTTTTATACTTAAATACTTATTCTGGAATTTATTTTCAGTCATAAGAAAATATCGATAATTCTCTAGTGAATTAAACTTTAAATAAATTTGCTAAAAGAATCGAAGTCTAGCATTTCTTTATATAGAACATTTTTTTTGCCTTTCCTTGATACTCGAATCATTCGGGAAAATCAGCCTCGTTATTTCTTAGTCAGATATCATTACTATTATTACAAATTCAACTTAAAACCACTAAAAAAATAAGACGTGATTTTGGAATCTTTAAAGAGGCTAATGGTGCGCATATTTGATAGCTTTTTTACCAAATAGGGCATAAAACAGCATAAGCCGAAGTCTAACCGAGTTCTTTTTTGCAGGAATGGGCATTAATCGCCGAATAAATGTGATAGGGCCATTAAGCTTAATAAACCTAATGGGGATAATTTTCGTAAAATAAAATTATAACTCCGAGAATGCGAAAATTAACACCCGTTAAGTTCGAATAAAAATTGGGAATTTATAGAGTTCCAGCCTCACGCGTCCCTCCTCCGTCCACCTTTCTCACTCCTCCCTCTTCTCTTCCCCGCCCCCTCCCCCCTAATCCTTCCCCCTTCCTCACTCCCCCTCTTCCCTTCCACTCCCCCATCCCCCTCCTAACTCCTCCTCCCCCTTCCTCCCTCCTACTCCCCGGGAACGTGCGGTTTTTTTACGTCCGCTCATTCATCGACGACATACGGTTCCCGATCGCATCCGAATGCCAGTCTTCGCTATTCGCGTCAGAATTCCTCCTCTTCACCCATATTCCGAGAAGCGCAACTCGCCGTGCACGCTCTATAAATCCTGCCGCACGTCACGCTTATCGCACCGCGAACTCGCCACTTCCTAGTTTAGTGCGCCCCTTGGCGGCAAGGAGGTGCGCTGTCACGCGCCTCCCTCGGCGGTTATTTTTTTTCTTTAATCGGCACGTGCCGTGAGCGAGTTGTGGAGAAGAAGGGGAGGAGACGATATTTGTCTACCGCGCGAATAATTCATTTGCGGTTTTTCTGGCACGAATCTGACCCAACGAATCGCATATTCCTTAATTCCTATAATGCAAACAATCCTTTGGTTTATAACCTTCGGTGTCTTAAAGCAAAATGCACGACAGCATCCATTCCATGATCATAAAAACGTGATGCGGACATCAAGTGACTTTCTTCATACAGAGTAATGAATATGATATCAATTGTAGATACAAGTTGCTCTAGGGCAGTGGTTCTCAACCGGTGTGCCGCGGCACATTAGTGTGCCGCGAGGAGGGGACTGGTGTGTCGCACATTTCGAAGATATTTAATTTTTAAATTATGTATGTATTTAACGTACAATAAAATTATACAATTATTGCTTTACCAATCGTAACAATCTAATATAACTGCGACTTTTACTTGTTACGATAGTTTTTATCTTTAAAAATGAGTATTTACGCAGTGAAATTAATTAGGGGTGGTTTGGTGTGCCGCGATGTTCTTAAGCATGCATGAAGGTGTGCAGTGGAGCAAAAAAGGTTCAGAAGCACTGCTCTAGGGTCTAGACAACAGCTTCTTCAAGAAAGGCTATCAGTAATTACACTTGTGATTAATTTTAAAATAATTTGAGCAATTTTCACAATGAAAAATATTTTTCAAATTGTAAATACAATAAGTAAACAAAACTGTTATTTATTGCTATCGATGATAAAATATTTATCCGCATACCACTGCTGAGGTGTCCAAAATATGCCACATTAAAATTACCGTTGCGGCGGTGGAATCGCATATCATGTTTTCATGAAAACAATACTTTCTCTATATGTACCGCGTATGGCAGGGGTTGCCAACCTTTTCGATGTGGCGAGCACAAAGTTGTATCCTAGAGTATCGAAATAGCACCAATGCACTTTTTCTAGAGTAGTAATGATAATGAATAAAATGAAACCAACATCAAAGTTATTCTGAATGATCTTGAATACGTATAGAAAGAAATAAACGGAGCAAATTAAATTATTGCTCCTAAGAAATGGAATATTAAGCATCGTTGAAGAGTACAGACAGAATGTCAAAGAGCACCATCAGGCTCCAAAAAGAGCACAGCGGTTCTCGCGAGCACCAGGTTGGGAGCCTCTGGCGTATGGAGAGAGTAAAATGGCGATTCGTAAATAAGATAACCATCCGCACATTGGTTCGCATTAAAATTCTTGGGATCCTAATGTTGCTATTATTTTTATTAGTAACGCGTTACAATTTGGATAGGGACCCAGGTGGCAACGTTAATCAAGAATTTTAAAATGGCTATAAATTACACAGAAATCGCATGGAAAATTTCCCAAACTACACCAACGGATATTAATAATAAAATATTAACAGGATTCATAATAATATATTAGTGAAACAAAAGCATAAATGTCCACTTTATGGATTCATGGTAGGCCTTCACGGCCACCGAAGCGGTAAAGAAATACTGACGTCTCCATCCTACGTCACACTACCAACAATTATCATATTTCTCCTCCGCTTAGATAAAATAAACAATTAAATATACCTATAATTTCATATATTTAAGAATTTTGCAGACTCTTTAATTTCGAGAGTTAAGACATGGAGAGAGAAAGGAATGTATATTTAGCGACTATCTTAATGACTCTAAAAGCATCAATCTATATATACTTAAAATCAAACTTATATTAACGAGATTTACCAATACGAGTGGCACTCAAAATATTTTAAACAAATCTCTTGAAACGGAAATAAAAAACGGTTTGAACTCACAACATTGTAGTAACTGTAATAAATAATTATTCAGTCTGGATTCATGAAGAAACAAACTCATCGAATACATTGCAAATGTTTTATCGAAGTAGTATAGTAAGGTGTGTCTACTTTTCGAAATCCGAATATGATTTTTCATGATTTTTTCACGGCTACTGGTGATACCTCAGATTGGTACTTTTTTTCTTTTGAATTGCTTACTTGTGAGATAGAGAGGGACGTCAATATAAATTTCTTAAGAAACTTTCGCAGTCATTAGCTGCGGTATAATTATCTACCGATGAATACTCCAGCGATGGAGTCAAAAGCTAAGAGGCGGGGTTGGTCCATCCGAGAAACTTCTCTAACGTTCTCATAAATCATTTCTCTCCCATACCTTCGCTCATCTTACCACTGTACCTCTCTCCCCTCAGCAATGTGAGGACATGTCACGCATAGTGCTCAGGTCGTTAATGACGGACACAGGGAGCGTGCTCGCTCTCTTACGGTATCGAGGCGCCGACCATTCATTCCCGTTCCTTTTTTTTTAATGCGTTCATTTTCTTCTCTCGTCCCAATGGAGTCATTTATCGCTCCTCTAGATGGAATCACTCCATCGCCACCTGCGGCCTTCTTCTGCTTGCGTGTGGTCCTTCTCTGGGAGTGGTTGGAAAGGAAAGAAAGGGGGTGGGGGCGGAAAGGTTGAGTAGTGGGTGGGGTGGAGGCATATAATCTCTCGCCCGCCTCTGATTTCTCTTCCCATCCCTCACCCGCCCCCTCCTACTTCCTTGGCCAGTTGAATTTCGCGCCGGAAACTTCTCTTCCTTTTCCACAAACGTATACATACACATGCACTCTCTTTCATCCACACGCGCACACACACACACACTTTAACTTCCTATTTTTCGGGCGATGAAAGTATTTTATGGATAGACTGGTTTTTCAACCGTCTCATTCTTCGTGCTTCCAAACTCTTGCGGACGTCTTTAAGACGGTCTTTTCATAGGTTATTTACAGACAGATGAATTCTGATTGGCTACGGACATCGCTGAGCGGCTGAGCATCTTGATAGCCTTTCTTTAATTCGTCTAGTTTCTACCAAATGTTGAAATCACAAATAAATAAACTAACGCGCAGTGACGTAGCTAGGCATGCGCGGGCCCCTGGGCTAAATTTTTTTCCGGGCCCCACTATAAATGAACGTATTCCATATTTTCAGGAGAAAAATTTGCCCAGATTTAAAATTATGTTAAAAAAAATTGAAATATATGTACCATGCCAACGTACTAAAGAAAAGTATTCTCTATTTACTCGACCTGTTATTAAAGTGTAACATCTTAACCCCCTCAACTGTGCTTTTTTCGCGGAATTTAAACCCCTCAGCGTGAATTTATTTCGGCGACGTCGATTTCGTTATGCATATATTCATTTAACGCCAGGGGCGGATCCAGAAACTTCTCAAGGGGAGGGCGATCGCCCCTCCACCTATCGAATCCGCCCCTGCCAACTGCCCTATATTTTGAAAATCCCTACCCCTGTCAGAATCCTTCTTTCACTTGCTATACAGACCTAATCTGCGGCGTATAATTGAGGATTTTTACACGGAAGAATTTAAGAAAGCGCCCAGTGGAGTGCAATGGGGTTATCCATGGAGGGGGCGATCGCCCCCCCCCCTTGGATCCGCCACTGTTTAACGCCAATTAATTAATTAATTAATCATCGAATAATTCCAAAAATACACAGTATTAAAGATGCCGTATATTATGTAATAAAAAATAAATCTTTATTTAGTCCTTGTTGATGATTCCGGTGATGAAATTTCATATTTTAATATGTACTTTGCTTCCTATTTATTTTTACAGTCCCTACAGGATCTGTTGGTCTATCAAATAATCTTCGAAAAAGATCGGGACTACTGTAGAAACTATCCATATATACGTATACACTTACCGGAATCTAACAACTTATCACGAAATGTAAAAATTACTTTCGTCGATAATGTATCTTCCTCTGATGTTATTTTGCAACCTAATTTTGTTTCTTTAAATAATAAAATCCCACATATAACTTGATGGGTCGCACACTTCAAACACTTAAATCCTAAAATTAGAAGCTTTCATTGAAATATACTAATTGTAAGACAACCTATCTTTCCACAACAGCAATGACTCGTCAACAACGGCATGTACACTTTTTGGAAATATTTTTAATTGGTCACTAATTAGTAATATTTTATACAATTTGGATCTTTAATTACAATGTTATTATCATTGCTATTCACAAAATGCAAAAATTTATTCTGTAATGAAAATATTTCCTCGCTCATGTGCATTTTATACCTAGGCTTCTGAACACCACCCATTAATATAATTAAAGTTATAAGCACTCTCATTTCCATCGAATTATTTGGAACCCACTTCTGATAACGAGATTTTTTGAGCGCCGCAATTGCGATCTTCTCGTGAGACAAGAATTGTTCCGCATAGCAATTCGTTTGGAGCACAATGAGGGAAATGAGAGTTTCGTCAAAAGCAACGGATCATTTACATCAAACATTATTACTAGTTGTTTCCCAACCAAATCACATGTAAAGGGCTGAGAAGGGTTAGCACTTTCGATGTCACAAATGTCGGACACAAACTTTTTCTGCGGATAACTCACTTTAGCCTGGAATAATTCTCCCTCGGATTCTAATGTATCGTCACTACTTGTATCAACAGAATACCCTTTCGATTCTTCAGAGTCATCGCAAAGGCTACTTTTACTTCATCCAAAATATCATGTCACGCAACTCACGAGATTTAGAGCCCATCTTGAACTGACTTGAGGGCTGTGCTTAGAAAGGGACACGAGGAAGAAAAAAATAATATAAAAATCTTAGACGTAAACACAGACAGGAAGGGGCCTCAGAACAAAAGCAGAAGATGTGAGTTCATAAGATAAGTGCTGGAGAGGTCGTAAATTAGAGATATAAAGACAACATAGCTTAATGAAAAATGTGGGCGCTAAAGGTACGTCGCACACGCTTGAGGCATGGATTTCAGCGGACGCAAACGGTATGTCTCACTCGCTGGACGGGTTAATATTCTTCAGTCTGTAAGAGGGGTATTAAACCTATCGCAAAAATATAAAAGTATATAAAATATAGATTACTGCTTTACTCACCACTTGTTTTTCAGTTAGATGTTCCGTTTCCGCACTTTTCGCTCAGCAAACACGTTAATAATGTGATACATATCGTTCCTCAGAAGACACGCTACCGCATACTCAATAGAGAGTAAACTCAATCCTCTTAGTCTTTCCTGTCCCATGATACTTCTCAAATAAGTCTTAATAATTTTCAGTTTTGAAAATACACGTTCTGAACTTGCGAGAGTGACCGAAATCGTTAAAAATAGCATTAGTACCGTACAAATGTCTGGAAAACTGGTGGATAGCGCAGCATTTTCAATGAGTAGCAGATTATCTACTTTTCACAGTTAAAAGTTTAGCGATGTCACTTTTTAAGCAAGACCGAAATGAAATCTTCTACTAATTAGGCTAATATCTCCAACATTTTCAGTACTCGATATTTTATCAATAGAACACCCAATATCACTTTCTGTATCACGTGTAGGATACTGTTGTAAAAACTTAGTTATAGCATTTGGAAGTTTACTACGTTTTTCAAGTTCTTCGTTTTTCTTTTTTCAAATGCTTGTTGATTGACTCTCACAATAATGAAAATATTATGTAGATGAAATGATGATTATCGTTGATCGCTAAGGAGAGATCCGACTTCCATCACCACGAAGAGGCAATCTCAAACTGAGTTAGCTATGACAAAGCAGTATCGTGCTATGGGAAGTGGACCAATCGTCAGATGCAATTCAAATGTTTCTTTCATTCGGTTCTAAGCATCCAAAACCGTCCGTTATCTCATAACCGAAACAGCAACGACTGCAAGAGTTATGAGACGCTTGTTTGCAAGGAATCCGTTATACTCTATTCATCCTAATCACGTGGCCATAGGTTGGTCAATTAAGGTTACATAGATATGGCGTCTCTTATCTTGGCCTGTTGTATTCTTCATCGTTTTGTATTTAACGCGTGAGGATTAGGCCGTAGACATCATATGCCTATACTGCTTCCTTTGGGTCTACGGAATTATTCTTCTCTTTTCATTATAAAGATGGTTCAAAATTGTACCGGCAAGGTTAAAGAATACCAAGTGTAAATTCTTAACGTATTGTTCTCAACATTCAATCTCTTGCGGGCCCCCCTTAAGCACGGGCCCCCGGGCGGTATCCACGCCACTGCTAACACGTCTTCTGAAGTAAAGGGAGCGCCAAATAGTCTCCTAGAATTGATAAAAAGCACTCCTTGCAAATAAATACTTTCGCAGCAATAGCTCAATCAAGTGCAGAATATAACCCACCGAGATAAGGTAGAATCTAAATAAGATGAATAAATAGGCTAAAAATATAAAACTATGCTGAAAGGAATAGAGTTTAAGCCTGAATGTAATCAGAATATCCCTTAATCATTTTTATCTACCATTATCTCCCAGGAGCAGTCTTGATTATTTCTGTCGACAGTAGGCTCCAAGAATCGTGACGTTTATGCATGAAAAAAGTAGTCAACTTATCGAAAAAGTAATATTCATTAGAATGTGATTTTTTTGCTGTCTACATTTAAACTTAAGTGAACTTTCGACATTAATTATTTCGTATAATATTTTTTTAAATTATTACAATCTGTTAATAATTAACTTTGTTTATAACATGTGCACTGACTTCAGAGAAATATTACATATACCCAATAAGTATGTACGTGTACAATAGAATGAAATTGGTGGGGTTAAAATGGTTAAAGAACTCTGGTCTGAACCCCGCGTAATTTTAAATATCTCTAGCGTGATGATCTCTCTTAAACCCTGTCCATCCTGTTTCTCAATCAGTCCCCAACCCTTCATATTTGCCTGTTCCTTTTCCATCACACGTCACGCCTCCTTCCCATTTTCTCCTAACGTAATGATTCCTTTCCTATTTTCCCACGATCTTTCCAGGGCCTCAAATATGTTCCCACCATTTTTCGACATCCTTCCTTTTGAAAACTTACTTCGGAATTTAACGCTGTAATACCAGACAAAAACCTGCATGCATCTTAATAATGACTCATTCTGAGATCATATTTTTATATATGCACTTAACAGTCGAATGACTTTGGGCGTTTTTGTGGAAGTTTTTATTACTGCGAAGTAGTGTAGATTGCCCAAAAGGAAATTTCACTCTTTAGTATAAAAAATCTCAATGTCTCAGGAAATATGATAATATTACATTTCCCGACTTTCACCCTTTTCCAAAAACTACAGTGAGAATAATTATACTTTAAAATATTGGCATGGAAATAGTTTTAAGAATAAATAATTAGTATCCGATGGTAATACATATTTTTATACATACTTCTCAGAATTAAGTAGGGCTATTAGCACTGCTCTGCCGTTCGTCCGTACTAATGTTCCTGGACTGTTTTGATAAAATAAGGCGTTTGAGAATTTTAATAATACATATATAAAAATAAAAGGCTTAGGACATAAAACTCATCCAGAACTGCTTTTAAGAAGAAAAACAAGGACATCTCTGATACAACTAGTAAAATATCCAACTCTAAAAAAGTTGAAAATAAGTTGTGGAACAAAGATAAAATTTTCCTGTAATATATATTTTTTGATGGGATCATTTTGTACATTTTAGAATTGAAACCACATATTTGTTTACAGGCGACATCTTTAATTATTATCCTGATGATTTAAACCGTCTTTGTACAATATATACCTAGTTATTCTAAAATTTCGTTCGAGGCTAACTTTACCATTAGGTACGATCCTAAACGTTTGAATTTAAGGAAATGTACCATATTTTTGCCGGCCCCGGTGACGGAAGGGCTATTATTAACTAAGGTCGCTGGTTCGAATCCCGCCAAGGGCATGGATGTTTGTGTGTCGTTTTCATTATTTCATATTTCATCAATCATGTGTGTGTGTGTCTGATGTGGAAGGCAACGAGAAACCACCACATCATATGTGTTTATTCCCTAGTCATTTCAAACCAATCTTAGGATTGAAAAACCATGAATGAATGAACCATATTTTTGGTGAAAAAATTCCTTAAAACTTGATGACATGAATACTAGTCAGATGCTTGATGCAATATTCTCGGATAGCTTTCGCGTGGACTCCGATACTCAAGTTAAAGTGTGCATCTCATTTGCATTTCTCCACCATCGGGCTTTTCGCTTATTTATGAATCTTTACATATGATACATCGCATTATTTTAAATAGTAAAATACTAGCAACAGTGAAGACTATATTACAATCTGAAGTTATATTCGTACTACAACATTTGTCCTCCGTGATTCAGTTTTGTCAATAACCATGACTAATTAGCCATTCGTAGTACTATATTAAATATTCATTCACATACGTTTAAATTAAGCTTTGAATGTAAATGGAACGGAGGAGGTTCCACATAGAATTAATGCAATTATAAGCCGTGTGAACGAGCGTGAAAGCAATGGACGTGCGACATGGCGACCAGAAAAAAAAATTATTTCGCTTCTCAAACTCATTCTCGTCACTAATTTTTTCCACAAATCCCTCCAGGTCGGATGCGCATCGGGCGATGTCCGAAGGAGGAGGATGAGACTGGAGTGATTTCCGCAGACACCAACATGGAGGTGCCACATTCACCGTGCACGAGGCGATGGCGTCCGATGGACTGCCACCTGATGCTCCTGCTCGCCCTGCTCGCCCTCCCCCACCTCGCTGCACCCCAGGGTGAGTCAACAGCCATTGCACATCCATGACCTCCTAACATTCATGCGCAATCGATCTCATTCTCTCCATGTTTTGTACGTGTTCTTTTCTACCGACTAACACGTTCCTCGCTGTTCTCAAACAGGAGGCGTAGCAATCTATCATTTTTAAACAGTAACGACCACAATACAAAGGAAGAAAAATAAATATTTTCGTTTCAAGGGAACAATGGATTCGAGACGAAATCTTTAAATCTTTGCCATGTTTCTTATCACAGTTCAACTCGAACTCTCGATGGTCTAACGGTGAATAAAGTGTCGTTTTGTTGTAAACTCCTTTCCGTTTAAAAGAAAAAGTAGGCTATAAACGGAATGAGAGACGTAATAAAATTGCAACTATTAATGTCGCGAAGCAGCAGTGGGAGAGAAGAAACGAGTTTCTGAGATAACTAGAAAGGATTAAAAGCGAATGCAGCAGATTCATTGCACGCATATTATTAAAGGAAAATGTGAATAAGAATGGAAGACTGCAGTCGATAGAGAAATAGACGTTCAGCACAGATTTCATAAGATAAATGGAGAAGATGTCAGCAATCCTGGTCGAAACAACTTAAGAAATGAGTTTTTAAAACCTCGGCGTACTAATAATATCTCAAATGAGTTATGAAACGAAGAACTATTTCGGAATGCTGTTTTCCAAGATACTGCAAGATAATTTCGGGAGTAATAAATAATTTGACTCGGAAGACGTGGCGAATAATTTCCTTTAAATGTGCAAATAATCTTCCTGGTACGTCTCTTACACTGTAATGATATGAGAATTAATTAATTTGTTGACTATCAACATCCATCAGTACACGAACGACTGCGAATTTAAGAGGGAATCGTTAAAAATGACATTTATTCATTATTCATGCGTTTCTTTCGCGCATCCTTAGCCTTAAAATGCGTCAAAAAAGCGCGCACTCGCGATTTCGCGACAGTTAAACGCTCAAAATGGAGAAAAACTATTACAAAAACGAGATAACTCTAAAAGAATTTCACGCGTGCCTTCGTAAAATATTTAGAGCGCGATTTCAGGAATTTTAACAACATTAAAAAAGCAAGATGTTTTTACCGATCGTTTCCGAATGTTTTTATTTCGATTAACGAATCCCGTTTGGATTGTAAAGAAGAAAACGGAGTTACTGTAGAGTTAAAGAGACGAACGGAAAATTAACCGAATGATTGACGTCGTTACTCGATGCTGTGGCTGGCCGACACAATTCGTTTTATTTCTGTTGAAATCAAAGACCGAAGTGAGCACAGGAGAAAGAGAAAAAACATGAACTGGAAAGGACCGTTCTGGAAAGGGAGTGTTAAAAAGAAGGGAGCGAAAGATTATGGAGTATCAACACCACAAACCTCACTCACCCGAGAATGAATGAATGTCTGCAATGGGATTGACATCAGACAGCGTATCGTCACGAATTTGTGACAAATTGCGGATATTTTGTTAACTAATACTGCTAAACGTTTCAATAATCGAAATAAAATTTTAGGATATGGTGTACACCCGCGTAATTTCCCCCATTTTCGCGGATTTTTTATTCATAACGGGGGGAATTATGCGGGTAATTTGAATCACCTTGAATTCTCAAACAGAATGGAGCAAAGAAAATTTTGCCAAATTCTAAAACGGAAAAAAAACTAAAATTCGTGCGAGAAATTTACTCAAAACTAAATAAAATACTATCGTCTTATTTGTACTTTGCGTCTTAGAACATCCCTTGGATTGACTCTTTTGTTTTGTTTCTAGCGTAACAGAGGGAATAGTGATATAAGATGGAATAAAATAAATTGAATTATGTTTCGTTTGAGAGTTTGCGAGCGGAGCAGAGGTCTGCGATGGGGGCATTTGATACAAATGCGTGTGTGAGAGTCCCCGTCGCCTTGACAACTCATTCATGGGAATTCCATTGTTTACGTTGCATCGCCGTGACACCGTTATTCATCGTGTGCAACGAACGCCATTTGATTGTTATTAAGCAAATATTGCGTGGAAATGTGAGAGCGCAATCCCAATTCGCACCTTTCTACAAAACCAAGAAGACGATGTAATTTTCACATAATGTTGGCGTGAGTACATTTTTGAATAGCCTTACTTCTTGCAAGAGTGAAAAACATAGCTATGATGTAGTAGAGCCTTTCTCAGTAGAGGAGTAGAAATATCGAAACGTAATCATATCCAATTGTATTCAGTTAAGTTTAATTTCATTTACGGTGTTGTTCTCACAGATCATTTCAATGAACTCGAGCAAATGGCGTAATTATCTAAATAAATCGATCGAAACAAGTTTGCTAATACTTTTCCTATCTGGCTAAATTCGGCTAAATTAGTAAGCGTATTCCCACGCACTATTTTATCGAAAACCTACAGAAACATCAACGACAACTGCAGTGCGTTGAATTTCATTTACGTATTTTTTATATTCAATTATTGTCGCAGAGCAAAAAACTCTTGTTGCCCCACCAAATTCTTCATCAAGAAAATATGACTGCAACCTATATATATCAGGTTCGCTGAGGCACGCAGAACCAGATTTTGCGTGACATTTTTCTAAAACAGCGGTTCCCAAACTATGGTACGCGTACTACTAGTGATACGCGAAGCTTCTGCCAGTGTTACGCGAGTACACATTAACTACATTCATACTTACCTAATACCACGTGGTACGAAGAAATTTGATCACGTTTTCGGTGGTACGCGAAAAAAAAGTTTGGGAACCTCTCTTCAAGAGTCTAGAACAGTTTTTCCCAATCTTTTGCCTCTTGCGACCCACCTACCACCTTTTCAAGAAACCCTGGTCCCACAGTGATATAAAGAAAAACCTTACTTTTCTAATAAATGTATTCCTACGTTTATAAGCATATAAGCAGTCCATTAACCATTGTTAAATGCAAAGGAGAAGGTCGAAATAAAAAATATTTACTTGGTAATTCCACAAAAATATATTTATTTATTTATTTTTAAAATTAATTTTTGTGGAATTACCAAGAAAATCTTTTTTATTTCGACAATATGAAGAAATTCCATCAAGTTACGCCTGGGGCTGTTAACTATATAAAGAAGAAGGTGCCAGAAAGTGTAGTCGATTGGAGTGCCAAAATGTCTTCAGCCGGCTCTGGTCCCACCTAGGCGGCTTTCAAGTCCCACCAGTGGGACGCGTCCCACCGGTTGAGAAACACTGTTCTAGAGCATTATTCTAATTTTAATAGTTCACAACAGTCAGGGAAAACAATCAGTTTCCCGGAAAATATGTAAAAAAATTAGCCAAAATATGCACTTTCAAAAAATTTATAGGTATATTAGCTTACGAAATAATTCAAAAATTTCTGATTCTCCAACATAGACACAACATTGATGTAAATTTAAGCACATCAAGCAGTTTTAAATACACTGCAATAAAGTGTCGGTTTATATTATCAATTTCTTTTCTATGGCTGTAGTTATAGAATAATAAATCACGCTGATATTCTTCTTTTTCCTACAATTACAAATCCGTATACCGCGGCGCATCACGTACTTCGTTATTGGCACACCGGTTTCAGACCATTCTTTTAGAAAATAATTTGTAGCGTAATATCCTACACGAAGCTGGAGCGATTATTTAATTGTGAAACAGAATTTGGTGATGATGATAGACTTCAAATCCCTAAGTGACTTCAACATACCCGAGGGATTTTCCGAGAATACCCCTCCCCCTCCGATTCCCTCCGTTTTCGCCTAAAGCCGAGCAGTGACTGCCCTCTGATCCGTGTTCGGAAGCGATTGTCGCTGGGCAAGGGAGTGTGTCGCCCGCCTGAGGGCATCTTGAGACCGTGGTCACATCGGAAGAAAAGCGTTCTCCGTTAAAAAGAGGCACTCATCGGGAAAAGCCAAACGGCGTCTCGCCTCCTGGAATCACGACCCCATAACGCGTCCATCCCAAACCATCTTCGGCTGTCCCTTTCTCTTACGCTTCTCTCTCTCATGTGAGGCCTAGGTCCAAGTACTCGCTGCAAATATAGGATTGAGTTGCGCACAGGGGACATGAGTTGATTAGCTGTTAGGCTGTTCCCTTTTATTAAGATGAAATTTTGGAGAAATGTTTTTGTGAACTATAATTTTGACTGTGTAAATCACTATCTGAATGGAGCATCTAGAGCTTGACACTGGCAATATCAGGAAAAATTGAAATTTTAATTTTTCTCCCGAAATACAGCCTAATATTACTATTTTCTGAGAGAAAACACTCTATGCAAGACCGGCCAGTTATTGAAAGTTTTCCTATTGCATTATAAAAAAAATAATCCGAAAAATCTTAGAATCATGAAACGAAATAATCATCTTTAGAGGTTGTGGAATTTAAGAGGACGGATACTGTATTGTTGCAAGGTAAATTTGGTTAACTAAATCGGTTTATGGCCTTGGGAGTAATATATTTTGGATAAAGGAACTATTTTATATTAACTAAAATGGCCACATGGATATTTCAAAAAACATTTGAGTGTGCGATTTAAAAAACTCTTAAGAATAAAATTAAATGTTAAGTAACATTTTATAGAAAAAAGAAATGCGAATAAAATACTTTGATTTGGATTTACTACAATATATGAACATATTCAAGTTTGTACTGAGAATATATGTACAGCCTAAAAAATTACAAAATAGAATGCTATTAAAAATCAAGATATCATATGAAACCTTTAAAACTGACTGATACTACTCAGTTAGCAAAATAAATTAAAGCAGCCTCTAGAAAAATTGGAATACTAGTAAAAGTATTTTCATTTTTCTGTTAATTTTTTATCTAGAAATTCGACCTTTAAATTTTCTTTTATTATGATTTACTCCGAAAGCAGAAATAAAATAAATAATGAGATAATAGGAAGTAGTTCAAATTTCATCTTTTCGCTGCGCATAATGAGAATCTAGCCATCCGAAGAATCGAGATTCATTGATCGGGATTAAGTCGTCTTGCATGATTGGTAGATCGCCAATCAACCGGACACAGAGACTAATAATTCCGATTTCTAATTTAGGAATGAGGGAAAATGAATGGGTAAAGCGCGTCAGAAGAAGAAATACGAAAGAAATGTGGATGGGGCGCTTTGACATCCGTTTTCCCCACGGATTCCTGCGCATAAGTCATTTTAATCTTGTCTCCATTTGCGTTTTCATTATTTCTGTCTTTCAAGTGCTTCGCATATCACTATATAAAAAATAACTGGGAAAATATGTCCCTTCCACATTTACATGCATAAGCATTCAAAATTTAACAATTATTTCTAATTCGAGTCTGATGGTCTCAAATAGAAATTCACGTTTCAAATATCTTTGTGACTGATTGTGTGTGTGAGAGAGAAGAGAAAGCTTCCCAAAACGTGACCACGTGAGAACCAATAGGAATGAATTTTTGTTCAAGATTATATTTTCAGGGGAGAAGATGTGCAGGAAAGGAAGTATTTCTGTAATGAATTCTATTTTTAATTTCTATAAAGTGGTGTTAGGAATACCAAAACAATTGGATAAATAATGGCACTTATAAACAGGTGATGGTTTTTGAGGAAAATTTTACGAGTCTTGATAATGTGTATCAAACCACTCAAAATACCAGGCAAAGAAATATTGTAATTAAAACTTGAAAAGATCCGGAGGAAAGGAGATTGGTAATGTCGAATAAAAACGCACAATAAAAACTTTGCGCCAGTGAAGGTAATTCCGGGATGGCCTGATTGTTGAATAGGTTATTCCAGAAAATGAGTTGGATACTCTGACCGTCAAATCCAAATCAAAAAGGAAATCAATGATGACACAAGGTTGGCGGAGGAGATAAACAAGACAGCGAAAAACGTCATCGCATTCTTAAACGTCCAGGTTCTTAGATATTTTCAAGCAGTCATAGCTTGAGCGCTGGTGGCGTGGTTATGTCCGTGCATTTTATATGGAAACATGCGTATGATACAGGTAAAAACAAGGCGATATATCTACTTCTAGATATAGAAATCGGGTTCTGAGATTTTATGCGTAAACAGCATCATTTTTTTGTTCAATTTTATGACAACCTATGTCGTGAGTTTTTTTTTATAATCACAGCTCCGACTATATTATATCGTCACTGGAATGATCATCTTCTTAGTTGAATTACCCTGAGTTCGGTGAATAAATGCTTCATTTAAAATACTTATTAAAAATTCAATTGGCTAACCTAGTTATTTTGAAACGACCCACTTTACAGATAAATACAATATGTATTTTCAAACTACCAAGTTAAACTTACGTCTTTAACCTGTTTAATTCCGGTTTTTGCTTATATTGGAAGATATTTTTTTTCCTCCAAAAAAATATACCTCGTCCATTGAATTCCGGAACACTTCCCGCGTCAAAACAAGTTTTAAAATTCACTTTTCCACAATTTCCCTAAATTCTGAATTGGGCCAAAAATCATAGCACCCCTCCCTATTCTACCCCACCTTCGCCGTAATTGCCCCCATACTTCTCCCGTCTTCCGCATCAGTTCCCATGCTTTCCAGCTGTCTCCGTCGCCTCTGTCCATTCGCTTATCCCTCCTACGTATGTACAATCCTCCTCCTTTCTACCTCTTTCTCCTTACGCTATCTTCCACTCTATTTCCTTTGCCTCGGTTCCGTTCCGACATTGGCAAAGCCGATTTTTATATGAAGCTTTCTTAAGAAAATATATCCCTACGTGCGCCTGAAAACTATGCACTAGATATATTTATCACATACTTCTTTAGAAAAGTCAATTTCATTTCATTTTTCGTGCACGTTTAAAAACATCCTGCATGCGCATATGTGTCCTATCACTATGGCACTGTCATCTAATTCTATTCTCTCCGTTTCCAATTCCTTTCTCTTATTTTTCTCATCTTTCGTCCTCCTTCCTTCAAAATGACTTACTGAGTTTCGAATTCCCTAGTCTTCCTCCGTGACTCCTTCCGCCTTCCGATTCATTGACCTCTTAAAAGTCTGACTGGATGGACGCAGCAACTATCCGAAGCGGCGGATAAATCACGAGCCCTTGAACTATAGGATCGGTTACTTCGCAGCCATTCAACCGTTGCCCTCCGTGAAGTTCATCGAAATGAATTATCTCGATGTGCATGACCACGTTAAATTTCCGACATTTGAGGACATAAGGTAGTGCAGAACTGATTGTTTCAGTTCTAGAAAATAAGGCATTTAACAACATTGGTCATCAATGATAGCAATAAAATTATAACGGAGTTTGGCAATTCAACATTTTTCTTCTAATTTTTACGATTTAGTGATATCCTTACATTTATTTTTGCAAGGAGCGAAATAGGATTATCTATTTATATAAATATATCAACTACTAGAAATAACTTGCGGTTAAGTTAATACGAACAATAAAATAATGTATGCCGGTTTAATGCGGTCTTTTTTGTTTAATGTAATACGAAAAAAGTATTAAACATTTAATATAAACTGTGTTAGTTAGAGAGGAAATAATTTTGTGTTTGGAGAATATTAGGCATCAAGGACAACAAATCATACATGGGCATATGATTAATAGATTATTTTCAAAATAGATTTTGCCTTAATTAAATGCAGATCTTCATTTTGGGTACCTTTAAAGGAACTGTCAGTTTCTTTTTTTGAATGTTTACTTCTTTTTTACTAAAAACGTATTATGCATTGCTTAAATGTTATCGGTATACGGATTTATTCCTTTAGATGCGACATCTCCGAAAAAAGTTTTACTTAGTAGCCGGTCAAAATCCTTTAAAAGTCAACTTGAAATTTTTATCGTTAATTGCAGAGCCGTATTTTATAATACCACAAATATAAGAGAATTGTGGGATTACTTTATAAAAGCGGAGAGCTACCTAATTTTCGATTTACGATTTTAAAAAAAAGCCGGAATTGACTTAAAACAGCTACCTTTCATAACTAAAAGTTATAAACACATCGCTGTAAATTTAAAAATAATGCCCATCTTTTGTCGTGTTGAAACAAAAAAACTCAAGACCCAATCTAATAAAAAACTAAAGTGGTGGAAACGTTTTCGACTGCAATCATCTCTTCAGATTCGACGCGACTGTTTAGCAGAACCGTACCCGTATTTTGAGGTTTACATTGTTGAGTGCCGAAAGGCAGGAGAAAGACGAAATACGTGCCGCAGCAAATCGAAGAACAGTCGAGGATCGCACCGCTAACGGACGATTTCCTCTCGAAAAGATTCTCACGCCTCCCTCTATAGGCCAGAGTGTGTGTTCCGTCCTAAATGGCGACCCAATGTCCCCCTTCCCACGAGAGCGGCAACAATCATAAGCCACGCCTCACCTGCCCTCTGGCGGCCGCTTTGCTTCCTTCCTTCTCCGAATGAGAAAGAAAAACACGGGAGAAAAACTCCGATTCGATCGAGTGCATCCCTCAAATGCGACCAAAAGAATTAAATTAGGCACGCCCATTCGCTCACAGGCCATCTTCGAGCACAGACCATTTTTTTACTGAGATAAAAATGAACGAAAAAAACGGTAGATCAAAAAGTCGGTGGCAAAATATGGTGTCTTGGAGATTTTTTGAGCGTCGTAAATGATCGTGGGATAGAAAAAGTTAAAAAATTTTTGGATCTTAAATTGAATGAATTCAGTCATTTGAATTACGAATTCATAAAAATACCGCAACAAATTCAATCCCAAAGTAAACTTTATACAAACAGTTACAAAATCTTTCGTTGTTTCTGGATTATTATTGATAAAAATTACCAGCCTATAATTATCAATGCATTTCGTATGAAAAATAACTCGGAAATGGCAAATTCAAGTTCCACCGAAATTACAGACAATTTCATCTTTTTCATGACTATTTTCCAAGACATTTTTCTTTTCGATTTAAAATGGCGTGTCGGGCAGGTATCGACTGATACTTCTACTAAACTGTGTTAAGTGACTATGGAAAAAGTCTTCGTAAATTCCACTATCACAGGAATCTTTCATGTTGATTGTTTGCATCAGCTGATTACAGCAATGGAGAATAATTCACTTTAGTTATTTGTCATTTTTATACCATAATTCATCTCTCTGTTTCGTAAATTCTAATGAAAAATGCGAATATTCTAACATAAAATAAATATAAATGTACATGTACTAAAAACCGAAAAATGGTGCCCTCATTAATGATTTCTCAGCTCCTACACGAATGATTCTATGGATTTCCGAGACTGTTTGCAGTCTCACCATTGCTACTGCATTTCTGAATCATATTCACCATTCCTGCGATAATATTTAAAAATTAGTTTCTTTCAATGTCTAAATTTTATCGCAGTTCTATCTCTTCGCTTTTCTTATTTTAAATAACATTTGAGTTTGCTTAGTTTAATTACCTGCATAGCATAGTTCCCTCTAATTTCTTTCATCCATGGACAGAATGAATATCGCTATGCGCGCCTACATGATGCTAATGCGCGGAAGTGTGCCCGGGATGGCGCGGCCCTGTACGGATATATCCTAAGATAAACACAGTCATGAGCGCTTGAAAAATTTAGTGCGCGGCCGCGCAGCTTATTGTTAGAGGTAACCATGCTGCATAGTGAACTAATATTAACAACCGGAACCTCTCATTCTTTTATTAGCGAGTAGCAATATCAGTGGTTAATTCTGTTGCATAAACAATCAAGAATCCTGCTATTTCCTTAAGCGAGTTCGAATCATCCGCTAAAGAAATTAATTCATATCTCTGTCAACCATTTTCACATATCTCCTGTATATTTATGAAAATTTGTTTGTTTGTTTATTTGTGCATCTATACATTTCCACACCGTTAAAGCTAGAGTAATCAAACTTTCAACAGATACTTTCTTCACAAATAGGAAGGCCGTAGGCTACTTTTTAATCCAAAATGTTTTATATTAATTGCACAAAAAGCAAAATAACTCTGTATGCTAACGTATTGCCATCTAGAGATGGGTCAGAAAGAATGGAACAGTTATTTTCGAACTGTTCTGATGCCTAAACCGTTCAATAAAATAACTGTTCTCATAAACTTCCTCTTCTCAAAGAACAGGTAACTCTACATCTTATACACAGTGAGAAAGGTGGGAAACGACTACTTCCTTATCCGTAATTGGAGGGCGGGGACTGATTAAACGACGCGTATTTTCCCAAGTCCTACTATTGACTTGAATCAAATTTGGTAGTATTGTGGAGGGCTCCCAGAAATAATTCATACGTGTTTTTTGTTCTTCTCTGCCCGTTTTATTCAAAACAGCGGCCGAGTGAATTTTTAAATACCATGTATCATATAGAATTCCGATCGGATTTGAACCAAATTTCCACGGGAAACGCCGGGTATATCTGCTAGTTTATAATAAAATACACTTTTTTCTAAGAACCGTTTTTTTCTTCTCTATTACTTTTTCGAAAAGGCATTCGATTTAAATTGAGAATTAAATTCCAACACTCCATAACAAGATTCGCACATCACAACCTGTCACCTATATATCGATGATCGCTTTTATCCGACGACTACTTTTCGAAATAATGCTATTATTTCGGCTCCGTCATTCTGCGATTTATTTATATCATGAAAACCGCGCAACAAAAATGCTAAAACAACGAAGAAATGCACTTTAAAAAACAATTTATTTGTAGAGAAGCGAAAGAAGGATTGAGGGCAATTGATGAAGAGGTTCTTTTATGTGGATGAAGACAGTTATTAACGTGTGCTTAATTTTTGAGGAAAACGTTTTGAAAATATCACTGTGGCAAAGAAAGGTGAAGTTTAGATTTTTGGAGATGTACTTCGCGGATGAGCGGGTGTTGGAGCGTGGAAGGAAAAAAGTAGGATTTGAGATCATTGAATCGACAGCAATTATTTATTGTGGAATGAGGGATGTACAGGTCAAAGATTTTACGTCGAAAGTGGGGGGTGTGGAGGCGAGACTAGGAATTATATAACATTCGGTCACGGCTTTAAACTGCGAGAAACAGGCACGCGGTCGAGGGATATTGAAAGGAAGAACGCGTTCCAGTAACCTGAAGTTCGCGGGCGATGTTTTGAGCCAAACGGGAGAACAATGATCACTAATGGGTCGCAAATAGCATAAGAAGAATGGTTCGGGGCCGCGAATGATTTTTTTATGTCTCTTCATCTCTAAAAGGAATCCACCGAAGAAAGAAATAAATTTTATAAATATATTTTACGTACACGGACATTTTTATCCTGCTTACGTAGATTGTGAGGAGGGGTTTAGTAGGAAGTTTAAAGAACTGTGATTGTGTGTACCTGAAGACTTGTGTTAAACATACCTTAGCGACAAATATTTGTGAAAATCAATTATAACAGATATGAACTTTACAATTTCCAGTTATTTAATTTAAATTATAGAAATATTTTTCGCGGTTATCACACCAGGACAAAGTAAAAAATTAAACTAATTAGCCGGCCGGGTTAGACTGGTAGGCAGTGCGCCTGCCTTCTAACCTAAAGGTCGCGGGTTCGAATCCCGCTTCGGGCATGGATGTTGTGATGTATGTTGATTTTCTCTAAGAGAATTTGACGGTGCAAAATAACCTTAGCTGTTGACGCACCTAAAAACCTAATTACTACTAATACTTAAACTAATTAAAACTAAACGTGGAAATTATAAATTCTATCTTTTATTCTCTTGATTGATTTTACTTTTATCGAACTCTAATAGATTATTATGGCTACTATGTGCGGACTATTTTATCATAGTTATTAATGCCACTCCTAGATAATCGTCAAAACATCCGCGTTTTGAAGGATTTCGCATCACTTACAGAAACCAAATTCAATCGCCTTAACTGTAAATGTAAATCAGAAGGAAACATAGCCTCAATATACAGCTGCTTGGCAATCCAAATTTGCCTAAGGACTAAGTAAAGGTTTTTGCCCGAAACTATAAAGAGTATTTCGTCGGTTTGCGTGAAATAAATATGGCGTACCCGAACCTACTACTAAGTAAGACTAAATCTTTTCTTTTTTCCACTCTCCTCCTCTCCCTCACCTCCTTATATTCCCCACGTGTTCTCTCAAATACCACCTGCCCACACAATAAAGTTCTCCACAGCCTGAAATTCCCAACCCAACTACAACAGCAGTCATCCTCTCACGGCGATAACCCACTTCCTCTTTCATTCAATCCACGCCCCCTTCCCCCTAATATCTCTCTTCTTCTCTCCTCCTCTTCCTCCTTCTTCTCTCTCTCTCTCACTCTCAGCAGAAGAAAATGGAGCAGTAAGACCTTTCTTTCAGAGCCTTCTTCGCTCCCACAATCCCTTTCTGTCCTTATTTACCTATTTCTAACCATTCACCTCCTTCAACGTATTTTTCTTTCAAATTCGTATTTTGTTCTCCAGGTAAGTATCTTTAATTCGTAACATTAACAGAAGTCAAGCGTAATTTTTATTTTACTGACATCTTACCACGCTATTTTATTTCATTTACCTTTACCTCCATGTGACCCAAATCGTGACTTAGTTTAGCAGTATTGCAGTAATGGGTATCAATTTTTCGTCTAAATTCTTTAGATTTGAGTATAAAGGAGGTTACACTCTGCACGATGCTTCATTTTTAGGGATTTGTTCAGGGTCAGTCAAATAAAATTTAGAAACAGTATAGCCTAAATTATTAGAAACGTCAATCTTCCTAATCACGATCTGTCTTTAAATATTTTGCGATTTGCCGGGAAAAACGCCGATTAGGTTCACTGCAAAATCAATTGTTATTTTGAATAATTGAATAATTAACGTACTTCACAATTACGTGTGTTTCAAATTAACGTACCTACTTTTTCTGAATCCCCGTCAATTTTCTCGTATAAATACTGTATAAATATTTAAAATAACGGACTTCAGCTTAACGTACTTTTCAATACTACGTATGAAATTCAGAGGTCCCGAAATAAGATTTGTGGTTTTTAACGCATGCTTTCATCCGTAAATGACTCAAGTATAACCAATTCTTGCTCATTCAAGTCGTTTTACATCAATTTTTAAGGCAACTTTTGTCTTTAGTACGGAAAGATCTGCCGAACTCCGCCAAAATACCAAAATAAGGGATTATACGAAATGAAAATTTTAGAACCGAGGGTCAGTTATCCCTCTCGTATTTTCACAATAGCAATGAGATAAAATCTTCAATTCTAGCAATTCTCTCTCATGTTAGACTCCCATTCTCGCCGGTTTGGGTTCGGACCTGCGAGAATGCAGACACCCCACTGACACTATGGGATGCTTCCAGAGAAAATGCTGTGCTCCTTATGGTATGCCGTATTTTCTGTGTAAAACATAAAAATTCATGCTTCCTGGAAATACGTCGTATCGAGATTTTACTGTAATAACTTTAAATTATGTCTGGTCATCTTAGTCCGTTTTTATTTTATTCCTTTATTGTCAGAGAAATCGAAAATATCGATAATCCGGAATGTCCTCATTCATTCGGATGGTAGACGATATACTGTTGATTGAAGGAAGATTATGATCTGATGATTAACTTCTGTATTTGGAGTGAAATACTTCAGACAAGATAGCATTCCAATTTTTTTATCGATGATAGAAACATGTGAATTCGAGTTTAAAGTTCACCCACTCTTTCGAAGGTGATACTCAAAAACATTTCAAGAATATTATAAAGCAACACATTACGTACATAGTCAAGAGAGAAGAATCATACCTTTTGGTTAAGAATTTACCTTTATAAATAGAAAAGGCTTGGTTTTGAATAGTTAATGGCTTATCATACCGCCATTAATTAAAATATCGTATTTAGAAATTATAAATAATTATAATAAATTATTAAAGAAGACTTCTAAATATTTTTGTATAAAAACGTACCACACACTAAATTATTTTTTCAGCTTTTGATTCTCATTTCTACAATGCAGTGTAGTTGCATTCTGACTCTCCTTCTGTCTGTCTCACACATTTTACTAAGAGTCCACACTGTGTAACATCATGTTATTTTCTTATTTCTCTATCCCTAAATATACATGTATATATTTTATAACATTTTATGAGACTTTCATTACAAATTTATTTACTAATGCTATCATCTTCTACTGATAATTCTCCTTATCATTTTGATCTGAGCCGTAACTCGAGCTTGATAATTCTTTGAAAAAGATATTGATTTTTATCCTTTAGAGCAGTGCTTCTCAACCTTTTTTGCTCCACGGCACACCTTCATGCATGCTTAAGAACATCGCGGCACACCAAACCACCCCTAATTAATTTCACTGCGTAAATAATCATTTTTAATGATAAAAACTAGCGTAACAAGTAAAAGTCGCAGTTATATTAGAGTGTTAAGACTGGTAAAGCAATAACTGTATAACTTTAATGTACATTAAATACATACATAATTCAACGTTTGTTGCGCTCTTAGACGGAAAATTCCTCTCGTAGTCTCATGATAAATTCCTTGCATCATAAAATTTATGCGAATTTGTTTGTTTCAAATGCTTTTAAAAATTAAATATCTTCGGAGTGTGCGGCACACTAGTCCCTTCCTCGCGGCATACTAATGTGCAGCGGCACACCGCTTTAGAGCATTGGTTCTCAACATTTTTTTTGCTGCGACCCAAATTCCGGTCGCTGTGACCCATGTCCTCCATAAACAGGAATTAAATAAGTAAATGACTTTCAGATCTCGAGCAATTTGAATAGTTGTTATGAGGAATGGTATATTTGGATATAGACAGCCACGGAAGACCTTTGAAGATCCACTCAAAATGGCCTGGCGACCCAATTATGGGTAACGACCGAGGGGTTAAGAACCACTGCTTTGGCGTATTGAAAAAAAAGAAACAGAATATTTCACATCGTAACTCTTTGGTGAGAATCGGATTTTTAATGATTCCTTATTAAAAAACAAACAACCGGTTTTCTTATTCTTGTCAGTGAAACCTATTTCTATTAAGTAAATTTCTTCAGTGTGACAATGTGAGTTTTCCAGACATCGTTCTTGTAGGTAGTGATGTCACTAGCAATATAAACAAAATTGGAAATTGGCTTCTCTTCTGAAATAATGTAGTATACTATGATCTAGATTTCAAATCAAACGTAACACGAAAATGAATAAATCTACTGACACATAATACATACAAAGTAATTCTACCTTCCGGTAGGTTTTAGGCAAACTCCACTAAATCCTGACTATCCAAAGCCTTTCTCTTAAAATTCTCATATCCCACTACTTTTAACGGATCTAATACACTACCTATCCTCTTCCTACCTCTTTGCCTCTTTCCTAACATTCATTCATGGCACAACTGATACAAAATCACAAATAGTATGCTGTCAGTAACATCGGATTGAAAAAGTTTACCTACCTGCCTTTTTCTATGGTAATTAATATATCTATATATTTAATTATTGTTATCATGTATGGGTGTGCGTGTACACATACATCCACACATTTTAGAGAGAGAAATAACATTATAAAAGAAAAAACCGTTACAGACCGTGGGAAATGGATTCGACTCTAGTGAGAAGCCAATTCGAAAGTGTTTCAGCAACACAGCTTCCACCACGCACTTCCTTAAGAAAGTAAACCTGCATTCTTACGTTTTTTTTCTCATCAAAGCGGTTATTTGGTCCTCGAGGCAATTTGACGCGCCCTTCGGGAATCCTCGTCCAAGAGATTTGAACGCTGTCTGTGTAATCAGTGCCTCATCTCGCGATCTTTTTATTGCATTGGTATATTGTGTCCAGGAAGTTGGACTCCTTAATATTAGCCTTGCAACCCTCCTTCGCTCATTAAGATAAGATCAGCCTTTTATTCGAAAATTCGACATCTAATGACTGGATCCTACTTTTTCAGTTTTCACTGCCGCTTTTTTTTTATTAATCCCTACGGCAACCAGTTCTGATGAACTGCTATAGGCCTAAGGCAGACAATTTCTTCTTATGAATTCGCAAACTTTTCCTTTTGGCTATTAATTCTGTGTACATAGCGGTATATAAAAAATAAACGACGTTTTCTTTAGCTGGTCATATATGTACACACGAGGAAATTTTATTACATACTTCTAAAAACCGTTGAAAACAAGAATGTATTCGGAAAGGTACACATTATAGTATTTTAAGCTAACGAATAAAACTCAGGTTAACTATTCAATGCTGATACTCTAATAAATAAGTCATATCTGTTTCGAGTCCGCTGCCTTTTTATATGACATTGGTAATTCTCCGCGCTCCTTACACATAAGCATCATTGAAATATTTGAATAAAACTGATGAACAACATTAACTTTTCCTTTGCGAATAGTAGCATTTGTCATAATACACGTAAAGCATCTATTTAAGGTAGCGTAAAAACTATACTAATGATAACAGATTCTATAATATAGGTAAGTAAAACTAATCGGAAATGGATTTTAAACTATAATTTAAAGAGAAAATTAATCTGCAGGTTCTTGTGTAGGCATTCACTTAATAACGATCATGGCAGATGGAGATAGGGTTTTACACTTGACAATCCACCGTTTGGTAGTTCGTCTGGATCAGTAGTTCTCAGCCAAAAAATCTGACTTCAGGACAAAATCGCTTCCCCAAAAAATCTTCAATTAAAATCTAAGGAGGGGAGGTTCAGCTGTTGCATGATATATTCGTGAGCATAATTGTCGTACGTTTGCATATTCAGTCATTTTGTTGCATGTTTAATTGTAACATTGCTAAGGTATAGTTATCAGAAGCATCTCACGATGGTCAAATGCTACGAAAAATAGGTTTATAAATAGCTGCTTCTTACATAGGACAATATAAAACCCAATGTAGAAGGGCTACAGATGATTGGAAATAAGCCTTTATGTCGATTTCAAATTCAACGTTATTTCATTTATTAACTCACCAATCATTGCCCATAAATTCGTTACATTCATTCGTTATCGAATATATTTGCGAAGTTTCAAAAAAAAATACGAAATAACAACGGCAAGTATTTTACGACAGTCCTTAACAGTTTTTTTCATGCGGCTTCCTCCGTTCTCGGCGAACGGTTCGTATCCCATTTACCTCAACTCATTTTTCCTTGGAGAATATTATAGGCCTGGTAAAGCCTTTAGAATGAAAAATAAAAACGGAAGGTCGGATCGAAACAAAAAACAAACCTCGAGACAACGCACGCGTCATGCCAGATGATACACCATCGACACGGGCGATCCTCTCAACGCCCACGCCGCCCCCTCGAGCAGACCCATCCTGCCCCACCCCCCTTCCCCCCCTCAGCCCCTTGCGGCTAAGAACACCTGTCTCTCTTTCCCTCTTCTGCACCACTGCACTCTGATAGGGAACGGCATTACAGAGGGGAATAGGATTCGGGTCACACGGCGCAGGTAAGTTCGAAAGGGCGGAGAGAAAAAGGGAAGAGGGTAGGAGAGAAGGCGAGAGGGGGAGGGAGAGAAAGCAGAGATGAAAGAATGGAAGGGAGAGGGGAGATGAAGGGTGGCGAAAGAGGGAGGCGGCAGGGGAGGGGGAGGAAAGAGAAAAAGGGTGGGAGGAGAGGGAGGGAGAAATGGAGTGGCAGGAGGAAGAGAAGATAGGGGGAGTTTTCTCAGACGGTGAGTGCGTTACTCTCTCTCTCTCTCTCTCTCTCTCTCTCTCTCTCTCTCTCTCTCTCTCTCCTCTCCGTTCCCCGTTCTAAATACTGTTATATAGGAATCACGCCTTCGGGATGGGATAAAGCCTCTCTCCATATCGCTCCGTTGCCCGGGGACGGGTTCAGAAGCCTCTCTACGCACAAATAAATCCTGCAGTAAAGCGGCGTTCTTTAGGTTAAATGTGCAATTCTGACGAAAAAAAATTCCGCGACTCTCCGGATAAAAGGTGAATTCACAAACACCACGAATCGATGAGCGATTTCCGTCCGTCTCTCATCAGTAGATAAATTAGTAGTAAATGAGAAACTACAGAAACGGTTTCCGACCTACAAGCGGAGTCATCCTGAATTTTTGAAGGCGTTCATTTTATTTCTATAATTAGCACGTGGCCTTGGAGAAGTAGAAACATTAAAACATTTCATTCGAAATGGATAAAAATAAAAAATAAAACTATTTAAATAGACAAACTTTCTTTTAGCAGTTATATTTTTAATATTTGTAATCCATATTATTATCGCTTGAGCGCTTAGTGTGTGTGTGTATATATGTGTGTGTGTGGTTATTTTGCTTGCTTTATATTTCTGATTTTATCCATTCGTGATATGCCTTTATAGTTGTGGAACTAAGGACCGAGACGACGCTTCATAACGGAAATTTGCTTAATTTGGGGAGTATCACGAAAAAAAACACCTCCATCCACTTACGATGCCATAAACCAGGGATGGCAAATTATTTTTGTGTCGCGTGCCAAGAAAGTAATGTGAGCCATCAAACTTTTATTTCGCGTGCCGCTAGTTTACTCTTTTTCTAACAACTGTAAGAAAATTCATATTTTATTCAGAAAATACAAGCTTACGCGTGCCATGTAAAAATCTCATGCGTGCCACCTTTGGCACGCGTGCCACGTGTTTGCCATCCCTGCCATTAACTAAAATTACACTCGGCAGAGAAACATTTTTACGAAGGAGCGGATTCCGGATTTATTTCGGTTTTGTCGGAAGGAATGCAGGGAGGGAAATTAGGGTATGGAGAAATGAAGGCAAAGTGAGAGAGAGAGAGAGAGAGAGGGAAAAGAACATGAAACGAACGGAAAATCAAAGGCGAGAATATGAAGTAGTGCGAGAGAAAGAAAGGATAAGGAGAGACTTTTCTGATTAACTATTCTACTTTTCAAGAAACTTGAAGGATAGAGGAAATGTGCCAAAAGGATGGATAAGGGTGGAGTCCTGATTGGATAAATAAATAATAAAAATTGAGAGGTAAAAGATGGATTTGTAAAACGAAAAAAATAAGAAAAAGGCAGCAAAAGTTGTAAACGAGAGAGAGAGCTATGAATTGGTCAGAGAGAGAGGTAATTAACGGATAGACAATTTAGAAAAAAATGAATGGATATTTGAAGAAAAAAGAGAGAAAGAAGGCGAAATGGCGAAAGAGTGGTAAAAATGAAGGAAAGTTCGGGGTGTAAAGAAAGAGCGAGAGGAATGCCGTAGAAAAGAGGAGTGCTAAGGAGAAAGAGGGAGGATATGTGTGTGTGGCAGGTGTGTTCCTTTGTGTGTGTTGGTCGAGTGCTTTCCCCTGCTGTTACTTAAAGGGGCGAGGAGAGGAGGCGGAAGCAGAGAGCGTAGAGCCGGTCACTGGGGAGAGAGGGAGGAAGTGGATGTCCTGAGAGAGGGGAAAGAGGGAGAGAGAGAGAGAGGAGAGTGGGAGGAAGAAACGGGGAGGAGTCGTGTAGTGGGAGGGGGAGGAAGGAGTGGTTTTTTTGAGGAATTGGAACAGGTATATACCGGTCGTAAAGTTAGGGAAAGGAGTCGGCGGGAACTTACGAAATTAGATGTTAGATAGAAGAAGTTTGTGTGCGGCTCTAAAATATGTGTTTGTATGACTATGTATTCATACCTTTGTATATATGTATATTTATATGAATGTATATGATTTAAGACGTACTAATACGCGCACTCAAACATATGCAGAAGAGGCAGTTTAATTAATTTTGATAAACGAGTGTTATATGCTACAAATTATTAAGCTAAAAGTTAATGAGTTAATCGGCCCCGTTGTTCGTTGTTTTGTTGATCGTCGTTTCGTTGTTCGTCATTTATTTGTTTGTCGTGAGACTCAGTAACACATTCAAGACGAATAACGATGATTTACTTTATTCGGCTTTTAAGGGCATTAGCAATTTCGAAAATAAAAAAAACCTCGTCGGAAAAAAATTTCCATATCTCTTTTCTGCTGAGACTGCGATTGCCTCACTATAACGAATACTAACGAATAAGATCAATTTAACTCCACATTTTTCACCTTCAAATAATAGATACGGGTTTTTAATGATAATTTATTTACTGCTTCAAATTACTTATATCAGTGGTGCCCAAACTTTTCGGCCCGAGGGCAACATGACTCATCGCGGGCCACATAGCTCAATTCCGCCCTCTTCGTGGGTCACACCCAGCCTAAAATAAGCACTTAAGGAAATTAAGGATTTAGTTGTTAGCCGAAATTACCTGATTTGTTTTAAATGCGTTGATCTATTATGAGATTAAAAAGGTAAGCACAAAATATATTGTTTTTATAATTTCCTATTTTCCTTTTATTTTACATTGTGTCCTTTAATTGTTAAAGTCAAGGCTGGCCGGATGTGGCCCGCGGGCCGTATTTTGGGTGCCACTGACTTTTATCATTGGTCGCTGTAAAACTAAATGGATGCCGTAGAGGTTTCAGCGATACATATATAGACATCAGTTCGCAAGTTATATATACATATATATATGTGTGTGTGTGTGTGTATATCATCATAGGTAGTCTGTCCGTAGACAGGCCCGTGATTATTCATGCTTAAACTTGATTCTCCATATATTCCTATTTTCCGCAGTCTTCTTCGTGTCTTGATAGCTCTCTTTCCCTTTCGAGTCGTCTACCAGCTGAAACCTTTTCCTACCTCTTTCTCTTTTTCCATCTACGTTTTCCTTCTAGCACTTCTTTAATCATGCACTCTCTCCTCAGGTAATGCCCAATCCAGTTCGCCTTCCTCTTTCTGACAGTCTGTATAATCGTTCGCTTCTCTCCGATTCTTCGTAGTACCTCCTCGTTTTTCACCCTATCTGTCCATTTTATCTTCAGCATATATAGGTATATATTTAGGGCAACTATATATATATATATATATATATATATATATATATATATATATATATATATATAGCCATATCGAGGGGAAATAGCCGACAAAATTTGGCGCCCCGGCTCACTCTGAAGGCGGTACTAAATGATAAATATGGCCCAATTCGGATTTTCGCCATGAATGGATAAAAAAATAACGATTTTTATGCAATTTTTTAAAGCCAATAGCATGCTCATAATATTCTACTCATTTTGGATTCACTCCGGTATTTATTGATCCAGTTATCTATTTTGTGACTCTGAGTTTGTTCACAATGGTAGAAATGCATTTAGGTCAAATTCATTTCTTTATTCTACATTAACTAACAGGTGTTTTATTATTTTTTGAGAATTTTGATCCAACATTAAAACAGTTTGTTGATGTAAGAAAATAATATTGAGGTAGATAGCATTTATTTACGACAAACAGACTGCTGATAACTGGTCAGGGTCATATAGGCATTATACGATACGTGCAAATACCAAGAATCATCTGATATGCTTCAAAATAACGTCACATATACGGAGACACAGAGTATGCTTATCTGCTTATTGCTCAAGATTTGAAGTCGTATAAGAGTTGTACTCTATTGCGACATAGGTGTTAAATAGATTTATGGCTGAAAGCGAGAGCGAGAGAGAGAGGAGGAGAAGAAAAGGAGGAAAGAGAGATAAAGAGAGTAGGGGAGAAAGGTTCGCCGCAGGCAAACATTCTCTCTTCGCCCATCTGTAAACGATTGGCATTAGTAAAGGCAAAATACAAAAATTTCATACGTAGAATTTGGAAGAAGCTAAGTCAGTAAATCAGTTTCAGTTACAGCTGCTGAAAAAGATGATCCGACGCAACTATTCAACTAAGTATATTCCCTTCCCTCTGTTCTTTGGATTCCTTTGCCTATGGACCTTTCTCAAAATAAAACTGAAATTTGTTTAAAAATATGGTAGCTATAGAATTTACCTGTTGCGTAAAATAATTGGTAATTAATATGATAATGTATGTTTATAGAGAGCCTATTAAACGTGATTAATTTTGGTCCCTGGGTAAAAAGAGCATTAAAACTTAAAAATCTCTCTTGATAAGATTTATTTTCATTTTAGTATATATTACCGCCCTCTGTTTAGATATTTTCTCTAATCACCCCTATTTTATTCCAATTTGTCACTGTTATAATCATTTTTAGAACCGCCGCGCTTTGGTTGCGCAAACATTGCGACTTCAACGGGATTACCTGTTCCTCACGGTTCAAAGTGAGCAAAACCAAAACTCCAAATTTCTCACCTGATTTTACAGAAAGTTTCATAAAAATGAGAAGGCTATCTAAAATTTATTTATGAATGATCGGGAATGCGCGTTTACAATCGTTTCCTTTGACATGTCTTATTTTAGGAGTTGTGCGCGATGATAAATAATAATTATAGCAATAAATATATAAGAGATCGGTGTATCATCTGATAACTGTCCTTCAAAAAGATACACGTAACCCGGTATGTGACACACCCATAAATATAATATGTATTTGGCTTGATCTTATAATAGCGTAAACCTTATCACACAAAGATTTTCATTAGCTTTATTATGAAATAAAACCTGCTAATGAAATGTATTCGAAATAATAGCATTAAGATCGACAAAATTATACCGGCATGTCAATAATGCAGCAAAGAAATTTCTTATTCCAGAAATGTTATTAGGGCTGCGAAAACGTGGTAGCTAACGAGATTGAGGAATATTTTCGGAATAACTTTGGTTTCCTGTCGCGAGACCGGCGTGGGAATGGCTTGGCGCCACTCTTCTCGAAACAGAGGGATGTATTATTCTCCAGAGAGCGGAGATCTAGACGCCAGCGTCATCCTGTTCACTAAAGTTAGAAAAAATTCTAGTTTTAGCAATAAACAAAATCGAATGCAAATTTCAAGAGAAAAAAGTTTACTTCTTCTAATATGACCAAGCATTAAAGATTTTCCTGCTGATTTTTAGATGAAAATTTGTATTGGTGACAATATTCCAAATGTTATCGAAGGACTTAATGAGATTGGGAGTTTTACTAGTGTTTCTAAATATATCGTTATAGCGTTATTACTTTCACCATACGTAGTATAGGGAAAGTATTGTGATCACGAAAAAAATCGACTTCGAGATTTCAACGGAAATACTACACGTTTTGAGGTCCCTAGAACACGTTTAGACTATTTTCGGAATGATGTCTGTGTGTGTGTATGTGATTGTGGGCGTTCTAACACAAAAAGTACTTGTCATATCGATACCAAATTTCATATATAACACTAGCATGAGCACAAAGAACTGATTAGTTGTTGGACAATACCAGTTAAACGGAAGTCGAGGTTTATTCGAAACCCGATTCGGTTTTTGCGATATTTCTCCGATAATACGTCACTACTGTATACATTAACCATTACAAAAAATGTGGAAAATATAATTTCCTACATCTTTCATTTCAAACAATTTTCCATGGCAGATATTTTTTAGGAATTATTTATAAATAATCGATGTTTTCGGTTTTCATCAAATATGTTCGTTAAAACGCTGTTATTTACAATCTTTATAAGAAACAAAGTTATAGAAAATAACATTCCTTCCAACTTTTGTTTGAAACAATTTTTCGTAGGACCATCCATTTCGGAGATATTTAACTTAATCGTAATTTCCAGTTCACAGCGCCACCACCATGTAGCGGTGAATTCTGTAAACATATTCGAAATATGCTTAATTTACGGCAATAAGGACGACTGTATTCTTTTACGCTACGAAATAATAATTTTGCCTTATAATGTTATTCATAATAATTTAAATAACTATACCCCAAATATGGAGAAAGTCATGTGTTGGCCACATCAGATTTTTTCTCTGGAAATCCACTGAATTTCGTGCGCATTTATGTTAATCGAAATTGTAGCGTTTTCCGAATATCTTTGGATGCGTTGTTGCATCTGATTAATTTCATTGTAATATCAGATTTTTTATATTTTAGTGTTTTCGAAAGCAATCACTTTGTGTAAACATACTATTTCCCTTATACCGGCGAATCTTTATTGATAGTTTCTGTAAATATGTAAGTATGCACGTAGCGTAAAACCCTTATAAACCGTGTGCAGAGTAACAAATGTATGGATTAACTGGGGGCAGAGAGTTCAAAAATGTTTGAAAATTTGCTGATATAATTTATTCAAAGCTGCTTGATGTTTGTTAACTGGGATCGTAATACGCGGTCTTTCAAATATTCGGTTAGTAATAGAAACGGGCGATAAAGCATATCCGTTTGCGTACGATTTTCGCATACTTGTCATTCCTATGTGAATGAACTCTTTACAGATGAGATTTCCGATCAGTGAATGCTCTTTTATCTTTATTGTGCGTGAAACATACCTTTCATGGAAACTCTGAGAGGAAATATTCCATTACATGAGAAAATATTATGCATTTAATTACATCCTTGTTGTTTTCCTCATTAAGCGGGACTCTTAGTCATTCCGAATGCAGTGCTTACCTTTATCTTCTTTAAAAATCAAATGTAGTAGGAATACTGTGTACCATTCCTTAACAAAAGACAATACTTATTTTTAAGTTTGTGTTTTCAAGAATATAAAAGGCCGATTACGAAAACTTTTCGCAGTTTATTCTGGAAGTACTTAATTATTTTTTGCACTCACCTATCGTGAAATTGTTCCTAAATTTTAAAACCAATTTAAGTATTATTTTAATAATAACATACTAGAACATACTATAAGATAATCCCCAATGATTCTGTATCCAACGGAGGTTTGTTATCACATAAAAGAGGGTTTATATATTAAGATAGGCGGGAAAAGATGTACAAACACGTAAATGGACAAAATATAGGATAAAATAACACAACAAGAAATACAAACGTAGAAACGGAGAGCAGTAAGGTCTACAATCCTATGCTATATAAAATCTACAAACCACAGAGAAAAAAGAAGTTTATTGTTTGTATGAGCCCTCTCATTCCTTTATTTCGTGTTTCATAGGTCCAAAATTTTTTCGTAAAACTAATTTTAGCTTTTTTCACGTGACACCTCTTCCAGCCAATCAGCGCTTCGTGACTACTTTCCTCCTCACCGCATGTAACCATGGGAATTTCCCATAAGATCTTTGATTGTGATCCATTGTGATTGGCTTCAGATAACATCCGCCTCGCTTTTTGCGCCTCATAAAAGGCGCTTCCATTGAAAACACAACAATGGAAGACGAGAATTTTAAGGTTACGTTCACATTCTGATCTATCTCAAACAGTATTGCTCCAACACGTAATATGATGGCGCATAAGTGCTTTTTATTCTCAGTGCCTACAGAAATAGCAAAATAACATCTATATTTATTCGTCACAATTTAAATCTTTTTGAGCTAAGCTGAAATGTATTCATTTGAAGTGATGACAGAATATGTTCATTTTTTTACTATAATGCAATGCGAAGAATAGTATTATCTTTTAATAAATAAAATGAGAGCGACGTAAAAATAATGAAGCTCCGGAAAACTTTTTTCCTTATTGAAGTAACATTATAAATTCTCCACTACGAAATCCAGACAGCGTAGTAAATATTTTATTGGTGTTATGAGAAAAGGCGTTCATCTTCTCAAGAAAAAGACTCATTACGTATTAATTCAATTTACATTCTCTTTCAAGATTTTAATCTCGGCAGAGTTAATATTTAGTTAATAATTAAAATTGAATCTCGAGATATATAGTTCAACTTGACAAAATCTGCAACTTACTTCATAAGTGATGACAGAAACTCACATTTAGATACACTTGCCATTTAGATATCTTGCTTTCAATATCATTGAATAATACGAATTTTTAGACTCAATAGAGGATCATTAATCAGCTAAATCACCTCAAACGAGAACACTACAATGAAATTAATCAGATGCAACAACGCATCCAAAGATATTCGGAAAACGCTACATTTCGATTAACATAAATGCGCACGAAATTCAATGGATTTCCAGAGAAAAAATTTGGGGGTATAGTTATTTAAATTATTATGAATAGCATTATAAGGCAAAATTATTATTTCGTATCGTAAAAGAATACAGTCTTCCCTATTGCCCGAAATTAGGTATATTTCGAATATGTTTACAGAATTCACCGCTACATGGTGGTGGCGCTGTAACAGGAAATTACGATTAAGTTAAATATCTCCGAAATGGATGGTTCTACGAAAAATTGTTTCAAACAAAAGTTGGAAGGAATGTTATTTTCTATAACTTTGTTTCTTATAAAGATTGTAAATAACAGCGTTTTAACGAACATATTTGATGAAAACCGAAAACCGATTATTTATAAATAATTCCTAAAAAATAACTGCCATGGAAAATTGTTTGAAATAAAAGATGTAGGAAATTATATTTTCTACATTTTTTGTAATGGTCAATGTATACAATAATGACGTATTATCGGAGAAATATCGCAAAAACCGAATCGGGTTTCGAATAAACCTCGACTTCCGGTTAACCGTTATTGTCCAAAAACTAATCAATTCTTTGTGCTCATGCTAGAGTGTTATATGTGAAATTTGGTATCGACATGACAAGTACTTTTTGTGTTAGAGCGCCCACAATAACATCCATCCATCCACACACACACATACATCAATCCGAAAATAGTCTAAACGTGTTCTATGGACCTCAAAGTCGATTTTTTTCGTTATCATAATACTTTCCCTATACTACGAATGGAGGAAGTAATAATCCAAATAGGTTAATATTTCTATTTTAGCCAAATAATACAAATAATAAATCGTTCATATTCCACATCAATATTTTATCTGTGATATAAAAGAATGTTAAAATTGTTTGGTCTCATTGTCAGATGTACTCACAAATTACCATGCAAGTTATGTTGACAGCATTTGTAGCGCTATCCTGGGAAGGAATATGTAAAATATAGATTAAAATAAATCTCAAATACAATTAATGTATATAATATTGGTGTTTATATAAGAGGATTGAGAGAGTTTTCAACCCAACCTACTACCCTTTGCGTCGCGACCGTGAAAGGGTCGCACATACGCACGAACAAGCAATATGGAAAAGAAAGAGATGATGGCAATGTTGGAGGGAAGATTATTAACAAGAATGAAAGGAAAAGTCATCAGTCAATCTGAAATGGAACAATGGGAACCCCATTTATTTTTAATTGCTAATTTATATTTTTTTCTAATTTCGATTATATTTATAAATCTTATTATGATTTCCGTTCTGTTTCTGTCTTCGTCATCCCACTAATCAAGTGTAAAAAGAGCAAACTAATTTATGTCATTAACTCGTCGCATCTGTTCTTTTATTACCATTCCAGTTTAAGATGCGACTCATTGAGCGAATTAATGACCTTCGACTGTTTCTGACCATTTATTCTCCATCGCTCCTAGCATTCCACGTGATCATTTGTTCGTGTCTTTCTTGAGTCGTTTTGCTTAATCCCTACGTTCCGTTCATTTTATGTTTGCCTTTAATAGGTTACACGTTTGTAAATTAAGTATTCTCTTATTTTATTAGCGAAGAGTTTTTCTTCTGCTCTAACATCTCGGCACGTAATATTATTTTTACTTTTCTATCTGAAACATCTCTTTCAAACTTTCTTTTCACCATAGGAGTAATGAACGCGAAAAGTGCCATTGTTGATTCGAACGTGGTATTTTACGCGATTATTCAGGATTTTTAGGATGATTTAGAGTAAAATTTATGATAAAATTCACATAGGAAATCGTAACTTCGTGGAATTTTAGTTTTAATGAATTTTATTTTACAAATGATGATAAGTAACTTAGTACATCATCACCTGAAGTTAACTCTACGAATCGAAACCATGAGACTAGTTATTTTGTTTAATGTAATTTTGCATTGTTGCTTAACATATTTTGTAACTTTCTGAATCTGTCAGAAATTCGTAACTACATATTAAACTCCTAATCTGAATGTTTATCTTCAGATCAGTTTTCTCTGTTGCTTTGCCTTTCCTTCCTCAAGTCTACGCAATAGAGATATAATATTATTCAGCGTACATTTTTATGAATGAGAAATAATTTTTGAGATGTATGACTGAGCATCGTCAGAATTTAAGCTTCTTGCATAGACTTGAGGTAATGAGTTATTCATCTATTAATTTCTCTAAAGACTGTTACCTTTAGTAATGCCACAAATTTCACACATAAAATCGACGGACTAGATACCTATGTTATTAACCGACACGGTTACCTATCTTACTGTTAGTATGCCCAACTTCCGAAATTTCTTGTAGAATATGCATTTTCGTCGGGCGATCGATTCAGCAAGCAATAAGGAGGGTTTCATGAGGAGAGTTCAACGGAATATTACCGTACAAGTGCAATAAACGTGTTACTTATCAATGGCTATACCGTAGGTCTTATACGCATAAAGTATAGGAGATCAACATGAGAGGCCAATAATTCGATTTAGAAAAGGTTCGGGTAATTACGCAAAACAAAATTATGCCTTTCAATGAAGCGTAGTTTTTAAAAACAAATATATATCTTGTATTTAAAACCAAACATTTACCTTTGGTTTTCATCCCGTTATACGCGATTTGGCTATAAATGTGAAAAGTTCAAAACTAACATTAAAATATTCTAAATATCAAATGCAACAGGATTCGTCACATCGGCTGATGTTTTAAGTGAAATTTCACGTTCGATTGTTTGCGCAATACGCCGTCTGGCTGCGAGGGGGAAAGCGAAACGGCGACTTTGCTGCCCCGGTTGTTGTCATAGCATGAAAAAGTCGCTCTGAATATAAACAATGGCAAATGGATGATAATGTGGATAAATGGAGCGAAGAATAATGGCAAAGGGACAATGGGCAGGAGGAAAAGAAAGGAGGAAGAGAAAGAGAGAGAGACGAGGAGAGAAACTTTCTCCGAAGAAGGAAGCGACACCTCTCTTTTACAAGTTCTCGACATTTCTGAGGACCATTTCGTGCAAGGGTGTGGTTGCGTCTTTAATCTCTGTTTGGATATCTTAGAACGCAATGAAAAGATTACACGCGATCACTTTGTACTGTGAAAATGTTGCAGAAATTCCAGTCTGTCAATATTAACACGTTTGTACCTCCAACAAATTTCTTGAAATGCTCATCACGTGCGAGCTAGTGGAAAATTTTCCAAATACGAAGGGAGGCCAACCGTAAAGTTACATATAATTATGCTTTTTTAACGCCATTTTTAACAACGAAATAATTCTAAAGGAAGTGATGAGTTGTGAGTTCTCATCTTCAAAATTTCTGCGTTGTTGAGCCCTCTGAAAGGAACACATAACTTATATTAACGCCGATAGTTATAAATGTGAGCACTAATCCAGTATGATATCAAAATATCAAAAAGTTTCACGTATTTTTCCTAATGGAATTCGAAAATTAATACATTAAAATATTCAACTGCTAGCAATCTCGTTTAGAGTTACGCGCCGGAGCACACGAATAAGGAGGGTAAAGTCTGAACTTGACCGGGAGTCGAATCCGGAACTTAGAATTGCAGAACGGATGTTCAACAACTGGTCCCTCAAAGTACGCCGACCGAGAAGGTCATCGTTAATTTCCCTCATCCTCAACCGTTACAGTCTAGGATAATGACTGATAGAGCAACGGCAACGAGAAAAAATCGGTGCAACATGCATTGCACTCACTTTCTCATACGCTTCCATTCCATACGATAATGTCGCTTCTTACTTTAACACATATTTACGCGCGAAATATATTGTCTTATAACAATAACACTGCTGCTTATGGAGTGAGGTGAGCGTATATTATAACGTCACAGAACGCTATATAGTTCATTTTAAAGTCACGTGCCATTAAACTCTACAACTTGTCCAATTTTAATAAAAATCCTTTCAGCCATTTTTGACAGTAGCTCAGAAAAATAGGGTATATGATGTTAAATATTTTTCTGAAATAGTCCTTCAAAAGTACCATAGGAAGTCACGAACGCTAAAACAACGCAATGAAAACATTAAAAATTCAAAATTTGAAGACAAATGTTTCCACGTTACATAATGACAATGCAAATTCAAGAAGAGCCAAACCAAGTAAACTTTTGCAATGATTCTCCTCTCGTCAACTGCCTCAAGACATCTGAAAATAATACCCTTGGCTGAATACACAAGGTATTGGCCGTTGACGAAGCACGCGCCTGTGCGTTGCACGTCTTTTCCTCGACGCATTTTGCGTAAGGTGTCAGCGAGCGTGTCAAGCTCGACCACGCGAATCGGAAGATACGGTTCGGACTCCATTCGCTCTGCTTTCCAACTTATCTCTGAAGTAATATGCTGGCTTTCTCAGAGCAAAATTTGGAAGTGAAAGTTGTACACATCTTGATAATTTATGCGTGGAAAGTAATTAATTTCATCAACCAGGATTTTTTCGTTATTTACACTGAAAAAATCGTGAATGGTGCAATAGAATTACTTAGGATTAATTAAGTTTGGATAGGCATTTTCTACAGCTTTTATAACCTGAATAAAACAATTAAGGAGAATAAATTAGCAAAATGCCAAAGAAAAACAATTTTATACCGCTCTATGATAAAGATGATCTACGAGAGTGATCAAGTTAAATAAAATTTAAGCGGGAAAAGTGGCGTTTTCACATTCGTCTGATCAAATCAAAAGAAGCAAAGCAGTGCCGAGCATAATCCAATATCTAATTATCGATATGATAGTAGGACATATGATAATATATTAAGAAGAGAGTCCATGAATTATTTTAAAATAATCCTTTTTTATCTGTTTATGTTGGATTTGTTTGAATTTCCAGAAATTTTACGAGAAATTTTATTTGCGAATTTATCTTCTACCGCGGATTCGGGCATACCGTATGTCTTCCTCAATCCTCCTGCATTAAGTCGGAAAAATTCCACTGTATTGTCTATAGATTTCTGTCAGGACTAATTTTATTTTTCTGTTTGTGTCACTCCTAAAAGATAACATTTGAAAAACATGTTTTATGTGAAAACTGTTTTGGGGCAAAAGGTTCTCGGATATATCTTGTAATGTTGGCCTGTATAATCGGGGACCACTGTAATTCTTGTTTTAATTTTTATCTTTCTCTTTTTTACGCAGTTGGGGACTCAAGGTGCTACTTGGAGGGCGGCGGATCCACCGAGAGCTTCTTCGTCTCCGAAGACACTCCGGTGAGCTCTGTGATCGGTGAGTGCCATTCGAGAGATTTTAACGTCCGACCAATCGTTTTTATTTTACCTTAAGGTTAAGATTAAATCCTGTGGTGGTTTCGCTGAAACTTCTTTTGGGTTTTATAACTAATTTTCTCCTTGCATAGATGAAATGCTTTTAGCTATACACTGGAATACTGTGGATAAGATAATCATTTTGATATTTCATAGATTACAATACGGTGAAATACTGGGATGAATGAGATAAAGATAAATTAATTCTGTTAATTTATATTTCCACCAATTGATACTTTGAATTTTTTACTACTCTGGCTCTATGTTAAGTTCGCAGATTATACTTATATTGTCGAAGCAATAAATTCAGTGGGACTAAGCAAGGGGTGAGGAATTTCTTTAAAAGGAACGTTCGTATTTGCTTTTTGGCGACAGAATAAGGACTGGAATAGGATATTAAGAGTCTCTTGGATGTCATAAAGATCAATTCTATACTATTTTGGAGTTGAAACTTCACCGGAGTTTTAATGACTAAAATGTTAACTAACAAATATGATATTGTGCATGTCAAATTTCTCGAATCGCTTTTTCATCATAGATTCGCGAGCAGTAGTTTTTTCCATCTCTGGTTTCATTCGCGGTAGATACGAAGTCACAAATCTCGTTCTTCATTGCGACGTAATTCTCCTCAATTTTACTCTTCCCGATATCAACTCCATCACCGCACCGTGTCGCGAGACCCACCCAACTCCTCCTCTCTTATGACATCCATTATCCCCGCCTTTGATGGGTTACGTCTATCCTCCCTTCTTGTTTCCCTCCGCCCAGTCCTTTCAAGTTCATCCTTATATACGTTCACTCCATTGGGATAACGTCTACGTTAAGAAATTTCCTAATTATGTATTAGCATTCTCACTAATGCGTCAACAAAACGACGGTTTCTATCGATACGAGTTTTTAATCGCGTTTTCTTGAAAACAACTTGAAAAGCAGTTCTGTTTTGCATGTGACGTTTTAAGAAAATTTGGCTGTCATTTTTGTTTACTTTGAATCACTGTATCTACATGAATAAGGTTATGCCTCGAATACAACGCGACTCAAGTTTTTAAAAAGGAAATGTAACAGAAAAATTTGCTACACGTTTTTATTCCAAATTCAATCGCATGGAGTAAGATTAATAGCGTAAAGGTGTTATTTAAACTATAATGACTGAGATTAGGATATTTTCGTGAAAATCTATGACGTAGTACTATAGTATATTGCGCCATCCTAACCCCTGGAATATACGTTTTTAAACAAATATGGTGACATGTATGCCCTTACTGTTTTAAAATTTCTACATGAATAATATTTATTTCATTAATAGTATATCATTATTCTATAAATGTTTGATTAAGTTTAAATTGTTTGTCAAAGCTCTTAATCAATGAAAATATCAATCATAATGCAATCACTAATGGTTAAAATATATATAAATTTGACGAACGGCACTGCAAAAATTGAAAATGTGAATCTAAGTTTTTTGTTCACTTTTAAAGCATACAAATAACACAGTATTATCTGTTGCGTTTCATGAAAAAGCTGAAAATATTTCTGTCAAAGCTGCATTGTTTCAATTGAGAAGCAAATGCTATTTATTTTACGTGCAGGCCGCGCCATCAAAAAAGAAATGCTCAAATTAATAACTTGAAGTGATTAAAATTTGGGCGCAAAACTTAACGTTCAATTCAAATCGATACATATAGGTACGATAAGAATGTGAAAAAATCATACTCGCGAAATACCATTGAAAGCCACTTTATGAGCTGTATCTTTCTCACTCAAAACCATGATGAATACTTTAAATATGTTAGAAACATCGTTGGGTAGAATAGTACTCTGGTCCAATATATTTCCAAAGTTCAACGAATCCCTTTTGGGAAAACTAACCTGGGAAACAGGGCAAAGATCGCGGCATTCCATAGGCAAGATTTCAACGTAAAATGGAGATTTTAGAGAAGTTCTCAAAATAAGATATTGCAAATGACTTTGCCGTGGGAGCATTTTATAGGATGATTCGTCTTCCGCATGGATGAAAGTAACTAGATTATATAACCGGGACCGTGTGATATTTCTCCTTGTGATTATGATTCGAGAAACTTCCAGCATACTTTGAGAAATATGAAATACATTCATACCGATTGTCATGTCTGCCCCACATCTTGTAAGACTGCGGGGTTAAATTATGAAGCGTAGAAAAACTATTGTCACAGACTTTATAGAAAATATATGGTTTTATAGAAATTGCAGAATTAAATAGCGTAGATACCGGCTATAGAGGTAAACAATATAGCGAAAATGCATTCTTGAGATGACGGATCATATCTACAGGCTAATTAAGTAACTCTTTAATCATTCGAATAGGATCAAATAAGATTAAATATAAAAAACGAGGAAAGGAGTCCAAACGAAGTAAACTAATGCGAATTTCGAATGCCCCTAATACACCGTCTTACAAAAAAACTTAAGTACGCGTGGTCTCCATGCGTAGAAATATTAAGTGCCAAAAATACGAGCTATTATGAAACAACCGTATCTAATCTAGTATTCTTTAACACGTCCATTGTTAACGTTTTATCCATTTTTAAGGTCAATTCCGACCATTGAGCAAAAATATCCTTCATTAGAAGCACGCCACCTTTACGAATATGAAGGAGAGAGAGAGAGAGAAGGGAAGATGGTCCTTGACACATTTTTTTCAACAGTACAAAGCGGCACGCATTCCTTATCCTTCGCCATGGCCACAATTCGTCGATTTTTCGGGTGCCGCTTCGGATAAGGACTGTAAGAGTGGATAATCGCATAATTCCCGAACCATGGAGGTTTTATTTCAAGAGCTACGCCTCACGCTGTTCATTTGTCCGAAGAGGAAAAGCCAAAGAAGCGAATCGTGCAATCTGAAGAGGCGTTGGTCGCCGTATCACTTCCTGTCAGAAGGCAAAACCGCCCTGAGTTGCATTATAGTTTATAGCCAGTCATCTTTTTCTTCCGCTGTTGCCCAAGTTGAAACCCTTTACCTCGCCCTCTAAAATAAAACCACAATGTCACCGATTATTATGGCAGGTTGACTAATCCATCTTCTCCTCCCAGAGTCAGTTAAAGGTCCGTATCTCTGGCCCCGAGCGCTGATTGCCTCTTCCTCTAATATGGGCGGTAGATTGACTTTTTCAATTACGTCAATATAAGATTAAGGCAGAGGCAGGAGAGTTCGAATTCGGCCAAACCTATTTGAAGTGTTTCACCTCCGAACAGTTCTGAAAATTTGTCAGGCAGATGGCGCATAGGAAAATAGCGATTGAATTTTTACTTTCTCCATGCGTAGTAGTGGGAAAGTATTGTGTTCATGAAAAAAATCGACTTCGAGATTTCAACGGAAATACACGTTTTGAGGTCCCTAGAACACGTTTAGACTATTTTCGGAATGATGTCTGTGTGTATGTGTGTATGTATGTGCGCGCGCGCGTGCGTGCGTGTGATTGTGGGCGCTCTAACTCAAAAAATACTTGCCATATCGTTACCAAATCTATATAAATAAAATTGTAACCTCTGTCTGTACATTTGTTTTTTTTGTCGGAGTTTTACTTTTTTTGTGTTTTGCACACAAGAAGACGTTTGAACCGGTTTTCAGAATTGTTGTCTGTCTGTCTGTTTGTTTGTTACCACATCACGCAAAAACGGCTGGTCGAATTTTTATGAAACTTGCAGCGTATCTTTAGACTGGTCCAGCTTAAAATATAGGCTATGTGGTGTATCTCAAAAAATTTTAAGTGGGGGTTTGGGGGGGGGGGGGGGGCATCGATTTGGTTTTTCGACGATAACTCTGGAGTAAATTAACTTAGGAAATTCAAATTTGATATTTGTCACTTGCAATACAAGTATAAGATAAATCTCCTATATATTTATGAAAGTTTGTTTGTTTGTGCATCTATATATTTCCACACCGTTAAAGCTAGAATAATCAAACTTTCAACAAACACTTTCTTCACAGATTGGAAGGCCGTAGACTACTTTTTAATCCCAAATGTTTTATATTAATTGCACAAAAAGCAAAATAACTCTGTATGCTAATGTATTGCCATCTAGAGATGGGTCAGAAAGAATGGAACAGTTCTTTTCGAACTGTTCTGATGCCTAAACCGTTCAATAAAATAACTGTTCTCATAAACTTCCTCTTCTCAAAGAACAGGTAACTCTACATCTTATACACAGTGAGAAAGGTGGGAAACGACTACTTCCTTATCCGTAATTGGACGGCGGGGACTGATTAAACGACGCGTATTTTCCCAAGTCCTACTATTGATTTGAATCAAATTTGGTAGTATTGTGGAGGGCTCCCAGAAATAATTCATACGTGGTTTTTGTTTCTCTCTGCCCGTTTTATTCAAAACGGAGGCCGAGTGAATTCTTAAATACCATGTATCATCTAGAATTCCGATCGGATTTGTACCAAATTTCCCCGGGCAACTCCGGGAATTTCTGCTAGTTTCAAATATAACACTTTGGTATGGGCAGAAAGAACTGATTAGTTTTTGAACGATAACGGTTAAACGGAAGTTGAGGTTTATTCGAAACCCGATTCGGTTTTTGCGAGATTTCTCCGTTAAAACATCATTATTGTATATACAATTCTATTCAAAGGTTATCTAGAGAATGTAATTTCCTACAACTTTCATTTGAAACAATTTTCCATAGCAGTTATTGTTTAGGAATTATTTATAAATAATCGGTTTTTTCGGTTTCCGTCAAATAACCCCTTAAAAACTTCATAACTGGTCATCTTCGTGATGACCAAAGTTGTAGAGAATAATATTTCTTCCAAGTTTTGCTTGAAACAAATTTTCGTAGAACCATCCATTTCGGAGATATTTTGCTTTTTCTTAATTTCCAGTATGCAGCGCCGCCACCATGTAGCGATGAATTCTGTAAACATATTCAAAATATACGTAATTTACGGCAATAAGGACGACTGTATTCATTTACGATACGAAATAATAATTTTGCCTTATAATGCCATTCATAATAATTTAAGTAACTATACCCCAAATATGGAGAAAGTCATGTGTTGGCCACATCAGATTTTTTGAAATAAAGCTCATGCCGAAGAAATAATCACAAAATAGTTACATAATTTTTAAAAATTAACAACTTAGTTGAAGTGGGACATTATAACCCAGACTTATCATTTCGGTTGTAAGATGTTCGATTTTTAGATTCCAGTATAGATAGTGTTGCAAATGAATATGGCATACCAAGTGATATCAGAAATCTTTATTGAAAAAACTATAGTTTCAAATTAATTTCAAGACGATTCTCGTTTTCCAGAAATGTCACCAATAATTTCATAATAGTAAATATAAATATTGTTAATAAAGACTTTAGAGACTACAAAATATTTATTTTTCAGAATCGGTATAAGACAAGGTGAAAATTCTGCACATTTGTGGAAAATTTATGCATTCCGAGTCCAATATAATCCTGCATATCGTATCCTAAAGGGAGAAAGAAATTCCCAGGACAACATGGCTTAGGAGAAAACGTGTCATTAAGGTTTCGTGAAACTAAACAGGAGTATATATTTATCTTTCCGGTGGCTGCCTTGTAACAAAGCGCAATTAAATGAGATTCCCGCGATGGGGACATTGTCCTCGAAAGCGTTCTTTCCAGCCTCTGTGAGGCTGTGATCAATTTATTTAATTAATCGTGGGATCTTTGACTTCAGAAGCTGGTGTATGAGCTTCTCCAATAGCTATTTTATAAAGCCTACTGCGCAGATAAATCTAAATTCTTCATGTCATCAAAATATGCATTAAAGAGAGTACCAAATATCAAGATGTTAACTATTATTTCTCTCATGGAATTATATTTATCGAAGGGACGGCAAAAAATTCCGTTGAGACAAAATATTCACCTAAATTGCTGAGAAAGTTAACAATATATTTTAAGTAGGAATAAGAGGAAAACCGAAGTAATCAACTACATCAAATGAAATATGTTGCGTAAAATTGAAAGAATTATTATCCTATATAATAAAATTGAATGTCTGTCCATCTATCTGTCCGTCTGTCTGTTCCTTATACATTCCCACGCCCTTTGAGCTATCGGGACCAAACTTTGCAAATTGACTTCATATGGCTCTACGAGTAACATAGGGTACTCGGGATTTCCAAAATCGACCCGGGTTCGATTCCCGAGAATGATTTCCATTCCTCATTATTTAACATGGAAAAATCGATATTTCGACCTGCAACCTTATTTTATTTTGCTTATTAAAATTCGTATATTTGACGTACGATTTTCGGACTTGGACTGTATTAAAGAAAAATAAATGCAGTTTTTTATTCTTATCGTCTTTTATCGCTTTCGAATCTAAATCTTTCGAATTTAACGTTTTAATATAATATTTTGACAAAATTCAGCGTTTTTAAGGTGAAGTTGCCTTGCCAACCTATTACATTGTTAAACTCGAAATCCTATTACTCTCACGTATGCTCACGTTCTCTTCGGACCTCCATGGACCCTCCCGGCCCAATTCATAGATATCTCAGAATTAGTTTTTACTTTCTCCAATATACGTAATATAGAGAAAGTATTGTTTTCATGAAAAAATTCGAGATTTCAACGGAAATACACGTTTACAAGCAAGCTTTGAAATAAATATTAAAACATATTTTTCTAATTTATAATGCCTTCATCCTTTGGTAAAAAATTCACAAAAGGTGAAATGATTGCATTACCATATAATACATAATTTTATTCGCCAAAGACGTCTGGCATAACCCGAGCATCGCCGGGTACTTTCAGCTAGTTTTACAATAAAAATGAAACCCTACAAGCAAAAGACACATCTGTAAATGAACATTTGTGTTTTAGTTTTTGTTACCGTTATTTGCTCAAAGGGTTTTATGTAAAATGAGAGGTTCTAAATTGATACTCAATAATATAATCTTCAAGATTGTACCATATTATAAACTCATTTATTCTAGCAATAAAATCCGACATCTCAAGATTAAATATGGAATGAATACTCACAATCAGTGCCAAGTACGCTGAATTTCAGAGATACCAAGTCGATAAATATCACAACAACAAAATTCCCTTACGCAAAATTCGTACAGCGTCCGAATCTAACCATTTGCTCAGAATCTTAATTTTAAAACTTTAATGGTACCTCCCGCCACCCACCAATTTCTCCAAAAATGTTCATTAAGACTGTAATAAGTGTCATCATAGATCACATAAACCTAAGCATTTCAGTCTTCTATCTCTTACCGTTTACCTGCTATTGTATTTTAATTGATATCACAGACGGACAGAAGGAGCGAAACTATACTAAGCGGGTTTATTAAATGAAACGTGTATAATGGATACGTTGAAAAATATGACCTAAACGTACACATACCTGCTGTGATTACGAAGCTTTTCTCAAATATTCTTAACTAAACGGCTTCTCAATGCATAGGCGCCGACTCCACGGGAGCGGCGGAAGCAATTGCCCCCGTGCTTATTTAGGCACGGGGGCAATTGCCCATATAAATATTCAGATATAACTATTCTGCCCACGTGGTAAAAGTTAAAAGTCTCAATAGTTTTCAAAGACGATGAATTTTAATTCTTGGAACTATGTATCTACATCAAGATTATTTGTTATTCACAAGGCAATTGCAAATGGTATAAGTACCTATTTTAAAAGTATGCTATTATCTATATTACCATCCTGAGCCCATTTTCTGGGACTGATGTTTTTTTTAAATTGAAGAGAAATGTTGATGAATTTTCCGATCTGAATGAAACATTTTATGCAACAATTTTTTCCAAACAAAATGCATTTTTATGAGCTAAAATGTGTTAAAGTCCACAATTAAAGATCTCGCGAGAGATGATGAAACGAAAAATAAATGCTGTTTAAACTGTGCCACTCTTTCATTAATAACACTTGTCGTTTTTCAGGGATCCTTCGCATCCATGGCGACGCTGGCGCCGCAGGTGGAATATCTCTGCATCTTAAGGAGAGGGATGGACCCGTTCGAATCCATCCTGGAACTAAGAATCTCACGCTCACAAGGAGGTTGGACAAAGAGGTAAGAGCGGACCCTCAATAAGTTCGGCGCGTTCCATTACTATTCAGACAAATGACGCATGACCTGAGAATGTATGGAGCACTAATTAAGCCTTTGAATGATAATCGAAAATAAAAAGAAAATATATCAAGTTTTAAATTAATATAAGCGATCGATAAAACTTTTTTCTTATTTTTATACGACGCTTTTATTTCTTGTAAATGATATTGTCTCTATGTAATTTCTTTTTCGTTCTTCTTACATACTAAATATTATATGGTAGTATAATCAGGATGCCTCAACTATTCATGATATGAAACCATTGCTCATATGACACGCAGACCGACATGCTCACCCAACTCAACGTTGAAAATGGCTCACATATATTTACGTTCATTGAAAGCGCTACATCTCAATAATAACTATTCTGTATACGCCTCCTATAAGCTTCATTGTTCAGTTTAACTATTACTCTGCTCCCTATCTTATAATTAATGTTTTCGGTTGTGTACATCGTCCTTTAAAATGATCTAGTTTTAATCAGTGAAAATGTCGTCCACCAAAATGAATGATTCAACGTACATACTATGCGCGTGCTTATGCATATAATGCACATTTGTGTAGGCGGTAGCTAAACAAGTGACATCGGAGGTGACGATTACCAGAAAAGGAAGAGGTAATTGTAGATGGGCGTGAAAAATGCGCGTGAATGCTTTCTCAGAGGTTAGCACGGAGCTAAGAAAATATTTCACGAAACATTTCGCTTAAACGGAGGTTCGTCGACCCATTTCGTCACGGATTAATTTAAAGACTCGAGGGACACCGAGCGTAAAACATTTATTTATTCATAGGACGTTCGCCGTGCAGATTGGAGGCACTTTTTAAGGAGCAAAAATGTCTTAAATTCTGAGCTTCGGCGAGAATTTCTCTTTTTTTTTTGCCTCTTCCCGAAGGCCATTCGAAAAAAAATAATCTTTTTGCGATCTCCACGCCGATTCACGCGCCTGCCAGACCGTTTAATTGCCTAGAGAAGTAAGGAGAAAGAGAAACAAACAAAAGAGGAATCATCGCGAGGAGCTATCGCATTGACCGCGCGACAATGCTAAGACCGTTTCATTGTTGTCGTTTCAATAGAATCCCTAAAACAAAAGTCTGTAATGGCGGGTATCTTGCGGTCTATTTTATAATGGAGAGACGTACATACAAAACGCAGGCACGCGCGAGACGAAGGACACTAGAGACACCTAGGGTGCATAGCAAAACGTCTACTTGGACAATCGAGAAACCATCTCGCGGAGTTGATCGCGGCAAACAAAGGCGACATTGTTCTTTTAGGGCGACTGTCGTCTCTGATCTCAAGACTCCGACGAAAATACCTTTTTACGAGATGGATACCACTGATCAAATTCTCCCGCGGCTGGAAAGAGGGCTACCTGGATTACGTCAAAGAGCGGAATTTCTGTGAAATAGCTTTCACACATAATTTACTCATTCAGTTGGACGGATTTTTCCAGAGACAACGAGGTGACTTCCAACTGAAATTATAAAGAATATATTCTCACGTGGAATCTTAATGGGAAGTTAAACGTTTCCCACATCAATATAAAGCTATTCTTTCATGTATGAGTAATAGTAATTAATATACGTAGAATGTATACTTAAACTCGGTTCTATCGAACCTATTTCATCCGAAAAAAAAGGTTTCTTAATTTGTTTTCTTTGTTTTTTGGTTCGAATGCTCCTGTAACTTCATTAATCTTCGTTAATCTCTTTGCCAAAATCTTCGGAGCAATCTTCTCATTTATAACAGCGGCACCGCTATTAAAAACAACTCGGCTAAATAAGAATGTGTCATAGGCATAAAATGGAGATGCAGGCGTTGGAGGACAAGGATTCATCAAAAACAGGAAACGGGGCGTCAAACACTTAAATGTAATGGATGGTTTATAGCAAAGGTCTAATTGTTGGCACATTTACAGAATTCATTATTTTATAAAAATTTAATCCATTTGGTTCCTTATTCATTTCGCTTGGTGGAGGATTTTCTTTCGAATGTCGCTTTGAATATATGCAGTAAACCTACAACCTGAGCCAGGGGCGGACCCATTAATTTCCCCAATTCCGCCCATCCGCCTCTGACGGCAGTGTATTCTAAAAATCCCTCTCAGGATCTTGCTTTTCCTTGTCATACGGACTATCTGCGAAGCAGAAATAAAGGAATTTTCCGTGGAATGGGTTTAAGAATGCATCCAATGAAGGGCAATAAGAACATACAAAAGGAGAGTATAATGATGTAAATACGAGTACAAAGGGTTACATTTATTTCAATCAAAAACTTGGTGGGGCATTGCGGCATAGTGAAAACCAAAAGAGAGGCGTCATGTCGAAAAGTTTGGGAACCACGGAAATACAGGATGGAATACAGTATCCTGGACATATTTTGTTTACATCGGTTGCTACGACGATTCTTTCGGCAAACAACAATTTTAAAAACTGTATTTTTCTCTCCCTATCTCTTATATGATCTATGAGGTATCGATTCAAAAAAATATTCAGATAGAGTACAATATTTCTAACAAAAAAGTCACAGATTTTAGAAGATTAGGTTGCAGACTCCGTTTTCAAAAATAATGTTTACATTCACTCCGATGCATACGTTTGAGACGCTGACGATGGTACAGTGGCAAGGACCCACTATAGTAATGGTGACTTCTCAAGTGGTAATGAAAGATGACTAATGTCTGTTTATCTCTCCACCACAAAGGGCATAGAAGGACCTTCGTCTGTCTTCGTGAACGTCATCTGCGAGAGGAGGAGAACAGCTGATCCGGTGAGTCCACATGCACCTTCAATTGTTTGCAACGCCAATTGTTTTTCAATTTATCTTTTATGCATCGCCTTCTCTCCTTAAATCTTTAAAATAATTCACTGTCTCTAGCCTATTACATTATCCTTTCGTAGCATTAAATATGACTTTTTAGACTTAAGAAGTGCTTAATAATAATAAAAAACATTAAGACACACTTTAATGGATAACACTGTAAGCAGAGGATAAAAATTTAAAACGTAGCTGTTCGTTCAATGGAAGGACTTAAGCAATGAAAGTTTTCTGCTTTTTAGCGAGATAAATTCACATATAGTTTTACTTTGGCGTCTGTCTGTCCGTCTGTGCAGTTGCCTGTTTAATCCTAATATCTGTATAACTTTCCAGTTAATCATTATTTTTGGACAAAGTAATTTAAAAAGCCTACCTAACCTCTTCAGCATATTCTCTATAATTGATTAATAGGTGGAACTTGATAGGTTTTACAATGGGTTTCACTTTTAACTGAACATACTTTTTAGTTGGCCGAGGAGGTAGGGGGAGAGGGGCCACCAATACTATTTTTCCGCAGGCCCTTCTGCTCCTTGTTACGCCTCTGTAAATAAACGAATACATTATTCAATGAATCTTGTGTTTAAACCTAAATCGAACCTTTTAAAGAATTTAACTTTCAACCTTACTGCAGAATTCAGGCAAAACAGCTTGTATTATATGAATATCAACGCGAGAAAACGAATCCAGAACGCACTTCCAAGTAAGCAATTTCGATATCCGTTTGTTGGCAAAAATTGATTCGCCCAAAATTATACAAAAAACTACTACGACCGTTCGAATACTTACTCAGAAAACGTGCTCCAAGATTTAGTCCACGCTGCTACAATTATGCTGAAAATTGGGGTATATATACTTCATTTCCTGCAGTCCTCAAGTAGCTGGTCCGATGTTTCATAGGTCATTGCAAATGTTCGGTTGTGCGCGTGTCCCCGAGTCATGCACTCAGTAGTGTAGGGTGAAGCATGGAGGCTGCCGGAGCGACCCAGGCCCGCTCCAGCGCCCGTGCGCCCGCACCCCCCGCGACGGAGGGCCTGGCGCCGCCGGGACGAGGAGCAAGACTTAGGCCGCTGCACCAGAAACTTGCATGTTGCCTATTGGACGGCTATGACCAGTTTTTTTTCCTTTTTCGTTTGAATTGATTTTATTAGCGGGGAATTGAAGTAATATTTCGAGAGAAAATGTTACCTACAGAGCAATGACAACCATTTCTACATATACTCTGCTCAGTATGATAAAATACTTAAGTACGAGATTTCATACATTTTCGCTTCACCGTTTAGGCTCCAGAGCCAGTAACAGACAGACAGACAGGCGGCATTGCAAAAACCACTTTTTCGTATTCAGCGACACCTAAAACGTATATTTCCGTAAAAATCTCGAGGTGGAATTTTTTCGCGATAACAATACTCTCTCTTCGTATGAGAAAGTAAAAAGTCTAGAAAACATAAAACAGCAAATCTCGGAACATTGTCATACAATCTCACTAGCATTAAGTTTTCATCCGCAATTTTTATGTTATGCTGTTACATGACTTATTCTATCACTGAACTTCGATATTTATTTATTTCATAATTATTATTATTGTCCTATGCAATTATTCAAATCTAAAATTTTAAACGTTTATATCTACGAAGGTATAAAAGATGGAAAGCTGAAATTTTGAGCGTACATTTCAACATTTATGCCATTTATCCTTGAAAAGTTTGAGTTTTGAAAAGTTTAGTGAGGGAGATACGGAACGGTTCAAAAAATTAACACGTGCTAATTTTATTCAAGTTTTTGGATAACACCCTACTTATTCATGTATAGTTTTGCTTTGTAAGTCGTAGCCTTAGGAAAAATTACCCTCAATTGACGAATTAAAGATAATCAGTACACGTATGTTCATATCCATAAAGAACGGATGTTTTTTAGTTTCTCATACAAAGTTCGAGAAAGTATTGTTATCGCGAAAAAATTCGACCTCGAGATTTTTAGGGAAATATACGTTTTAGGTGTCGCTGAATCCGAAAAAGTGGTTTTCGCAATGCCGTCTGTCTGTCTGTTACTGGCTGCGGAGCCTAGACGGTAGCGCGAAAATGAATGAAATCTCGTAGTTAGGCATTTTATCATACTAAGCAGAGTATACTTAGAAATGGTTGACATTGATCAATAATTAAGAGTAGTTTATTCTACGCATTTTTAATAACAATCCGATTTTCTCAAAAACGGCTTTAACGATTTTCATCAAATTTCGTTCAGTTACTTGAGTTTACGTCTTCAATAATACTGTATAGTTCATATTTCTCAAAAAATGAATATAAGGCTAGTTTATTCTAGGCAACTTTAACAACAATTCGATTTTCTCAAAAACGGCTCTAACGATTTTGATCAAATGTCGTACAGTTACTTGAGTATACGTCTACAATAATACTACTTATTTCATTTTTCTCAATGAATGAATATAAGGCTAGTTTATTCTTGGGCAACTTGAACAAAAACTGGATTTTCTAAAAACAGGCTCATACGATTTTCATTTTCTAAAGACAACTAAACGATGCATTATTATATGAGAAAGTTTGTACAATGTATGTTGTACCGATTTTTTTTGTTAGGAATCTGCAAGTAAAAATCAGTTCTATTACCTGATACATACAAATAAAACACTATGAATCGGAAACTCAGGAAGAATTAGGATATATTTTATCATTTCACTTTTATCGAATTATAAATCATTTTGAAGAACCATTCTAATTACAATTAAGGAGAATGCTTTCATTGGCGGCGACTGATGATTCGAAAATAACCTCAGCGGCGAGGATGCCGTGATACAATTCTGCTACTGTCAATCAAAGCACAGGGATATCATGTCGATATGAAAATGGGAGATATTCAAAGCTGTTTGATAAACGGGTTCGGATTGGGATGGCATGTTATTTTATAACACAGCTTATTGCAAGCGCAGCAAAGTCATGATTTTATGCCTCGCAGTTTACAATATTAGAGTACTTATGTAAAAAAATTATAGAAAATGAAATAAAATTTATTTTAATATATTATGACATACATGTTCCAGAATATTTTTATATCGAATAATGAACTTAACGCGAAGCTTATTCTTCTTACTAGAACTTTCATATCGAAATTACGTGTAATGTCTTTGCTGGCAAAACTACCATGATGCTAATCAAATTTTGGGATGTTGAACTCCAAAGAAGGTGTCATAAATACCCGTGTAGAAACTTGAATATTTCCTTATAAGTAGAAAAATGAAGCCGTCAAGGTGATTAAAGTTTGTCCTCGTAATAGTTATGAAAACGGGATCAGATAGAATGTAATTGCATTTATATTATATGGCGTAAGCGAAATTATTCTTCATAAAATATTAACACTCGATAAATTGGTGGGAGCCAGAAATGAGCCCACCTTTTTACTTTCTCATACGAAGTATCGAGAAAGTATTGTTTTAATGAGTCGATATTTCGAATAGTATGGAAAGGTTGTATCACTTTAAGAGTATGCAATATGAGGAAAAATCAAGATCGGACGAAAAGGACAGCCAGAAAAAAATTAAGCGATATTAACTGCCTTTCAACCCTTCCAGAATGGATGAAAAATTACTTAGACGAAACAGTTGATTTGACATTTAATTAACATAAACGTTTTATAAGTATTCCATCATTTACTCTTCAACACATTAAATGGGAAATAAAAATAATATATAAGAATGATGTCCAAGAACTGAATTTTTAAATAGAGTTTCAATGAGAAGATTCTTTAAGATGTGCTTATTTAGCGTCAACGAAGAGATGATGAAGTTTAATGGTGGTGTTTGCCACTCGAGAAGTAAACAAAAATATTTTTTTAAAAAGAGTATCTAATTAATTCTTTCCAAATGAGAAGTTTTTAAGGCACTATTTATTTGGCAGATCTGTTAAATTAAACTATTAGATATTGATCACGGAGACGAAATAAATAAATGGTAATGCAATATCAGATAAGCGCATACAGTGCAACATAGTTCGAGATCAAAATAGACCGATTATAAAAAAAAAGTTAAATGGCGTCTAGGATAAATAGTCCTAACATTGAAACGTTAAGAGACTAATTATTTCAGGAAATGATGGAGAAATGCAATTTAAAAAATCGTAGCTTGGAAAATTGGCTGGAAAATTGAGCGATTATTAAGATGAAGTTAATCAAAAACTTTATTTTGAGGTGTTCGCCAGGTTTCAGATAGTGGAATTGGACTGAGGATACTAACATATTCAAACAAGCGAAGGAAACCCATTCGGTTACAAAATAATACCCCTCGAAAATCTTTCACCGTTACTTTATCCAATCGGAAATCATCCACCAAAAACTTAATCCGCAATCTTTAATACTTTAACAAGACTACGATAAATTTTAATTATAATATTTTCTTCTGAAAATAGCCTCCTTTCAAGTCTATTGGTAAATACTTGTCGGAAGATTTCTTTTAACGTAAGTACATACGACCTTAATAATAGATGGGGATATTAAACGTAAAGATTAAATAGTCTTCCTTCCTCCTTCCTTCCCTTCCGCCCTCTTCCTTACCCTTATTCCTTTCCCTTTCCCCCTTGAAAATGGGAGATATTCAAAGCTGTTTGATAAACGGGTTCGGATTGGGATGGCATGTTATTTTATAACACAGCTTATTGCAAGCGCAGCAAAGTCATGATTTTATGCCTCGCAGTTTACAATATTAGAGTACTTATGTAAAAAAATTATAGAAAATGAAATAAAATTTATTTTAATATATTATGACATACATGTTCCAGAATATTTTTATATCGAATAATGAACTTAACGCGAAGCTTATTCTTCTTACTAGAACTTTCATATCGAAATTACGTGTAATGTCTTTGCTGGCAAAACTACCATGATGCTAATCAAATTTTGGGATGTTGAACTCCAAAGAAGGTGTCATAAATACCCGTGTAGAAACTTGAATATTTCCTTATAAGTAGAAAAATGAAGCCGTCAAGGTGATTAAAGTTTGTCCTCGTAATAGTTATGAAAACGGGATCAGATAGAATGTAATTGCATTTATATTATATGGCGTAAGCGAAATTATTCTTCATAAAATATTAACACTCGATAAATTGGTGGGAGCCAGAAATGAGCCCACCTTTTTACTTTCTCATACGAAGTATCGAGAAAGTATTGTTTTAATGAGTCGATATTTCGAATAGTATGGAAAGGTTGTATCACTTTAAGAGTATGCAATATGAGGAAAAATCAAGATCGGACGAAAAGGACAGCCAGAAAAAAATTAAGCGATATTAACTGCCTTTCAACCCTTCCAGAATGGATGAAAAATTACTTAGACGAAACAGTTGATTTGACATTTAATTAACATAAACGTTTTATAAGTATTCCATCATTTACTCTTCAACACATTAAATGGGAAATAAAAATAATATATAAGAATGATGTCCAAGAACTGAATTTTTAAATAGAGTTTCAATGAGAAGATTCTTTAAGATGTGCTTATTTAGCGTCAACGAAGAGATGATGAAGTTTAATGGTGGTGTTTGCCACTCGAGAAGTAAACAAAAATATTTTTTTAAAAAGAGTATCTAATTAATTCTTTCCAAATGAGAAGTTTTTAAGGCACTATTTATTTGGCAGATCTGTTAAATTAAACTATTAGATATTGATCACGGAGACGAAATAAATAAATGGTAATGCAATATCAGATAAGCGCATACAGTGCAACATAGTTCGAGATCAAAATAGACCGATTATAAAAAAAAAGTTAAATGGCGTCTAGGATAAATAGTCCTAACATTGAAACGTTAAGAGACTAATTATTTCAGGAAATGATGGAGAAATGCAATTTAAAAAATCGTAGCTTGGAAAATTGGCTGGAAAATTGAGCGATTATTAAGATGAAGTTAATCAAAAACTTTATTTTGAGGTGTTCGCCAGGTTTCAGATAGTGGAATTGGACTGAGGATACTAACATATTCAAACAAGCGAAGGAAACCCATTCGGTTACAAAATAATACCCCTCGAAAATCTTTCACCGTTACTTTATCCAATCGGAAATCATCCACCAAAAACTTAATCCGCAATCTTTAATACTTTAACAAGACTACGATAAATTTTAATTATAATATTTTCTTCTGAAAATAGCCTCCTTTCAAGTCTATTGGTAAATACTTGTCGGAAGATTTCTTTTAACGTAAGTACATACGACCTTAATAATAGATGGGGATATTAAACGTAAAGATTAAATAGTCTTCCTTCCTCCTTCCTTCCCTTCCGCCCTCTTCCTTACCCTTATTCCTTTCCCTTTCCCCTTTTCTTCTTCCCACCCTCTTATCTTTGCTTCTTTCGTCTGACCTATTTTATTTCTTGCATCACGCAGGGTTTCGTGATTCCCGTGAACATCCGAGTGACTGACGCCAACGACAACGCCCCCGTATTCCTGAGCTCCCCCTACGTGCTGAACATCTCCGAGGTGAGAGACGGAGAAATGCCCAAGGAGTTCGAACACGTTTCCGAATATGGAAAAAGAAACGATTTATCTTTCAATGTCTCTGTTTTCCTTACACTCCCATCCCCTTCCCGCATCCGAACGTTCCCATGACCCTCTCCCACCTTCCCCGCCGTCGTCCTACAACCGTGGTTTCAATATCATCTTTGTCGGAGTGGTTTTGGACGAATTGGTTGCAGAAAATAATGACACGACGAGATATAGCTCATACATTGCGTATAATGTACCATTTGCTAACGGTTATCTCCAATTGTGGTGTAAATCATGCGGTCATCCAATTTTTCTTTGACTTACTTTTATTACATTTTTACTGAAAACCCTATAATATAATGATGCCACTTATTATGATTAATGGTGTTTAAGATTTTGTGGACTACATCGTTAAATTTCTGCTCAGATTATGAATACAGTATTGGAAAATAATTTATGTATTCGTACTATAAACTGTTTACAATAATAAGTGTCTGTTTTTATTAATAATAACCGACTAAAATTTTTTATTAATATAAATTTCAAGCATAATTTGTTCGTTTTAAATTTGAGTTCGATGTAAGGTTCAGTAATTTTCAGAACACTAACTTATTGTATTATTTTTAATGATTTTCAGGAATTTCCAATAATTTTTTGGGAACATGGAAGGTTTCGAGTTTTTAAATTTTAATGTGATCGTGTAATCTTCAGTTTTGACCCCATTCCCTCCTTCCCTCAATTTCTGTACCCTTTTCTCTTCTCTTTTTAATCCATTATTTGCCCTGACGAGGGAAATGATCCGGGTAAAAAGAGGAAAACCTGTCTTACAAATATGTAACATTTAATTATTGATTCAATGGTAAAAGTGAAGTCAATTCCAAAAAATACTCTATAACAGGCCCGCGAACTCATTAATTTACTAAAATTAAAAAAATGTTATGTTTTTAGCATTTAAAAAGGGATAAACTTAAAATAAAACCAAATCATAGCAGTTAAATGCATGATTTTAAATCACGTTAAAAATGTTTTCAACGCGATAAATGACCAACAAAAATTGTTTTCCGAGTTCCAGTCTCTCAAGATGATTACGTACTCAAAATTTAAGGCATAGTAAAAAGTAGTGTTATCCTTTACCGAGCATTTACTAAAGGAGGCAAATAAACTATTTTTATGTATATAAAACTTATGAAAATTTTTACATTATTTCTTATGATGAAGCCATAAAACTGATTTCTAAATTTTTCTCTATCACCCGTGAATATAAACGAACTTTCTAGGATATTCTAAGGAAAAAATATTCCGTTTCCTACTATGATACTTTTCAAAATTTTCTCCATACTACTGGCGGGTAAATAATGCTCATTCATTGCGTTAACGGCCGCCATCTTCTCCAGTCCTAAATCATCACAGAGGCTAAATCGATAGATTTAGCATTAACAGGAAAACACTTTATGAGAAGTAAGCAGATGTTTCGCAGGAAGTTTGGCAGCAATACGAACGACATTGAAACGTCATTTTTACGATAATAAGCGTGCCATAGCAGAATGTTTACAAACCACCCGACAACCGGCGAGAATAACGGTTCTTTATTTAAAAAAATAAGGATCGATCGGCTTATTTTTCCAGGGATCGCCTCCATTCGCACGTCCCTCTTCTCACAATTCGCTTTTGTCTCTTCTTCCTGAAGGTGACAGTGGTTGGCACGCGTGTCCTTCAGGGGGTGAGGGCCATCGACGCAGACCAACCGGGACCTTTCTCCACGGTGCACTACTCCGTGCTGCACGGACCGAATTCGGTAAGATGAGTCTTTCACGTCATCACGTTCTAAAGGAAAAACATTTTAGGCCCCTTTCTTTCATTCAAGGAAAATGCGTCTATTGTATTTGGTCTTCCGTCACTTTGATCATAACACGGGCCTAATCGCTGGACGGATTTTCGTGAAATGTTGTATTTAGAATTTTCATCATCAAAGTATATTACGAAAACTACACATACTGGTGGAATAATCCCTTCGGGGGTGCCACTTCACTGGAAACAAAAAATTTACTTTTTGCTTTGAATCGTAAAATATCCACCTGCGGAAATTATCATAAAACATATACAGTAAAACCTGGTTAATTCGAAATTCACGGGACCAAAGAAAAATCATTTCGAATTAAGACGAACCTCTATAATTCGAAATTTACAAAAAAGCGTGATTTACCAAATTAAAAAAATGCAAACATAAATTACAGAAAAACAAAAGAATGACACCATATTAAAATACAGAAAAAAAGGATGTACTACACATGCATTCCTCAAAATATGATGTCGATGAATAAAAGTCAAATTTAGGATTACTCATTTAAATTGAAACATATATGGACATATAATTAAACCACTAAAATGTTAATAATGTCTTTCACTTATTTCAACTTAAAAGTAAATAAACAAAAGTGTGTAATAAAATATTAATTTAAATTTATTTTAAAAAGTTGGTTATTTTCCCGTTTCAATTTCAGGGCACTCCCTAGCGCAATGTGTTGCATAATGGCATCAACTTTTTCACAAATATTCATCGGCACGTCTGGAATCCCAGGTATCTTAAGCTTTTAAAGCATCCTCCTTAGATGGCAATGGCACATCCAACCTAGGATCGACGTTATCCACATCGTCTTCTTCCTCGGTATCACTCGCAACGGTTTTCGATTCGTCGATCGTGGGGTCATACACAACCGACGTAGCTAAGTCATTATCAAAGGAAACAGTCTCCGAAACTCAGGCCCCAATACATTACTGTCGATTACTTCCTCCACTTCTGTACCTTGGAACACTTCTGCCGGCTGCGAAGATAGCCCGCTTTTCTTAAAACAGTTGGCGATGGTTTCAGAAGTCACCAATTGCCACGCCGATGACAAGGCCCGGCACGCGTCTAAAATCGTCCATTTTCGTAAATTATCCTGCGAACATTCATTTGTAATTTGCACCAAATATGACGACAATAGTTTTTTTTCTGTAATGACACTCTAAATTTTGAATGATGCCCGGGTCGAGTGGCAGCAGAACACTGGCTGTGTTCGGCGGAAAATACAGCAACTTAACATTGGGCGTATTTATCTGAGCCACATGGTGAGCAGAACAGTTGTCTAGTGTCAACAAAATTTTACGATTTTGCACCGCCCCACGTTTTTGCATTTTTATTAAAAAATTTTTGAATATGTCTGTTGTCATCCACACCTTTGTGTTATGCTCGTAAATTATCGGCAAATAATAACGATTAATACCTTTGAAACAGCGTGGGTTGCCATATTTTCCGATGATATCAGTTTTTCTTTATTCGACCCATCCATATTTGTCCAGAGCACGGCGCGGCGGTGAGGCGCTCCTTACTACGTTTGCTGCCGTGACATTTTTCGCCTCGGAGAGCCAAAGTACGATCGGGCAACATGTTGAAAAAAAATGCGTTTCACCCATATTAAAAATGTCCTTGAGCGCGTACTTCTCCAAAACATGTTTATTACTTTGCAGCCAGGTCGTCACTTCCTCTTCGTTAATTTTTTGGGCATCACCACATACTGCGAGACAAACAATATTGTGGCGTCTTTAAAACCATCCAACCACCCATTGGACGCTTTAAAATCTTCAATGTTCAAAGCGTTCGCAAGACTTCTTGATTTTTCAATGAGCATCGGGCTTGTCACAGGTAAATTCGCCGCTCGTACTTGTGAAAAAAAATCGGACAGTTCTTCGAGGTCTTCGTTTTTCGCAGGCCGTGAACGCCGACGTGTAGCGTTCCATTTAAATTTATAAAAACTTTCTTCAATCTTCGCCCGATTCTTTAAAATTGTAGATAAAGACGAGTTCGGAATCCCATAGTTTGAGACTAGCTTTCCTTTCGATCCTAACTTCTTGTCAATGTCTTGCAGCAAAGACATTTTTTCAGCAAGAGTAAGTCTTATATGCACCACGAACCGGAGCCATTGGAGGGTATATTTAAAAAAATATTTTATAGCAATAAATTTAAATAGTCTCTTGCAGTTATTAAACTAAGAATATTATTTAAACAAGTAACTAACAATGATGAAAAATACAATCTAATACGAAACAAACAAGGAACCAAAGGAATATTGGAACTCAAACTCGCAAAACAGTAGATAAATTGAGGGGATGGACCGAATCTTGTGACAATACCCAACGCCCAGTTGGTATGATCACGATCGCACAATGTTTGTAAACCAGCCGACATGGTGCCAGAAATATTTTAGTAAATTTCATTTAGTTTCTTTTTGGTAAGTTTTATTTCGAATTATGTCGACAAAAATGCGTTGATATTCCGAGAATCGGGCAAAAATTTTTTTCGAATTACGAATTATAGAGATTTTCGAATTATTGAAACACATTTGTATGAAATTGGCTTTTTCGGTCTTTCAAGTGTTAAAAAATTTCGAATTACGTCGAATTTCGAAATATAGAGGTTCGAATTAACCAGGTTTTATTGTATAAAACTCACTTTGTCTCTTTGTCATGTAATGATTTTTGAAGCTTAATATCTCGCATACGACTGAACCGAATTTGATGAAATTTTCAGGATAGCATTATGATATAATAACAAAACGTTTTAATGTATCGATTCCCTCTTCGATTTAATCCCTCTTCCCTCACACGCTGCTCAGCCCGTGTTTACGGAATTTGGACGTCGAAGGATGTCCATTGAGGTAAGCGGCATACCCACACTTAAAGCGTACATTAACAATGGTAGGTGATTAAAAATCATTGGTTTTATGGCGTATTTTGAATAGTTCCGCTTAAAATAAGCGCGAAACCTATGTTAACTTCATACTTCTCCTTAAATGATATCGCAAAAACTAAAAACTAAATTTGATGCGTTGTTACACAACGCGAAAATTACTTACATTAAATTCATTTCGACGCATCTACGTATTTGTTAATTGATTACTTTGGTAAAAGACCCGCAAAAAACCTACCATAATGTGCGCATAAAGAACACCATTCAGTAATAAAATCAAAAGAAACGTTTAACTGAAATTGAAAAGGAAACGGCTATCGATCAATCAAGCACTCGGAACGAATTTCGAGCAAAAATCATTTCAATTCCACTTTCGCTTAGTCTTTCATTCCCAATTGATTTCGGATAGATGTTAGTTGGACAATCAGTGAATTGGAAATGAAACGGAACCAGGCGGTGTATCACTCTATAACACCAGAAATTATTTAAAATGACAGATTTACATCGACTTCGAATTCTTTCATTCAAAGGCAAAGCAATAAAACCATCAAACCTAAAAAGACTTTTTTACCAATGTAAAAGCATTAATAATTGAAGAATAATTAATTAATGACATCAAATAAATAATGAAGACAGTGCATGAAAACAATCGGCTGAAGATTTTTTTGTACACGTAAAATATCGCAAGTTGTCTCTGGGATTCTTGAAATCCGCTTGAGATTTTATATCCCATGTGGATAATTTTCCAAAAGCGGGATTGTTTCAATAATGCCGTTGATTAGATCACGAACATATTTGAAACTGCTCTTTTGGCAATTAAAATAACACAGCGTTCCCTCTATTAAAAGTCACGCAATGAAGATCTCAAAATACGCCTTGGAGTTTTGTTCCAATAAAATCTATTCTAGAATATTTGGTCGCTTTGTACTCCGTGATCTGACTGAATTTTGGTTCCACCCGTAGGATTTCTTCGTATTCGTGAATGCTTTGGAAGGAACCCTGGTGCTGAGGCGACCGCTGGACTACGAGGCTCTCAACAACTTCACTCTGACGCTAAGGGCGCAAGTAAGTCACGAAAAAAGAGAGATCTAATTCTGTAATCCATTCCAAACATGAGTAATAACCCCTCTGGTCTAAGGAAATAACAATTAGGGTGTCGTCGCAGTGCCAGAGTCGAGTCGAATCTAGTCGTGACTCCCGAGTCATTATCAGCCTGGAACTTACATCCTGGTGAGTCGAGATTTCGATTAATTTCATGCCCAACTATCCTGTGTAGAGAAGGACTTACCTCAAACGACAAACGGTATTATTACAGGTACACAGTCCACTAAGGAATAAACCTCCTGAAAATGTCCAAGAGACGAAATAAATCTGAAACGATACAAAGTGCCTTTCTTTCTTTTTCACAAGGACCAAGGCGTGCCTCCTAGATACTCGGACACCACTTTAACAGTGAACATAATAGACGCAGATGACCAAAACCCACGATTCATGGACGACAGGTACTTGGCGACGCTTCCAGAAGGAGAAGACGTGGAGGAGGTGAGCGAAGCACGAAAATTCTCTAAGCTTTTTAAACAACGAACCGTTTGGAATACACATGATACTCTTAGTGTGAAAAATCAAGAAGTTTGACTCAGAGATGTAAAAGAACGAGTCAATTAAGTTATATTCTCGAGAAAATATAAATTTTAAGTGTGATTCTCAGGAAAAAGTTCAGAAAAGTTCATGATAGCTTATATATTTTAAGTCTTTCAAAATTGATATTGAAAAGAGAACGACAAGGGAACGTATAAAGCTTTTCCAAAAATGTTTCTTTAGCTCTTAATGCATAAGTACGCTGATATGACAGAATTATTTTCTTTAGTATTAACGTTGGAAACTCAAATGATATCAGTCATCCTTAAATTCGTCATGTAACTACATTATAAACACTCAATATATAACTATAAAAGTATCGCGATGGAAGTCACATTATACAGTCAATCTTCAATTTGACAAATAAATAAAAATGATACTGTTCATCGAATCAGATCTGTAACAGTATTGAGAGCATTTTTTTGCGTTGCTGGGCGTTTCATACTGACAATGAGATAGAAACGCAACGCGCTGATGACTGCGAAGCGGATGACATTGCAGTATTATAAAAATCAATTGCGTAGTCCGTTTTTCGCGCATAAAATATCGAACTTCCTCCATTTCATATGGCAATATCACTCGTTTACTAACTGCTTTCTGTTGCACAGGCGACGCGGCTAGACGTCCTGCCTCAGGAGATATCTGCATTCGACCAAGACGTGGGCATCAACGCTCCAATCCTCTACTCCTTCGATTCTGGTGAGCCACGCGATTTGCATCAATCTTTTTATAGCATTAATATATTCAATCATTTTGACCTGATTGCGCTCCGTGTCCACTGAATGATTCCTTATTTAAGTAATCTTATTAATCAGTTCAGAAAGGCCTCAGCCTTAATTCGTATTCCAATTTGGAAATCTCTCCTTTTTCCTCATATGGTATATTTCTATCGAAAAGATACAATTGAAAATAATAAAATAGTTGCCTCTTAATTCATTTTCAGGGTCATCGGAATACGGACCCTTCGAAATAGGAAGGTCGACGGGGCGAGTGACGGTCAAGGAGAGAATCCCGAGGGGTCATCTGCACCAACCGGTCACGCTCGTCATTCGGGTGAGCTACGTGCTTGAGACAGAGCCAATACTATTTTATTTTTTATTGACTGATATATAAAAGCATTTTATTGAGGGCATGAATATCGGCTAATATATTGTAACGGTGTGCAGTAATAGTCAAATGCAAAAATAGTCGATAAATATTATAATACGTATCATGCCTATATTTAACCGTGCTAACATTTGGAAAAAGATAGGTACAGTAACACCTTTTGTATCCGCACATTAACGTGAGAGTCAGTAAATAATTGGAATATAGGTCAAATGATGAGGGAAACGAATGTTACAATAAAAGATCCTTTAAAGTTCGCTAATTTGACTTGCATAATATATTTTATCTTCTCATTGGTAAATTTGTCTCTCATTTTCTATCTGTAGGCGACGCAGTTCGACAATCCTGATCGCTACGCCTTAAGCACCCTTACAGTGGGGCGAAGGGGCAGCGGGGTTGGCCTTGGAGGTAGCGTCGGGGGCGTGATTGGGGGTGCGCAGACTCCGTTGCAGTTCGTGCAGAGGGTTTTCGCGGTGGCAGCTTTGGAAAACGCACCTGTCCATAGCGTTCTTGTCACTCTCCTCACAAACAGGTCGCCAGACAAGGTTGGAGTCGCACATCTGTGATATACTATAAGCTGGGGGATATTGGGGCAGTGGCCCCGGCCAGGGGCGTCGCCTGGCAATGACACGCGGGTTCCACCCCCCGAACACTCTTAATATCATACCCAACTTTATAAATTAGTGAGCGTAGACCATTTTCATGTTTACGGGCGGAATAGCAGATTCTGTCTATTAAGTGAGAAATTTATTTTTAAAGAGAGAAAGTACTAATTCATTCTTTTAGGCTAATAAAAAATACAGCAAAATATAAATATAATTGGTCCTGAAAAACTAAATAATTAATCATCAAGATCTCAAGAGATATTTTTGTACCTAGCGACGCCTCTGGCAGCGATTAATTCACAAGCTGCAAAGGAGAAATTTTTTCTGCTTTTTTATATGTTAATTCCTTGCAAATATATAAGTATATAATAAACATAAATGTCCGAACCGATTCTTGGAGATTCATTTATCTGATGAAAAGTTAGACGGTGAAGGTAAAGTAGTATATTAAAGAAATTAATTTCCCTTGATATATTTGCTATAGAGATGTCCTTTTATGAAATGTGAATTACTTACGGTAATACTGATGACTTAACGTTTCCAACTTCAACGATGAATGCGATTACGGCAATTTCAATGCTCGTTCGTATTACATCTCCCAATGATATCAAAGATGCATTCATAAAGTTTTGACGACATAATAAACTTATATTGAATATTTCTGAGCTCCAATAAAATTGTGTGAATAATTTTGATTTAATTATGGATGCAAAAAATATCTCTACGTTAATATCTTTTCAACTAAGATCTGGCATTCTATGTTACCATATAGAACAAATTTGGACAATAGTTGCTCCCCGCTGTATTTCTCTGTTGATCTGTACTATTTTATGATAATATTTGCTCATTGACGTTATCAAGAAAAATCCTTCGAAAGGATAAAAATGTTTTATAAAAAATACGGGTGTGATTCAAAACTGATGCGCGATCACAAATAAAAACGTTTATTACGACCTTCAGGAACTCAGGGTATGGAGTACACCCGCGTTTCCATCCCCGTTCTCCAAGGCATGGCGCGGTTTAATAATCAATCTTCGCGTACTAATTCAAAACGTATTGTTCTTTTATTTTTCATTCAGATGGTGAGGTTTTGGCTGGAAGATGACCCTGCAGATGGCGATGACGGACACTTGTTCGGTATCTCTCCGTACGGAGACATCGTGCTGAGGCATGCGTTGGACTACGAGGGCGAGCACCAAGCGTATTCCTTCTTGGCCCACGCATCCGATGGGATATCGGTGAATATTATAACACATTTAGGGCGCCTGTGTAACTCACGCCTCGCTTTATTTTTCCTAAATGTGACTGACTTTGATCGAGTACTTAATCACTCTCATGTTTGATCGATGTTGCAAGCGAACAATTTGGCAAGTGAATCGACAGAAATATTTTTAAACCAGAACGAGTTAATTTTTACTGCTTAGGAGATTCTTCGCAGACACAATACAAAAGCAAAGGTATCTCGCTCACAAGCTTTCGGCCTCAAGAGCCAATGTTCATCTCTACATATAATTAACGATCTATTCAATCATTCGATTATTCTCCCTCCGCTCCCTCGGTCAATCCCATTTTCTCGCTAACCATTTGGAGTATTAATTTCAGGTAATATATTTTCCGTTAATTCTTATCACAATTTCTAAAGATTTAAAAACAATGCTCTTAGCATCATTTGCATATCGCTAAAAGTCATAACTTGTTTTACTTAAATCCTAGTTAGAGTTTTAAAGAGATTTAGTCTAAAATGAATGCTTAAAAGTATCTGCTCACCACATTGACTAAATCCAACGGATGTCATAGCTTTTGTGGCTACAGCAAAGATCCATGGCGTTCATGAGGATTCCGATGATAGTCGAAGCTGCAGTGGCCAATTCATCATATTCATCACGTTGCAGAAAATAAGCAATAATTTCATGTCCTCACAAATTCAAAGTATGTTTTACATTAGATCACATCTTCAGAGAAAAACAAAACACGTAAAGTTCAAAATTATACGAAATAAATACAATTTATGAATATCATTTCTGTGGCATATTCGCTATGGCTGAGATCTTATTTGAAAACAATTATCTATATCATTACATCATGTGTGATCTTTTTAAACACATGACTTCAAAATACTGCACACCCTTGATCTATTTAGATTCCACTCCCACTAATATTATCATTAGGAAAAATATACGTAGGAAATTAAAACTATAAAAATGGCATTTATTGAAACAGCCCGGTCTCCTGAAGATGTTCCGTGAAAACACTCCCTTGCAATGTTAAAATTTAATTAACTCCCTTACAACATCGCCATAGATGAGCTTGATGCCGTAATTTCATTCTATCTCGGATACTTTTATATTTGTTTTAGCATTTTCTGCTATTTAAAAAAAGTATTTTATGCTTTATGAATCTTCTTTAAACGATGCAAATGAAACGTTGTCTACCTTGTCGCGTCATCTCATTAACCGTCGTTTCCTCGTTTTTTTCCACGCAGAATGACACCGCGAGAGTGAACGTGTCCGTTCTAAACGTTAACGACTGGGATCCTCGCTTCCGATTCCCTCAGTACGAGTTCACGGTCGGACCAACAGATGGTACGTGGGCCGCGGACGGGTTGGCGGTGGGAGTGGTGGAGGCCGCGGACGGAGACGTCGGGGACACTGTATATCTCGAGCTAAGAGGACCATCGGCCAGGTTATGTGCTCTTTTCTACCAGTCCGAGAGCATTTATGTTCGTTACAATTGCTTGCAAATACTCCAGCGTATTTAAAGTAACTTTCAACTCGGAATTGATTACTTTCATTCCCGTTTTCTAAATATTTTAAATACAAATAACGTATATTTCGCCATAAATACTTTTATCTGATGACCAACTTTATTGGAGTGAATATTTCATGGAGTTCGTCTTATTAGTTTCTTTGATCGTGGTCTTTTTTTTAACTATTCATGTTAAATCCAATTTAGAATTTACCATATGCTATCACTAGATACAGCGAAATTATTAATTACGAATTTAAATAAAACCTTTCAGCTTTATTATGTCTGTTAATTTTGAGTATTAGCTTTATTTTGCAGTTTGGTGAACGTGACGTTGAATTTGATTGTTTCCGCATGTCCTTCAGTATGTTCTCCATCACCGATGACGGCGAACTTCGACTGCGCAATATGTCAGCATTGGAAGGCACAATGGCGCATTTAGTGGTCGTCGCTAAAGACAGCGGAGTCCCTCCGAGATTGGTAAAAATTCAAATTACAGACATATATTAGGCTATTGAAAAATATCACAAAATCGCATCAATTAAAATGCCTTTCTGTTCTTTAAAAATAAATTCTGAAATCTAGTTTCATGCTTTAAACACCTAAGTAAATTCTTTTATTCAAAAATGAGAAAAAATGTGTTTAATTAAAAATACATTGCACAGCATTTATGATTTTAAATATGACGCTTAAATAGTTAATCCATTTAATTATCGCAGTCTCATCATTTTGGTATTGATTCCGTCCTACATTTGCATCGACAGTGAGGAGAAAATAAAAAATTATGAAAACTTGCAGCGAATGCTTAAAAAATAAATGAATGTCTTAACAACTTCCTTCACGTTAATGTTCAAATTACAGATAATACTACCGTATGCTTCCTAAATTTAGATGAGACCGAGCCACAATTCTTCGTATACTTAACTCTCATCTATTGCTAAGTACTTTTTGAGTACTCAGCGCATCCTCACGGCATAAACAGTTTCTCAATAAAATATATTATCTGGCGGAAAGACTTCTATCCTTATTGTAAATCCTACACAATTCCTGTAATTTTTTCTGTCAGCTTAAAAACTAAATGATGTGCAAACAGAACTAAATCATGATGATAATGTTCAAAATATTCCTTTTGAATAGGCAATTTATGTATTACGGTTATCAATTTCTTTTGTATTTTCACCCGTTATCGTCTCTCAGTATTTCCTTAAAATTTCCACAGGCCTCCGTTCCCGTGACCGTCAATTTCCCGGGTAGCTCTTCGCCTGAGGTGCAAAGGGGAGGGGCCGCCGGGGGCCAGTGGTCCCCTGGGAGCGCCGCATTCCTCCTGGCTCTCGTTTTGGGTTCCCTCTTCGCTCTGCTCGCCCTTCTGCTCCTGCTCCTCCTCGTCTACGGAGGGTAACTATAATTCAATCGCTCTTCACTCCACATCCCCACCAAGCGACATCCATCCCCCAGCTACTGGCACCGCGTACTAACGCAAGTGGAGTGGTTTTTTTTTTGTAAGCGGATGGAAAGTAAAGATTAACTTGTCGCGCAATAACGCGTGCTAGTCAACGAGTTTTCAGCGCATTAGAAAATGATTAATTAAATTAAAACATAAACACTCCTTAACCGTACAAAGTGAGAATATTTAGAGACAAAAGAAACAAATAAAAAAGGGTATAAAAAGGGGTTTTAGAAAAAAAACGGTAAGGAAGGAACCAATGGAAAGAAAAGCCAAAGTAACACTTACAGGTTTACGGGGGAAGAAAACCTCGCAGGTAGCCTGGTGTCACCCGTTCATGCACTCATATCCTTCCCCAAAGGAAAGAAAAAAAAACTTTCTTCCTCAGGAGAACAATCACTCAAACACGCACTCAAACAACAAAAGGAAATAAAAGAGCGGAAAACCTATTACACATTCACTCCTAAAGAAATCAATGTTTTAGAAAACACATTTATACACACTCTCGCAAAACCGGGAATCTCTAAATATTCAAGGGACACTTGTACGGTTAAGGAGTATTTATGTTTTAATTTAATTAATTCATCTCACCGTAGTCTCCGACCTTTTTTAATTATTAGAAAGTGATTGTCAATAATTTAATTCGCGCTTCCCATTTTGCCCGCTTAGTCCTTTAAATAAAAGAGAACTTAAGCGAAACCATTAATCCGATTTAACCGATAAAATTCTATCATTGAAATCGCGCTATCTCATGCAATTTGGAAACGTCTCAATATTGCACTTGCATATCTTCTATTGCGCTTCATTCACTTCGCTCACTTACACGACCGAGATTCAGTCCGTTGGTTGTATGCACCCAGGGCCGCCCCAAGTCACAGCAATTAATGTCTTAAAAGTTTATTTTGTTGGTTAATGCTAAAAGGGCTCTGGAGAGAACGATTTTCACTGGATTTCTTATCTTCTTTACCCTATAATATTCTAGTAATTCCGAATGTAATTAATTAACTCCCACCTTTGTCGCAATGTGGGACTCAAAGTTCGCTCCTGTTATCGAGTTTTTTCTCTCATTTAACATCAGTTTTCCTTCGGTGGAATACACATAGAGCGTATGAGGCGAGCTGAAGAAGAGTTCAGCCGGTGTGGGAGGGGAGGTAACGTGGGCAAAGTCACGGTCCTTAATATATATTCCAAGTTTTATTTTTGGAGTAATTAAGGAAAATACGTAAACACGCTCAGAGCCGGCCGTTAATACAATTAAGAATGGATACATTCGGGCTCTACACGAGGGATATTAGCTTTGGAGTGAAGTTTACGCAAGTGAATGCGATCGAGATGATAGATAAATTAAAGAGAAATAGGATTGTTGCGAGATAGGCTGGTGATTGTCACGCTCTGTTACACGCAAATGTTTATTATTTCTGGACAAAGGTAAAATGAAGGTCAAGAAGACTATGGCCTACAATTCCTAAGACGAAACAAATTAAGGCGCTGATTACTGTTTTTATTCCAAATCCTCTTCATTTGCCAGTGTCTTAATCGTGGGTAGAATGTTTCTTCCCCCACAACCTTTTCCCTCCAATATCTTATTAAAATATTCTATATCTACACCATCCAGCCATAAAATAATTCATCCTCCATTCTAACATATTCCTATATTTCCTTGTGTTGCACTCCTAAATGCGAAAATAACGCACCTCATCATTGCTCTCCTCGATTAGAAATCGATCGAACGTATCTTCTCTCTCTCTCTCACTATTTCCATATTCGCTAGCGCACTCTAATTTCAGCATGTGATACTTTGTTTACAGAAAATGGAGGAAGGGCAGCAACATCCCTCGAGCCAACGGCAAGGAAATGGAAAAGGGAAGGGGCGGAGGAGGGCAGAAGAGGGGCGAAATGGACGCAGACGGGGAAAGAGGCAAAGGTAATGAAGAGAGACCAAATCGTTCGATTCCTGATAACTGCCTTACAGTGAAGCGTCAATTATCCGAACGTCAATTCCGCGAATATCGTTTCACCATAAAGATCTCGAGGTTTAGACTGACGTCATTATTTGCAACCTGTCATAGGGGAATGATGACATAATAAGACTCGTTCCTCTTATTAATGCCACCCACAATCTAATACATAGAATATAAAAGTTACTTTGCTATATTTTTCTAATGATACTAGGGGGCAAGCCCCCTGCTCGCTGACGCTCGCCAACCCCTCCCCTTTGCTCGCTGTTTCTTCGTTCCTACCATGCACCTATTGGATTTAGATTATTTTAAAGGGAATATGTTTTGAATATGAGTTTAATGAATATATTTCATAAGGGATGTTTGGTTTTTAATAACAAATTAAGAAAATTAGTTGAATAACTCGATAAAAATTAAACTTAAGAGGGCTGAAATTCCCGGAGATTAAAAATGGCTGAGGTATAGAGCTTTAAAGAGAGAGAGAGACAGACAGAAATAGGATTTTAGTAATACAGATAAAAAATATAAATAACATGAGTACTGCGTTCGATTTATTTGTATGAAATTCATATCTTCGGTCATTTCGAGGAAGTTTTAATCTTATTTTTGGTCCTTTAACCTTTATTTAAGGACATATGCATGGAAATTACAGAGGACAACATTACCGGTAACCAGTGGCGGATTAAGGTATCTGAAGGCCCCAGACGCAAAAACTTCGGGAGGCCCCCCAACTGATCGGGGGGTGCTCCATCTATAAAAGTTTTTACAACTTACGAATAGAAAAAATGTATGCAGCAGGTTAAATAAATTGAATTACAGAAATGTATAAATAGAAATTTTAATATTTATCATATAAACTTGCACATATTAAAAATAAATAAAACGAATTATAACTGTGAGATGCGTTTTCGAATGACGCAAGGAATGTTACATTGTAACAAACCTATGTAAAAACGCGAGATGTGTACGTAAGTAGTAGATTATACTGATTGTGAAATATTTTACTAAATAAAATACTGAAATAATCGAGTTTTGACTGTTTTGTGGCCCCCATGAGTGTCAAGGCCCCAGGCGAGCGCCTCATGCGCCTGTGCGGTAATCCGCCACTGCCGGTAACCATGGAATCTTATTATTGAAATGTTAAAAAATTTACCAAAACTCGAGTATAAATTCAAAATATGAGAGAATTCGAATGAGATTGAGTGTTCGACGGTAAGAATAAGAATCCCCATTCATTTTGGCGTGTTTTAGCGCAAATTTCGTGTCGATAACTTAATTTTAAGATATTTTAAAGAGTAAAAGAATGAAAGCCTTCAAACCAAAAAGGTGATTTATACCTGTTATCTTGTGGGAAACGACATTCATCCTCTGGAGTCGAACCCGTGACTTTTTACTTTTTTCGAAATTTTTTTAGTCATAGCGTAAAGATTCATCAACACTGAAATCCTGAGAAATTTCAGGCTTCTAAGTTTATTTCTAATAGAGTAATTCACAAAATTAGAGCGTTACGCATCATGATGACCATTATGATTTTATAATATGGAGAGAAATGTATTCACCTGTCCCATTAAGGCGGAGCATCGAGTTGGAGGGAATTTTAATGTGGCCACGGTTGGCGAGGACATAATCTCGGTTACGATTATGTCAGTTATACTTTTCGTTTCATCAAATAAATATTCTCCATCTACCGATTTAAATCTCCAATTAATTATGTTTTGCAGAATCTGGAAATCGTCAGCCGTATCAAGGGAGTCACCCTCCGGGACCATCAGTCAAGAGGGTGGCCCCCGCCCCGCCTCCCCCCTCTCCGCACGCTCATCCCACGCTCCTGGGCCCCAGGGCCCCCGGAGGTGCACCCCTCGGTTCCTTGGAAGGGCCTCGGCCAGTCGGTTGGCCGCGAGGCTCTATCCCCAGGAGGGTTAAGAAGCTGAGCTGGGAAGACGACCTTGCCTCCAACGGGGTGAGTTGATACCAAATAATTAAAATAGGCTTCTTTATCTCTATAGCAAACAGGATATACAACCGCCAAGGTAAAAATTTGGAATGAATAAAAAAGTGTCCAAATATCAAGTTATGTTTAATTGATTGGCATAGAATTTTGTTTCTATATCTAGAATCTAGAAAATTCGTAAGTTTTTGAATAGCTTTTATTTACCCGTACAAAAATTTACATACTTTTTCATTAATCAGTATGCAGATAACGTATTTCGAAAATATAAATGTCTTCTATTGCCACTAATTGAATTTTTACTTTTTCATTTAAATATTTACATTTTCCTCATAAAAATAAGAATGTCTATTACATTACGCGTCTATTGCTATTTATCTACTGTCGTAGCGGGAAGATTCGACACTTAAGGCATGAGAAGGGCCTTTAAAAACAAACTTTGGTGGAATATAACTTTTTTGTCGTTATAATAAAAAAATTTATTCTCGTTAAATCAATAGTGATATACGAGCATTAACTAAATTTTTAAACGAAAATGTCTTTTCACATATCAGCGGGTGTCATGATGCGCCAATTGTGAGGGGCGCCTTAAGTAAAATGCAACCTTCGCCAAACCGTAGTAACGGCTATTTATTGATCCTACTATTTTGTGCAACTGCTTCCTTAAAGCGATTTAAATTAATCTCTCTAAAAGAAACCTTTCTATTATTCTAAACAAGATATTTTTGTATATCTGTACTTCTTACAAACCGCATTGGTTAATCTGTTCGATCTTTCCGCAGGGCGACCAACAGATGTCTCGAGAACTCACGCTCTACTTCTAGTAAATGCATCCCCGACCCCTTCCCGCGGGAAAGAGAAACATCGGAAGCGCTCCTCGGGATGTTGAAACCGGTTCGCAAAGCGGCAATCAAAGCGAAACCGAGTGACGGACGCGAATCCAACGGAAAAAGGAGGCATCAACAATCTGCTAGTAACCGAGTCGAGCAGTCTTCTTTTCGATTCTCTAAATTGTGTTTAGCGGATCGCTTCCATTTAAAAGACTTGGTGGCGGCCAATTGGGCAGAGATGTCGACTGAATCCTCCCTGGCAGACACTCTACCGCAAACATTCTTAGTGGAATAGCAGAGGACTTTTTTTTGTACAGTTGGTCCCAGTGTCAACATTGGGATATCATAGGTGGTGATGTCCGAAAAGTGTCTTGACAACGAATTAAGTGAGACGATCTATTTTTAGAAGGACGTGTCAATCGCGCGACGTTACACTCACGTTGAACCTCGGAAAACTATTTTTACTTGTGCATCAAATCGCACGTTACCGAATTTTCGCAGGAAAAATTGTCTGTTTTGTTTCTTAGACCAAAGTAACTGAAAAGTTTTACGCATGCTTCGACATAAATGAAAAGTGAAAAATTGGTGTTGTTTGCCTATCCCACGAACCTAGTGCTTCAACGCAACTCTAAACCATGAAGACGGTGTCGCCGAGAGAGGAATAACACAGAGTTACAATTTCTTTGTGAAGAATTTCTATAAGATCTCGTATCAACCATATTCGAGCTATTCTTAAAAGTCATGAGGACATTAGTTGATGAGAATTTGCTTTTGAGACGCTTGAATTTTAAGTACTACGGTGGTTCAAATGAAAACAACGAAATTTAAATAAAAATATTTGATGAAACCTAAGCTACAGAACTTTTTTAATTTTCAACATAACATCTCACTGTTTCGATACACTTCTTCCATCACAGAACTATTTCGTCGCAGTAGAATTTCTTTGGTTGCTTTCTGAGCCGTTCGTGCACTGTTGTTCGAATCTCATTGTTAGAAGGAATCGCTTTTCACTTAATGACTCTTTGAGTGGTCCAAAAAACGACATTCACTTGTAGTCAAATCAGGAGAATAAGGGGGATGTGATACCATTTCAAAATGAAAATCTTTAAAAGTGTCAACAGTTTCCCAGATGCTGTGAATACGGGCGTTTTCTTATAGTAAACAAACCAGCTTTGATGCCAACCCTCAACGTTTGGCCTGGATTGCAAGTTTCAGTTTTCCATTAAGGATGGCAGCATGAAGCACTCCTGTCAGTTTCCCGCTTCTTCATATAAATCTCCTAAATAACTCCATTTTCATCCCAAAATACAGTTACCACCACCTTTCCTGTCTATGATTTTGCTCCGCTTTGGTGAGATGAATGACACTACTCTAGCTTGCTTACTTTCAGGCAAAAAGTAATGCAAGCATGACTCATCTCCAGTCTCTGTACGGCCTAGGAAATCTACCCACTCACAATTACACAAAGACTGCATCAATCCATTTAGCTCGCTTTAACCAAATCCCAACTCATCATGGAGAAGAGATCCCATGTTCACATTGAGATCTTTGCTCAATTCCTACAGTTTTATGTTATGGTTTTCTCCTATTTGCCTTACAGTTACAGATATGTTGCCAGGCATGACTACCCGGTTAGCCTTGCCAGGCTGAGCAGCATCTTAAAGATCACACACTTCATTTTTTAAACTTTTCAATCCACTCTCCTTTGTGAGATGAATCTCTCACCACACATGTTAATTATACTACAATATATTATACTATGTTTAATTCCTGCATTCAAGAAACTGATGACTGATCTCAACTCATTCTTCATGTAACTTTACAGATATGTAGCCATTTTTAATGGTAAATATGTTAATTAACCTCTGGATAGTCATATGAGTTACATTCAGGGTTGTCAACTAAAGCAAAATAACTTCTGTGTGTGCACTTTCCTGGCAAATCAGCCCCTTGGGTTATTATAGCTGTAACTTTACTTACACAGTAGGGAGAAGGGAAACCAAGTGCGGGCATTAACCTACTCTAAAAGAAGAGCACCAAGGAGGTCAACTAATTCCCTAAGTAAAGCAATTTAAATTAAATTAATTTAAAACTACAGAGAATTGTTCAATTTAGTTGTTTTCATTTGGATCACCCTTGTATTTCCCTTTGGATGATTAGAGCATGGGTCAAATTGTACATAATTATCTCCCATACAACAGTCTTATAGGTTTAATGACATTTTCTCATCCTAAATGACTTAAAAGTTTGCACAATATAATCATGATTGGTGATTCATATTTCAGTAAAAGATACATGTCCATCAGAAACAGGTCTTAAACAACAACAGCAATTATTTTATAAAATTATTGAACATAGTGTAAAATATGAAACCTCTAGTAATTTAGCACAACGTATGTTTAGTGCATATTTTTGCCTTTGTAATGCATGAATGACAAAAGTTTGAGAAACGTTGTCTGTTGCAATGAATTGCATTCCGTCTTCCCATTTTCACAACTACTGACTCTGTGATATGTTGCATCCATTTCCTTGTTTCCAAAGTCCATACTGTTCTCATTATTGTTCCTTCACAAACACATCACTTAATAAATCATTTTAAATTTAATTTTTGATTTTTTAATATCTAATTTAGAGAAATGTGCCTTTTTATATTTCAATTATTTATGAGAAAATATATCTGCAGATGCAAGATGAGTTTACATACTTATGTTCTAACTCGTAACTAAATCCGAAATGCTTAAAACAGCTTAGGTACCTATTTAATGTTATATAAATAGTATTGTCATGCATAAAATGTTCTACTAAATATGAATGTGCAACAAATGATTCGCCAATTTGCTGTTAGATTTTTATAAGGATAAATTTAAGCCGGAATGCTTCAGAAAAGACCTGCATTAGCAATATTCCTCTTCATTACACTAAGGGAACACCAATACGCATCTTCAGTAACAAAAACTTTTTCTGATTTAGATATAAAATTCCCATTCATCATTTATATATATATATAGATAATATAACTAACTAGCTTCTTAAATAAATTAACTATCACTTGCAGAAAATCCGTATTAAATTTTTAAAAATGTAACACAGGAGCTTTTGTTGTTAGGACTTACTAGTTCATGGAACAGTGCTTATCTCAATGGTGTGCCTGGTGATGACATTTCACGTCAAAGTCTGATCCCAAGGATCCCACATTGGACCTATTATTATAAATGTCTTCCACTGCACAATTGATTCCAATACCATAACTATATCAACTGTTACTCATCTTTATGAATCTAAAATCCACTTATATAAATCAAAAGAGTTAAACACTTAATTGAATCTTCTTCCTCATACCTTATATTAATAGTACTACATGATACATTTTCAAGTGTATACATTAATACAGATTGTGGCATGCACAGTTTTTTATGCACCATTATTAAAATGACATTTGGAAGTCGTCATAAAAAATATATTCAGAGTCCTGACACCATATATTATGCATAACAGATATACCTATATCAACAAAAGCATGGCTGAAATAAAAAAATCAACAGCTACACGTCCTTAAAGACTGCAGCAGAAGAGAAAGCCATACAAATGCAACAAGGTGGACAAGTGTATCTTTCCTTTGATAAGTAATGAGGATGAAATTGGGAAGAAAAGGATGCAAATATATGCCTAAGCATAAAATAAATCAAGAACGGTTTAAATTAAATCTAAGGAAATCTTCAAATAAAAATAAAATAGCTCAAACGTTTTCTTGTTATTTATGGGCACTACATTTCTTTGCATTTGGATATTTGCTTCAATATGTAAACAGATAAAACCACAACATATTTATTCAATACCAGACTAGAAAAATAGCAGCAGGTATGGAACATATGAAAACAAACTGCATTTTTTAATACACGGAGATGAGTTAGGTTTTCAAAGAAGCCTTAGGACTACAAATATGTGCCAAAGATATTTTGGATAGGCAGGTAACACTATTTGTGTCACTAAAACATTTACTTAGTGCAAAATTGGATGAAGTGAATTACTTGCTTTGAGGATGGCATGTTCATTGTTGATGAAAAGTAATATAAAGCAATTGAATGTATTTTTAGTTAAAGAAAATAAAAGATTTTCTAACAAGTGAATTCTTCTTTGATGATATCTTGCTTAATGGAGGATTATTTTATTGAAGTTTAAACATTAAATTATCTTCATCAATGTGTAATTTACTTGAGATGCCATCTGCTGTAAATTCTTCATAAATTTCATGGAAAGCAATAATATATTTTTAAAATATATATTTACAACCTTCAAACTCCAAGATTGGGTCTCTTCTTGTTGCCAAATAAAAAATCAGATCAATAAAAATTACTTTAAATTCAAACTACCTAATCTAATCTCATAGAATTATATAATCTCAGTTAATGCAAAACATAAACAAACTGAGGCTTGTTACTGTAATTGTACAGAAATGCAATCAAAAATAAAAATATATTTTGATTTTGAACTTCACTGTTTATAAAATTACAATTAACGATGTAATTCAGAACCCGTAGAATGTCGTGTATGAACTTAATCTTACCTGTTGCGTATTGTTTCAAGATTTGTTTGTTACATTTTCACCTTACTCCTTCTATTAAACAGTTTTAGAATGAGATAGGAAAGAGAGAATCAACATCCACTATAAATCAAAACTCTATCTATTGGTAACAGTGGCGTTTTTTCTATGTGGCATCAGTTTGGCCAACTTACTGTATGAAGTTGCTGTCATCTCAACTCAATCACTTTCATTATTGATGATGTCTCTCTAAGACATAATATGGAGCTTATTGAACGTAATACTTAAGGGCAAATCCAAGCGTTTTAAAATTTAAAAAATCCAACAAATTTGGCTGAACTCATATTTCCGAAGAAAATAATAACTTTGTTAAATTACACTATAAAAAACTGTGGAATTTAACAGTTATTATTTTCTTCAGAAATACATTTTAAAATTGTTAACTGGCTACAATTTAATACTTTAACATATTTATTTACGGTACTCTAGTTAATACTTAACATGATGATACAATTTTGTTCTTATACCTAACAAAAATCAAGGGTGCACGTTATACACGGGGTATAAGAAAAAGTTGGGATTTTTTGCCAAAAAGTACAGGTGCGCATTATACATGAGTATATATGGTAACTGTTTTATCCAATTATCTGTGCCTAACCAAATCCCAATTATCAAAGATACATATTTTGAAAGTTATATAAGGAATATATATATATATATATATATATATATATATATATATATATATACTAATGTATTAGGTTACATTTTGAAGTAAAATTTCAAGTTTTTCTTTGAAAACGTCCTGTGCATGATTAAAAAATAAATAAAAGTTGATATATTTTCTTAAATTCAGTATTCAAATTAGCATTAGGCTTCAAAGGGGAGCAGCAGGTATATCCTTTCTTGGTCCCAACATGTGATGGGATATAAGTGACTACTATATCATATTTAGGGTAGATATGTAACTCATACCTAGTTATATTTTCTCATAACACGATTTACTTTGAGCGAGCATCTGTTACTATTATGTTGATTGATTGATTATTGATTTTATAAGAGTAAAATTTGATGTGTATATCAGCAACTTTAGAGATACCCTTGATATCCATTGGAACCAAAATGAGGTAATTTTTTGCAACAGGAGATTATTCTGCAAGTCCAATGCAAGGTCAAAGATATCTACCGTATCTGCCCGAATACAAGCCGATGTTTTTTGTCAAAATCTATCATGAAAAAATGCCCCCTCAGCTTAAATGCGAGTCCGAGGAAAATTTGCGTTATGGTTAAATCTCGAAGTCTCTCATTGCCTTCGCGTTCAAATGATAGCACTATATTTTTCGTAAAGTAAATATTTGACCTACAATGAATATTAATGAATAAATAATAAAGGCTAGAATGTTCAATTTAGCACTACCTGTGCTTTGTTAGCATTTAAGGCTGGGTTTTTCATATTATTTGAGTGGTCACGTTATTTCCATATATTCACGATGCAGACGATTACGCAAAATGCGTTGACGGCTATGAATGCTCAACTGTTTGAATTTCGGTACAACTTTACATGGAACGTGTATAATTATACAAATGCAATTTCATAAGGCAATGTAAATGCTAATTTCATTGGAAATAGACTTGGATGAAAAAATACCTTGGCGAGATCTCTATTACTATATTTGACGTTTTGTGAAAATGAAGATGAATGAAATTATTGTCACTGAATGTGGAACATTATTCAGCAACGCAAAATTATTAATTGGAGTAATATTTCAAAATGCCAACTTCTTCGATCTCGAATAATGCATTCTAAGACGTGCATGAATGCCCGTGACACATCAGCATAAAATCTATGAAATTTATGTTTTTGCCAAAAAATTGTGGAAATTTTTGGGGGGTCGGCTTCTATTCGGGCAGATACGGTAGTTCATCAAAACAATATGCAAGCCATGATTCTGTGAAAAATGTAATCAACTTTTTAGCAATAAGAGAAAAACAGCTGGATTTATTTCTCTCCTTTCCCTGCAATTGCAGAGTCAGTCATACTATCTCACTGACTACCATTGAGAAGAATAATGTTAGATAATGTATTTTTGACCACTTTTACCACAATTTCTTAGAATTGAACAACAATAATCTTAATTCTATTTAAATGCCCTTATAAATCATTACTTCACACCACTCTTAGTTTTACTTTGATACTTATTGGAGTTTTGGAGATATTTCGTATAAAAATGAAAACTCAAAACTTAAATCATCATACTCACCATATGGAATGTATCCAACGAAGGTCATAGGTTACTCCTTACCCATTTTGTGGCTACAGCAGATGAAATGATCAATGGTGTTAATGAGGGTTCTGAGGATAGTCGAAGCCGAAGTTGTCAATTCATCAGACTCATCAAATGATGCAGAAATAAGCGAAAATTTTGTGTCCTCATATGCCTACCATTTGGACAAATTCAAAGTATTGTTAACATTAGACTTCACATCTTTATATAAAAACAAAATTGTAAATTAATAAATTTTAAGACATTAACACAAATGATGAAGATCATTATCACACCGTATGCCTGTGGCATATTCACTATGTGTTCTGATTGGTGATCATAATTAAGAACAAGGATCTATAATGCTAAACATTGTGTAGTGTTACAGTATGATCTTTTCAGATTCCCATAACATTAAAGTTACTATCAAATTAGAACCATCAAAAATAACATCACAATTTTAAATTTCCATATATGAGCATGATGCCATTACTTTATTTTTATTCTGGAATGTTTTTTTTTATTTTTGCATTTTCACCTCATTTTTAAGTCTTATATGTTGCATGAATCATCTTTAATTGATAAAAGTGAGACATAGTCATCATCTCATTAACCCTCACATTAGCCCATGCTACCTTATTTCCACCTTGAGAGTGAACGTGTATGTTCTAAATGTTAATGTCTATGGTCCTTGCTGCAGATTTTCTCAGTAAGAGTTCTAAAAAAGTGTCTATTTTGGTAATCCTATCTTTTAATTAATTCAATTTCATAAAACCAAAAATAAAATAATCAATTTTAATAACTTTAAAACTAAAGATTTTACATTTCCATAATAGAAATTTAATTCACGTTAGATTTTCTAATAATTTTTTTCAAATAAATAAAACTACAACTACACTCAAATTGCAACATTGACAAAAAACATCTGTAGTGTAGGACAAAATTGTTTTTGTCATTGCCAAGGTAAAAATTCTAGTATTATTATAACAATAATAATAATATATCTTTGCTAAAACAAAATATTTATTAAAAAATGTATTACCTGAATTATCACTTTTTATCATGAAGAATATTTGCCAATATTTCTCAAGTGAAAAATATGAATTTCTGGTCTTTAAGCTAGAGTAACTACAGAAGAGCTCTCCACGCTGAAGTTATGATAAATCAAATTTTCTTATCACTCAAAAGATACTTCATGGTTATATACTATCGGACTGGATTGAAGCATGGACTACAAAGAAAAAACTAGGGAATTAAGGCTACTGAAAAAGTTTATAAGGAAAAATTGTAATACTACTAGCTGTACTTGCGCAATGATTGTGCAGATATTTTTCAATTAATTTATATAAAAATTAAGCAGTGCATGAAGTTAGTAAATATGCTTGTAATAACTGCTGTTGATATCAATAATTCACATTTAACTCTATCTGTACCTGCGCAATGATTGTGGATATTTTTCAATTAATTTATAAAAATTAAGAAGTGTGTGAAGTAGGTAATCACTATTGTTATGCCTGTGATATTAGTTTATCTGCAGTTAAGTAATGAATTAAAATGAGCAGTAATTCATTATGCTGCAGGAAGGAAAAATCGACAGAATAAGAAACTGTCATTTTCCTTTACAGCAGTCCAGGTACAGGGATAGAAGGTCAATTTTTCTAATTTATACTAGCAAAAGAATATAAGTATCCATGTCAAAAATTTTATTTTTTACGTGTTATCATATTGGAAATGGCAATTGTCTTCTGAGTCGAACCTGAGACTTAGGGTATATAGAAATGTATTTCCCCAATATAGGAATTTAGTGTCTTTGGCTCCCAATGTAAGGTTCATGGGTCTGAATCTCACTGAGGGCATGGCTGTGTGTGCATATTGACAATTTATTATCATTTCCTTGCATTAAGCCATTCAACGCTTGCGTATATATTCTGCAAATGCAGATTGAGAAAATAATGTGATCTCGTGGGTCGACCCTGACAACCTCCAGATTTTTCACAAATATCCATAAAAATTCAAGCGATATTGAACCGAAGGCAAAAATCGATGATTCAAATAAGAAACCTTATTCATTTTCCTTCAAAACAGTTAAAATCCGAAGAATGTAGGTCAATTTTTTCTAATTAATTTATTTAATAAATGGCAAAAATTCAGAAAGAGTACAAGGGTAATTACACTGACTATCATAACAGCAATAACATGGACGAAACACACGACCATGCCCTCAGCAGGATTTTAACCTGAGACCCTAGCATTGGGATCTAGACACGCCAACCACCTCTCTACCAAGGCTGGCGAAAGAATAAAGGTGTGCAAGTCAAAAAATCAATCTTTACAAGTTATCTAATGGGAAACATAATTCATCTCTTGGGATCGAACTCGTTCTTTATGAAAATGAAAATAGTTTTCCAGGGACCTCCTAGATAATAGAAACAAAATGCTGTTTACTGCATATATCTATGACAAACGGTTTTTGAGATACAGTGGAGGATGAACGGATGGATGCTTATAAAATTATATATAAGATTATTATTCATTACTTGTGTTGTATAATTATACAGTATTTAGTGATAATGACAAAAATATCACACCGAAAAATCTTTAATGCCTAAACCATTGTGACTATTACATACCACTTCTTCTTAATTAGTTTTAAGTATATTCAAATAGTATTTTAATGTCATTTGATAAAATAATTCCTCAATCCATGTGAATTGATTGGAACAGGCCAGAGTTTAACAGAGGATACCTAATGACAATACTGCCGATTCTTGCATCTTTCAATATTACTGTAGAGCCTCATAGCCTTTCAGCCACAGGTTGTCAGTTTCAATATGAGATATTGATAAGAGCAACAAGTTAATACCAAACAAGAACTTAGTCACAGTGCTGCCACTTTTATGAAGGCTAATGTTAAATCAAACAGAGTGAGTACCATTGTGTTTGAAGTTTGAAAAATTTTTAAAGTACACTTTCTTCTGATATTTTTCACAGACATTTTTGGCTCATGATATATCTGAAGCCAGCATGATGGCATATTATAACAGGTTTCGGAATTCTACCAGAGTACCTTGGAAGCAAGTATAATTTAATGATGATAGATACTGCTTAATATCTTCATCACGGATTTGATTACATTATTCCAATGCCAATGACATGTATTGTTACAAAAATATGGGGAGAAAAATAAAATATGAGATGATAAGATTGACAAGGAATGTATATTTATGCAACCATAAATTCATTTACTCCATTTTCACTCACACACTGTGAAACATCACATATAACACAAAGTAGTAATCTAAACATTGCAATAGTTTTTAACCTCAGAAAAAATAACGGCTCACATTTCCTCCATTCTGCTGAGCACACGTTTCAAATCTGCAAAAAATTACATTTAATTTATTAGATTAATTTCAAACTGTAAACTGAACAAGCATACTTAGAAAAACTAACACCAACTCTAATAAACAGTTGGTACACTAAAATATTGTATATACAGGAATTCCTTGAAATATGCTTGTCCAGAATATTCTTTTTCACCATAAAGAACGAAAGAATTATTGATATAATTACAAGATACATAATATCTCTCACTAGTATGACACCTAAAAATGTGAAACTATTCAAGATATGCTAGGCACACTTTGAACATACAAAATGCACATGAAAATTCAATAATTTTTATCATGCAATACTTATATCTTCTGTTAACTGGGTTGTTTCCTTTCTTGTAGCATTAACTTTTGTGTCATGGCTACTTTTTCTTAAAAATTGTTTCTTTAAAAAATCATTCCAGTGCTTGCAAAAATATTTTTCCAAATTTAACCATCTTTTAATTAATTGTGGCATCTAAACATGAAACTACAAATGGAAGATGGAACAGTTAAAAAGCAGAATAAAGTGATGACTTTGAGAAGCAAGATAACAATATTAGATAAGTTACCAAGTGAAGCAAGAACTGATTCCATTTCTGCAGATTAGAGAGTGATTGAATCAACAATTTGTCAAATAACAATTAATTAAATTCAGCAAAAAAGTCTACATAAGAATAAAAAATTTAGCTATAAGCATGATATAATCTGAAATGGGCATGGATTGCATTTAATATGTTTAAATTATTTTCTCTGCATGGAAGCCGCTAAATGAAAAAATACAAATTTCAATGAAAAGACCAGAGTAAAATGCTAGATAACAAGCACTTTTCATACCCAGGGTTAAATAACACATAAAAAGCCTAAAGAATAATAATTTTATTATAAATAATAAAATATTTTCCATGAGTTAATAGTATATATAAATAATATTAAAATATATTTTATCCATAAAAAAACTGATTTGATCATAACTACCCTAAGTCTAATGAGTGTGTATACAATGTTTTTTCATGTATTTCCACAAAAGGTCTTAGTGCACATTATCTATAAGGAATACATTTTTAGAAAAGCACCTGTTCTGCAGGAGTTGACTTTATAAATCAATACTGTATTTTATTCTGCTATATTTCTTTTGGTTTTTCAAGAGATGAAAAATTATTTTAAAACTGATTCATGATCATATTTAAAAATATGCATGAGTAATAATTTTTAAAGAAACCATTTATTGGAATCACTCCTTAGCCCAGGGGTGCCCAACCTTTGGCCTACCGCGAGCCATTTTGACGATTCAACATGCCTTGCGAGCTACCTATGGGTTACGTATAGCTACGTATATAAGAAAAGTGTGAGATTAGAAATGATGGACAAAATAATACTAAAATATTTTTATCAAACTATTTAAAAGTATATTATTATTTCTAATATTAATACAATAATAACATTTAACATTATTACAAAAATTAGCTCTATTTAAATATTCAATGTGAAATTTGATATTGCATGCTGTCCGCCAGCTTGTTATACTCCGGGATATACGGAGTTTCAGCCAGTGTCATGCAGTCGTTGAGATGGCTATCGGTTAATTGCTATCTTTACTTAGATTTAAAAATTTTCATTATTGATAAATCACTTTCGCACAAATAAGTTGCTCCGAAACATGCGTTCATTTGTTGGAAAGTTTCTTTCAACAAAGGATATTTTTTCTCCTCAACCAGTGTCCAGTCCACCCATGGAGATAACCAAACTATGGATTTTACACGAGTTTTGTGTTAATTAGTGACATCTTGTAGAGATGACTGAAAACAAGCACAATAAGATTTGGTTTATGATCAAAATAAGCTAAGCGGCATCTTTGTTCTGCACTTATAACTAAGCAACGCAGAAAATTTTAATAGACATCGCGGGCAACTTGAAACTGTTGCGCGAGCCACACGTGGCTCGCGAGCTACGCGTTGGGCACTCCTGCCTTAGCCAATGTTGCACATTATGCATGAGTACACTTTATACAAGACTTTTAGGGTAATATCCTGTTTAAAGAAATTAATTCTAAATGATGAGTGAAGAAAAGCCAAATGATACCTTGGATTAAAGATGGCACCATGATTGGGGTGAGGATAATCTCATGGGTTGTGACTTCTCCCTTTTTGTGATCCCAAGTGAGAGGTTCTCTCACTCTAAGCTTCAACTTCTGTCCACCACTTCCATCTGGACTAACGTCACCCACACCATCTGTCTTTCCACTCCATTCTGCAGATTCTAAGTGATTCACTAAAAAGTACAGGAGACATGCTTGAAAGAAAGTCATCAAAAATATGTTCAAAAGACAATTAGTAAATGAAGAATTACAACCAAAATTTAATGAACAAACTACAGGAGGTCCCCGCTTAACATCCTAGTTACGTTCCAGAAAAGTTGGACATTAAGGGAAAAGACGTTAAGTGAGGAATTTTCTCCCATAAGGATCAATGGGATAAGAGAGGGTTAGGTTTTACATCCTTCTCATACGAAGTGCAACAATTTTGAAACATGTCAACACAAACACATTGTAAAAGAAAAACTTTATAAAACAAATTTTCATCTTGTCACCATAACTTTTAAAATACCTTTTAATAATTAACTAGACTAACTTTTAAATGTTTCAATGACGTGACGTGATGTCACAGCATATGAGTTTTGCAACCCAGTCGGAGGACAAACGTCGGACAAAAAAGGACAGATATTAAGGTGAACCATTTAGACTTTATGCAAAAACGTTCCTCAATAAATTTTGGACATTAAAGTGAAATGACATTAAGTGAGACAACGTTTAGCCCCTGTATCATAGATGGAAATCTGTAAAACATTCCATATGAAATTATATTCTAGCCATCAAGTATTGATGATGACTTTGCAAATCAAAACCACAGTCTGAATGTAATTTAACTTGTATAGAATGTTGTAGTAAGCATAATTAATAATAATTTAGTCACTAACATTTTTCTGGAAACCTTAAGACGAACTTCCACAAGTGACAACTTCCTGATTGAGAATATGAAACTTACTTCATTTTACATGTTTTATCTCATGACATATCTAAACTGAGATTAACCAGATTTGCTTTCATAATGCTGTGATCTTGATTGATTACAGGTATTTGGAATATCATATACAGTCTAAGAACTACAACACACTCTTAACCTAAATAATGATTGTCTCAAAAAATCAAACTTATAGAAAGAAGTCAATATAAATTTTTATTGTTACTTATAATCTGATTTTGACTTCTGACATTCATCTAATAGAATACATCCATTTCTTCATTTCCACAATAGAAGAAATTTTTTAAAAAGACATCAATACTGACAGAATAAATTACATAAAGACAATTCCAAGAAATATTCTGCCAGGATCACAATATGAGGAAAATATTTCTTGGTAGAAAGTATTAAACCTTTCAATAAAGATGACATTCTACTTTTTATTCTTAAAAGTTGGCCAAAATGATGAATTAACAGCATAAAAATAAAATATCACTTTTATATGACTAATTAACTAACTAGTGTTAGTTGAGGGTTGATAGAGTGGAAATGGGTGATCTCATTATGTAATGATAACAATATTATTTGCTAATTTTTCAGTCATAGGACGATAACAAAATAAAGAACATGGATATAGGTATTAAAATTTGTTAAAAATAAGGCAAAAAGTCACAGATACTGAATAAAATTGTTACTCAACAGCGCAAACTGCTCTCTTTGAAGTGCTTTTGTAGTTTGGTTGCTCCAGCTGCAGCAGCTTTGGAAATAGCATTTGCAAGTTCACGTGGAAGACCAAGTTGAGTCAATTCAAGAACCAGGGCCTCCTCTCCCTCTCCTCGTCCTCCACCAGCCAACAGGCAATGACGAACAGAACCACGAATAACAAACGCCAAGGCTGCAACAGCACCCTCTCGATCATTGTCATCTAAAAGGAAATATTTTTATTTACTCTGACATGTAACTTATCTAACATAAATCCGTTGCTGGACAGGGAATTTAGAGTTCTGTTACTGTAAGAACAAATAATAAATTTTTATAAATTTGTCGCATTTAAATTCTTATGCTAAAATAATGACGTAAAATTACATAAATTATGCAAATCGATCTAAAGCAGGGTTTCCCAAAGTGGGGTAGGCATAACCCTGGGGGTACATTTAAAGGCGCTAGAGGTACTTGAGAAAATAAGAGAATAAGATAGTACACAATTGTAACCGTCAAATAATGCAAATACGAAGAAAATTGGTCCATATTTGCCTATTTAGATGAATGAAGCAAGAAAATCTTGAACATTAAAAATCCGAAAATTGCATGCAAAGTTATAGGAAAATAATTATTGAATGAAGCAACCCCCTCCCCATTTTTTATCGCCATGTAGCCTATGTTGCCGGCAGGGTAAACTTGTATGTCTATGCCAGGGATGGCAAACCACTGACACGCGTGCCACAAGTGACAAGACAAGGTATTTAGCATGACACAGAAGGTATCTGAAGTTCTAAGCTCTAAAGTGGTACCCCTGATTGGCGTACGTGATTAATTTTTGCGATTTTCTTATTATTTTTTATTGTAAGTCCTTAATATAAAATTTCATGAAAATCCGTTTGGTAGAAGCCGAGAATGAACACGCGGACGGGCAGACAGACAGACCGACGATAATAGGCGCTCACGCTGGAAGCGAAACGCGCCTAAAAAGGCACGCGGCCAAAAAAGTTTGAGAAACCCTGATCTAAAGTTTAAAAATTAAAATATTTTATTCGACTAAGGGGAGGAAAAGCAACCACTACCACAGAGATACTCGAAAAGCTTCGATATTGGCAGTAAATGTGATCAACTATTTCTTAGATTGTGTTGTCAGTATCTATCTATCTATATCTATAGTTCACCCTGCAAGCCACCGCCATGGTGTGTGGCAGGGGGTGCAATAGCACCAAGGTAAAGCGCACAATAATGTATAGTATCATTCTACGTCGGCTGATTTCCTTGCGTAACTTCTGTTCTGCTCAGCTATCGTTCTAGGGAAAAACGAGCCTTTATACCTCTCAGTCCTACAAGCTATCTCTCTTATTTTACGAGGATGGTCCGTTCTACCAATATAAGTTGGCGCTCTTATTATTTCTTCGACATCGCTGGAGAATATATGTGTTCTAAATCTTTCGAGAAGTTTTAACCTAGAGCGTGATCGGCGCTCAGCTAGTGATTCCCATCCTAAGTCCTGTATCAAGGCTGTAACACTATTGTTTCTATCGTAACAATTTTTGACGAATCTAGCGCCTTTTCGCTGCACTCTTTCTAACTCTGAGATTGATCCTTTCACGTACGGATCCCATATGCTCGACGCGTACTCTAATAGCGGTCTTACTAACGAGAAGTAACATGTCTCTTTGACTTTTTCCTCACTTTTACCTACTATACGTTTGATGAATCCTAGTTTCTGTTTAGCCTTCCCGCATATATTTCGTATGTGCATATCCCACGAGAGGTTGCTTGTTAAAGTAACGCCTAAGTATTTGACGGAATCGGCTAGTTTTAGCTGGACGCCTTCAACAGTGTAATTCGTCGTGACAATGTTTTTGTTTCCCCAGAATCTCATAAAGGAACACTTTCCTAAGTTCAATTCTAACTGCCACTCTTTACACCACTCGAGAATTGCATTTAAGTCGTCAGAAAGTAATAATTGATCATTAGGACTGTTAATCTCTCTGTAAACTACTGTATCATCCGCGAATAACTTGATTTTACTTTTAATAACCTTATCTAAGTCGTTTATGTATAAAAGGAATAGTAGGGGGCCGATTACACTTCCCTGTGGAACGCCTGAGTCTACGCTGACTGAATCTGATTTAAATCCATCTATAACTACTATTTGTTCACGCTCATTAAGAAAGTCCCTGATCCACTCGATTATCTTTCGATTTATTCCACAGTCATTTAATTTCTTCACTAACTTACTGTGCGGGACTTTATCGAAAGCCTTCTTGAAGTCGAGGAAAACAGCATCTAACTGAGTCTTACGGTCTCCTGATCTTAGTATATCGTGAACGAACAGAGCAAGCTGTGTTTCACAAGATCTCGTCTTCCTGAAGCCATGCTGATATTTACTTAGCAAGTTCTGACTATCTAAGAAGTCCATCACGGAGCTAGCGATAATGTGCTCGAGAACCTTGCAAGATAGGGAGGTAAGCGAAATTGGCCTGTAATTTTCTCTGTCGTCTTTTTTCCCACCTTTGTGTAACGGCGTTATAAAGGCTAATTTCCATTCCTTAGGTACAACGCCATGACTAAGTGACTTACTGAAAACTATTTCGAGATAAGGTGCTATTTCCAGTGCTAACTCTTTGAATACTCTAGCTGGTATCTCTTCTGGACCCGGAGATTTATTTGACTTGATATTTTTAAGCTGTTGAGCTATCCCTTTCGCTAATATGACTATATCGTTCATTTTTTCCTTGCCTGGTTCGGGCGCCACGACCTTCGCTCTCACGTCTTCGGTAGTAAATACGCTCTGAAAAAATAAGTTTAACAAATTTCCTTTATCTGTGCTATCGCTAACTACCTCTCCTTGGTCGTTTATTAACGGGGCTACGGTTGGGCGTCGACCTTGAACTTCTCTAACGTATGACCAAAAGCATTTGGGATTTTCACTTAGATGTTCACTAAGAGTCTTTTTCTTGAAGTCTGTTAGTGCTTTGCGCATAACCTTTTTGGTCTTAGTCCGACAATCTCTGTACTTAAGTGAAATTGAAATTACTTCCTCCGGTGACTTACAGTTATTGATGCGTTTAAATTTCGAGTGAAGCTTTCTTTGGTGTCTGAGGGCGCATCTAACCTGCCGATTATACCACCTTGGTTCCCCATTATCGCTAATAAATTTACTTGGTATATACGTATTAATACCAATTCTAATTTCTGATAGAAATGCTTTCCAAGTTTCCTCAACGTTTTTTGTGCTTGTCGATTTGCTGAAATCGCCGTAATCCTTGATGAGTTTCTCTTTGAAATCCTCAAAGTTAGCATTTTTATACATGTACACTTTCCGCTTAGGCTTGCGATATTTTGCGACAGTTATATCCAAAAGTACTCGAACTGATCGGTGATCACTGATTCCTTCTTCAACAGTTACTTCGGAAACACGCTCGGGGATGTTAACTGCTAGTAAGTCTAATATATTGTTCGCTCTCGTAGGTTTTTTGACTACCTGGATGAGGGAATGTTTATTGAAGATGTCTATTAGCGCTTCGCATGACTCGCGATTCCTACCGGATGGTATGAAGCTACAACTCTGCCAATTTATCGAGGGTAGATTGAAGTCTCCTCCTACTATGATAATGCTTTTACTATTCTTCTTCATTAGTGAATTTATTTGAGCCTCTAGATCGTATATTTCTTCTGCGTTTGAAGCTGGCGGCCTATAATATGCACATACATGAATGTTTCCCAAACCTTCACTGTTTATAGTACACCAAGTGCTTTCAATATTGTTTTCAGCAAACTTGACCGGAGAACTTATTAGTGTATTATTCACTGCTATAAACACCCCTCCACCGCTCCTATTTGTCCTATCTCGTCTGTGAATAATATATCGTAAGGGGAAAATTTCACGGTCGTGAATATCCGAGGTTAGCCAACTCTCTGTGCCTATTACTATATCTGCCTCTGTTTGTTCTAGTAAATTCTGAAGTTCCGCAGCCTTATTCCTGATACTCCGGCAATTTAGAGTTAAAATTTTTAGAGTGTCACTTATGTGTCGCTTCGGAATTATTTCAGAGATTTGGAGGGTGCATCCCTCATTTCCAATAGCGGCTTTATTACTGATAGTATTATTATCGCATGGTTTATTGTGCCCTAAAGCCGACCTACATATTAATCTACGGTCAGAGTTAATAAATTTATTATGATAATTAGCGCAAGTCTTTAATTTCCCCGTATATGACCTGCTCACTAACCTACTCTCTAATCTAAAAAAACTCTACTATGCTCGTATATCCTACCACCTACCCTCTGTGCTGCCTCGCCGGTATAGTGAACTCCCGAGCGGTTAAGAAGTACCTTGCACGATTCGAGAACCGGCCCGAGGTCCACGAAATCTACTCCCATGCCCCCACAGAGCTTCCAGAGTCTCCGGTTCAAGCCGATCACTCGACTCCAAACCGTCGAACCCCGGGACCATGCTGCATACGGTCAGACGCATGTCGATCCCCATGACCCGCCGAAGTCGGTGTACTTCGGGGCATAGATCCCTGAAGGAATCCAATATCTCCTCAGAACCCCGATCCTGCGCGTCATTGGTGCCCACATGCGCCACTATCCGCAGCTTGGAGCATCCCGTGCCACTTGCCGCCGCCCGAACCGCCTTCGTCACCTGAGGTACTGTTCCGCCTGGAATACACCAGGAGAACACCCGCTCATCACCCTCCCGGCGAGCTCTTTCCCTCACGGGTGCCACCAAACGCCGGACGTTTGAACTACCTATTAAGACGATTCCCTCCCTCCCAGCCCGACTCTCCCTAGGTGCAGCGTCCCTCGAGGCGGAGGGAGCGGATACGGCCACAGAATTCGTCGTGCTATCCTCCGAGAGCACTTCGAATCTGTTTTTGACGGAGATAGGGTCACCTTCCACCTTCCCATCTCCCCGCCATGACCGCCCTACTCCCCCGCGACCTCGGGTAGCCACCTTCCAACCGTCGGGTTTCGGACATGAAGCCGTCCCTTCCGGGTTAGTGTCGACCACGGCTCTCTCTTCGACAACCCAGCCAGCATTCGCTCTCGAGCTGGCCCGAGGTACCACCTTGGTACGACAAGGCGTCTCAGAGGTCCCCGCATCTTCACTCCCCTTCCGAACAGCATCCAAATCCGCAACCTTAGAGAGGAGCTTCGCCACCATCCTCTCAAGTTCTGTGATGCGCGCTTGGAGCAGCTCACATTCAACAGAGCTTTTGAAAAGAGCAACAGAAGACCTATGGGAAGCCATGCCTAACTTATTGTGAGATTAATGAATTTGATTTATATGTGTACTTGAGAGCTATATAGGAAATAGGAGCGCGAGGATTGAAAAAGGATTACTTTTTGTTGCGAGAAAGCGACTTGGGACTGTCTACGGTGAAAAGAGTTACTTGGCCTGACAATGAGACGCGTTAAACGTCAACTCCAGTAGGAAAGGGGGATGAGTTTGGCGATAAGAGGACTGAGCTCGGTGAACCGCGCGGTAGGGGTCTTACTTGATGAAAAACAAACAACCTATGGGTCTTGCCTGAAAGCCTTGAGTCAAGGTCAACTACAAGAATAGGAAGTGAAAGGAGGGTGCTGAACTACACAAGTAATAATACAATACTTTTGCTTTACTAAATTTTATGCACGGGAATAAAATACGTTAGTTAAACTAAATATTACATCTACGAGAACGAAAAGAAACTCGTGAATGTTAAATAAAATAACTTATCCCTAAAGTAGGTGTTAGTAGAGCTTAAGCCCTTAACTCCTAAACACTTAAAAGGTTAAGAAAAAAAAACGGTGTATCAGAACTTTAGGATAGTAGAGCTAATAAAACAATAAAGATCGTGTATAAAATTCAGAAGGTAAAAAACGAAAATTGAGTCACGAAAATGAATAAACAGCACTACATATAATAAGTAAAAAACGAAGTTGAAACTGAATTAGCCTTAAATTAACGAAACGAAAACTTAAGTTACGAAAGTGAATAAACAGCACTACATATAATAAGTAAAAAAAACGAAGTGAAACTGAATTTGCCTTGAATTAATGAAACAAAAACTTAGGTCACGAAAGTGAATAAACAGCACTACATATAATATATAAACAACAAAGTTGAAACTAAATTAGCCTTAAATTAACAAGGTTAGTTAAATATTAGATAATAATATGAAAGTATCTATTTAAATATGGTAATGTGAGATATTATAAGTAGGAGCACTAAGAATAAACTACATATAAAGACGTGGACTCCGGATATTCACGGAATAAGGATTACAAATAAGACGAATAATCTAAGACATGCAAAATAATAATAATAATAAAACTAAATTATAATATAACTAAAGGTACTTAAACTATAGCTACAGCAAGCCAAAGACAGCTATACTACGGGATACGGCAGGTAACAGCGCAGCTGCGGGAGCCAAAGAGAAAGGACGTCAGTTCGCGACGGAGGCCAGGCACCTTAGTCGTGCATGTTTGAATGTATGGCATTTGTAAAAGTTATCCGCAAATCTTTTTATTTGAATACTTTTCCATAATGTTTTAGGATATAGACTTACCCTTCCGACAACGATAATGATATTTCTGGCAAATTCCGTGTCGCAAATAAGCGCAGTTTGATTCGTGACAGTCAAAATTGGCCACAAATTGGGTAATCGACAACAACCAAAGTCGTAACCGTCAAGCGCTATTCTGTATTTTTTTCTTAGCCGTATATGATGTTAGACGACAAAAAAACAAGGCCGCGTAATAAAAAATTACGTATAATATTCCGCGAAGCTGAGAAGAGTATTCCTTTTTGTTTCTATTAAGACTGATTTTGAGTAACTTTCACGAAGTTGGGCCAATTAATCTTAATTTTATTAGCACGTGGCTGATCAAAATTTCGAAAAATTTCTATAGCAGAATGGTGAAATTGTAGGTATAGCGACAGGTAAAGTTTTAATTTCAGATGAATTTCGAATACAAAGAAATTACCGATTAACCACAGCATTGGATTTGTGGTTAAAAGGGAAGAAAAGTAGAAAAATCACTGACAAACAAAAAGATGGGGAGTATGGGGTGACCGTCGCATCACTTTTCACTGCCAAAGAATAAGAGAGGATTGTGGCGGAGGGAGAGAGAGAGATTGGGGGGTGGAAGGGGAGGGGGGAAAGGGAGTTTGGCGTGGACTCACCGTATTTGGCATCCGCGGTAAGCTTCTTAACTGCCTCGTACTGCGAATGGAAGAAAAAGAAGACGGTGAATAGGCGAAAGGAGAGGAGGGAGAAACATGTTCGCAGAAAGGAGAGAGGCAGAGGAGGGAGAAGGTGGGAAGGGAGAGGGAGATAAGGAAGAGGAGAGAAAACAGTAAGTACACCTGCGACATACATACATACATACATACATATACATACACAAAATAAACAGATTGGTGATTTAAATCCGGAGGATGACGAAAGAGGTAAAATGGCACTTAAAGAGAGAAATATAGAGCATTGAATCACTCTATTCCGACCCTTTATGAGTCTTAATAAAACTGCTATGCGTCAATAAATAAAGGAGCTAAATATACGAGGTTAAGCCGCACTCCTATATTTGTAAGACCGAAATAAGTGATTATGTATTTGAACCGACACTTCGTTCAGGCTACGCGACTGCCAAGTCATTTAACCGACATTTTGCAAAGCAATATGACACTAATACAAAATATTTTCGTCGGTTATAGTAAAGTATCCCTAAAATAATTATAGAATGAACATCCGATAAAAATACAATAGTTTACAGTACACGCCTCCTATTAATCACCAATACGTCTTATTTACTCATCTCTCTGATCATGTAATTCAGTGGTGTCCAACTACAGCCCGCCAAGAGATTAAAGGACACAATGTAACATCAAATGAAAATAGAAAATTATTAATACACTATATTTTTAAATAGTATTAGGTTACACGTTGTTAAATTAAACGATGGTTTAAAAGATATAACACCATACAAAAGTTTAATATAGATTTGTGACTTCCACATAACAATATATAAACGGGCGATAGGTTTCGACGCATAAGCAACATCATCATCCGAATCCTAATTTATTATGGAGTTCCCCGAAATTTTATATTATATTTTGTCTATACTCCTCTATTCCCGTAACAGTTAAATACGTTAAAACAAATCAGGTAATAGTGACCCACAACTAAACCCTATAGTTTCCTTGTTCTTCAACTATATTTTCGACTGGGTGTGGCCCGCGAAGAGGTCAGAAGTGAGTTATGTAGTCCGCGATGAGTGCATAAATGAATTATGTGGCCCTCGAGCAGAATATTTTGGGCACTACTGATGTAACTCTTTTAGAGCCATATTAAGCCGGTTTTTTGCGGAATGAATCCGAAGAGGTTAAAAACAATCCAAAAATGTCGATTTAGAATTCTCCTCAAAAACACATTAGCGGGGAAGGGAGTGTAATTACACTTAAAGATTGCCTACGTTTACAAATAATTCCTACAACAGCGTCAATTGTCCGTCACTTTTCGGGCGACTCCTGACGACGTCATACCAGGATATTTTCTCTCTTCCCATTTTATCCTTATGTGGTTTTTACTGGTTCCTTATGCCTTTAGGATAAATCGAAAATATATTTGGTCCTCGAAATATTAGTTATTGAGAACATCTTAATTTCCCATTGCTAATACAGTTTCTTCATCCTTTCACCTATGCCAAACAACACTATTTGGGTTGACTTATTCGCAGACCTGGATTATCTATTGGGCACAATGGCCACAGTGCCCAGGGCCTACGAAAAAGTTGTAGGCCCCAAAAACTCATAGGTGAGTCAACAATGAGAAAAGAAAACTGCGAAATCAAACTTAATAATTACAAAGACTTTAATCCGATCCTGATGGAACCTATACATTGTATTCAATGCAAATATCTATAGATCTATATTGGGAGTATACGATTATGAGAGTGCCCAGGGTCTACAAAGACTTAAATCCGACCCTACATATTCGTGTGTGTGTGTGTGTGCACGTACAGAAATTTTGCTGAACATCTATTTTCAAATCCTCGCACACCGGGAGAGATAGCACTCCAGCGTCCCCCTCCGTAAATGTTTGTTGAGACATCTTCGAAGCACATACATGTTAATTTATTCATCGCTCTGAAAAAATTATTATTAATGAAAAAATAAGGGAAATGCCATCAATATTCCAGCCTGCTCCGCTATATGAATTGGTATCCAATATTTATTCGTTTGCAAGTAATGTACAGAATAGATGATCGGGATGCCACCCGCAATACTTTTGTCGCCCGGATTGCCCGTACCTACTAGAGCCGGCCTTGGCTTATCATATAAAATTTCCTGTCATCCCACACAAATAGTAAACGACCTTCATCTGATTCAAATTCCTTACTCCCGTTACTTTTCGCTATTCATTACATAGCTATACGCTTAATTTTCGAGAAACCATTAAATCTTCGCCACTTATTCCCTTCTCCAACATGCTCATCCACACAATTCCGTCGACTTTATTCAATGAAAAAATTGCGAATGGAAAACATCCAAACATTGTCTCCGTGCAACGTCCAACTACGAGTAAGGGTAACTCTAATCTGAAGCGAGGGACATTTTTCGAAAAACTTGCATTCGTTGGAGATATGAGTACTGTAGTTGTATCTACATACGTGGACGAGCGTAGTTAACAACAGTTATCACGAAAATAAGAGGAAATAATCACTAGAAGCGACAGGTCCCTTCTCTTAAATGCGATTTAATATACGCTTTGAATAATGTATGGTGCAGTGGCACACCCTCGCGTACACCTTTGGCGCATTGCAGAGTAATAATGTAAATGAATATGGCATTAAAAGTCTCCAGAGGGGTCTGTAAGACGATAGAGAACCGCAGAGACGGCGAAACCGACCATAACCTAAATCACGCTAAACCAACTCGAGGCGAAAAGGAACTTCACCTGCATACCAGATTCTCTAAAAACAACCAATTTCAAATGCTTCCCAACTTTATTTAAAATTTATTTCCTTCCAAATTTCATATCAAAATTATATTGAAACATACAAAATTTCTCTGTTGACAGACATTTGGGGTCAGGGGATGCGGCATTTCCTATTCCAAACTCTTACTGTGGATATTTTTGACAATCTCAACGACGCTCACATCTTTTGGAACGAACATTAAAAGTCTCCCAGATTTCACCAAAGTGCAATAAAGGGAACGGCGCACTTTTTTTAAATTTTCTCCCGAGAGTTTAATCATAAAAACCGACGACTTTGATCAAAGACACTCGGTTCGTTGATTCGCCACCGCGACCCATCGAGCAATCACATGAAACCAAACGTAGGCGTCCGCGAGACAACTGCCGAGCACGGTTTTGATCCCGCGAAATGATTCTCTCTTCCCGCCGTCGCCGCCCCCTTCACGTGAGAGCGGGGGCGAGGGAGGGGCGATCACCCTTATAAAGAGAGAGAGAGGGAGAAAGAGGGGCGCGCCCGTCCGAGAAGACCTTGAAGGGGGATGATTCGCGAAGGTGCTGTCATCGGCCAAAATGGTTTCTGCCAGTCAGCCGGTCATTGGGGAGAGTAAGTGACCTGCAGGTCCCTCGGTGGAGGCCTACGGAAAGTTGGTCCTCAGAGGGAAGTGAGCGGAGGTAAAGTTAAGCCTTCTTCTTCTAATGCGACACATTTCCTCTACGGTTGCGACGTCCGGTGCAACAGGAGGTGAAATCTCAAATTAACTTTGTAGAGCTACGGATTACGATAACATCTTACAACTAACATGACAGAGGTAAATATATAGCTTCTAAAATGGAAAAACTATATCGGGGTACTACAAAATTCGCAACATTCTAGAAGGTAACCGCCGCGTTGATTTCCGAAAGCTTTGTACGATAGCATTTTGATTGAAAACAAGGATTAGAAACTTAAGACGTACTTAACAGCCATGAGATCCAAACTTATTCTTCTAAGTCGCTGAAACATCTGTAAAAGAAACGTCTCCTTGACAGGTAATCCAAATGAAACCGTGGAATCGAAGTAAAGCAAAAACTCCAGAAGTATTAGTAAGAAAATGTACAGTTATTTAAGGTAACCAGTAAATAAAGAATCTTCCCAGAAATTTTATTTAAAATAATAAGTAATTAAGAGTGAATGCATATTAAAATCCTACGAGACTACTCTCATTCTCACATAACACATAGTAATTCGAATGAAATCACACAAAAATAGCCATTTTCTCTATTAACCTTCAACCTGGAAATTTATTTGGAATATTAATGAATTTCGATTACTGTGCTTGTAAATAAAGTATGCCGGAGTTCGGCTAAAATAACCTTTTACACAAATTATTAAACATAGTTACTAGCATTCTAATATTTCTATTCATAATACAATTTCTATAATTTAGTAAATATAAATGTTTTGCGATTGAGAAAATGATTCCTGTGCTCCACTTCTAAATAATATTATAATAACAGAAAACCCCCATAAGGCAAGGCAGACACTACATTACGTAAAACCTATCTACCCTTTTTAAGAGCTCGTAACAATGTAACTATATTCTCCGAACAGAATTTAATAAATAGGCATTCTTAAAATCCTGAATACAATTATTTTGAGTAAATCAGACGTTTCTTCGCCTGCAGAAAACAAACATCTCGTACAAACATTTTCATCAGACGAATATCACAAAATAAAAATTTCAAGAGTGGAACTAAAAAAAGAGAGATTTACCCCATCATGAGAAAATATCGCAGAGGAAAAATAATTCGGCATCCATTTTGAAGCTCCATTCAAATTATTCTCTCCCATAAATTCCCGACACCCACCACGTCATACCAGATTAGAGACCAGTGGGGGCAAGCGGAGGGGTTCAAACGGGCTGCGTGGGAGAGAGAGAGACACGCATATAGGAAAGGGGTGGAGAGAGGTTGGTGGGAGGCCTAGGAAGAGTGGGGGGGGAGGGAGGGAGATGTGAGGAGAGGTGAATGGAAAAGTTGAGATGCGGAGATGAGTGTGTTGGGAAATGGGTGAGACATAGAAATGGAAGGAGGTGGAGGTGAATGCGGGGAATAGAGGTAGGTCAACGGAACACGCTCCGAGCACTTCATCGACCATTACCATTCGAAACCACGGGATGGTGAGGGAGGGAGAAAGAGAGGGGGGAGGAGAAGACTCGCTCCTGAGAACACCGGGAGGTCCATGAGAAGGTAAGAGAGGGCTTTGGAATGGGAAGGAGGGAGGGAGGTTGAGTGAGCATGCCCTTTTCCACCTCTTTTCTCTCGCGTCGCATTGCCTCCTGCGGATGTGCATCATCCCCCGACGGGGAATAAGATATAAGTGAATTTGGTGTGTGTCAAAAGGAAAGGGAGCAAGGAGAGTCCATTACGCGACTCTAATGCGTGCGATGAAAAGAGGAAGGGGGGAGGGAAGGGGGAGAGAAGGGGGAGAGAAGGGGGAAGAGAAGGGAGGAGAGAAGGGGGAAGAGAAGGGGGAGAGAAGGGGCAGAGAAGGGGCAGAGAAGGGGGAGAGAAGGGGGAGAGAAGGGGGAGAGAAGGGGGAGAGAAGGGGGAGAGAAGGGGAGGGACAAAGGCAAGGGTGATACGGATGGGAGGCATAGTGTGTAACATAAAAAAAGAGGAGAGGGAAGGAAAGGGCGTGTAACAGAGGAAGGAAAACAAAAGAAGGGGGAGACGGACGCGGGGGAAACGAAAAGAGAAATAGCGGAGAGATAAAAAGGAAAATAAGAAACTGCGGAGGACGGAGGAGAAGAGAGGAAAATATGAAGTAGTTGAGATGGAGCAAAAGAATAATTAATGAGAGTGAAAAAAGTGAGGCGCAAATGGAGCGAGATGAAGCATAAAACGGCGGGAAAACAAGAACGATTTTGGCGAAGGAAAACGCATTGAACAAAAGAAAATAAATATGTATAATGACACAAAAGCTCTGGATAACCAAGCTTATTGTAAGTCGTCTGGTTTCATCAGTTGGAACGGCAAAGGATATACATCAAATGAGAACAAAGAACACAATAGCTAAATCAGAACAAAGTCTTTTAAGTTTCGAGTGGAGAGATTGTAGAACGATGAATACAAATGGAAAGAAGAACGAACTGTTAAGATTATATTTCACGATCAAGTAAGTCATAAAGAAGATAAGAGTGCAAAAAATCCATCTTTCCAATCGTCCGATTTCCGCGATATCAGTTATATTCGGGTTGACAGATGCGATTGTCAACCGCAAGATCAAGTCGAAAATTGGGCAGCCTTGACAGCGGGAAACGGAAAGGCTACCAAATTTTCTCTCCAGAGGAAGGTTTGAGGAGAGGACGTGTGCATTATATGCCTCCATTGCAAAAGATTTCTTAAGAGGATTTTCGATGCGCTCGCTGGCATTTTGCGGTTACCGAGCAGATAAAGCGGCAACGTAATAAATGCTAAAGACGAGGGTTATAATTTTTCTAGCACACAAAATGTGCCCTTATTTCAGGATGTATTCTGTCCGAACAATTACTTATGAAACATTTCATTCCCCATTAACAAGAGCCATGTAAAACAAAATCTTATACCTTAAAAGAGTAATTTTACATTTATCGTTCTATCGCCTAGGAACAATGGGCCAAAAGACACGATATTTACGCTAACCGAATGAAAAGGAAAGGCACGTCACGCTCCTCTGATTGAAATAACCCGAACAAATCTTAGATATTAGACTGTCATAAAAGACTGAATTATTTTTAAAAAATAACCAGCTGAATTTAAAATGTGTAAATAAAATGTATTTCATTAACATTTTCTATGCCTTGAGTTTGTTAAGTATTAGGTTAAAGAATACTAATCGCATATGTAGTTATCTATTTGAAATACTACTACAAACGTTATGATAAAGGTAACATGTTATCAGAGACTTCAAGTTTATACTTACGTCCAATTTTTCGCCAGCCAGAGACTTCACCACCTCTTGACACAGTAGCTTCATCTTTACGGATGTCTAAAGAGGTAAATTAATACAAGACAGTAAAACAACCTGGTTAGAAAGATAGCATTGTTTCATTTATCTTTCACCAGAAGCGAAAAATTATTTTTTTAATTACATTTTTATATAATTACCCGTGTAACCTTTAAACACATTTATACATAGACACTGAAAAATATGAATTTAAATAAATTCTAAAATCAAATAAATAGCACGAATCAAAACTTACAAAGTAAACTGGAGTAACAGATAAAATGTTATTTATCAGAAATAATATGCAAAATGAGATTTTAATTGTAGCGAACATTATAAATCATTTTGGTAAAAAAACTACGAATTATTTCGTTAATTACATAATACTGTTAGGAAAAGATGCAAACATTAAAGTAATGCAAGAAATACTGCAATTAAATCATAAAATGAAAACTATGACATACGATTAAAACCTTCCTTTTTAATTACATTCACTTAGTTTTTAATAAAAAAATTGCAGAGAAGACGACGTTCAAGGAAGCCCGCATTTGTAGGAGGATAAGAAGAGCTCCAAAGAAGAAGACGCGAACAAGTAACCATTACAGCCAACTTTTTAATTAAAAACTTCTACACTATGTATATTCAGAGGATGAATGATTTAATTCTAAACACACATTGCATATTTTAATTTATACAAAACCTTAACAATACTTTACTCTTAATGTACTAATTATAAAGTCAACTTAAAACAAACTTTTCTATAAATTAAACAAGAAATTATTTTAAGATGCTCTTATTCATATCTACAATGAAACAAATTCCTCGTTTAAGAAAATGGGAGATGGCCGAAGAGGAAAATTCATAATGAGGCCGAGAATTATATACGAGATTCTTTGGAGATTTTCTATAGAACGCAATAAAATTTAAGAGAAACGGTTAAAGGTTGAATAAATACATCAAGCAAATGTAACTACAAAAAACAAATTTACAGTAACAACTAAAACGAGAGAAAAGATTCCCAAATTATGCGTGCATACTTGCAAAATACGAGGCTTCTTTACGAATTATATAATGTTAAATAACTAATTATACAACTTTTCTTAGAAGCCTTTACTTATACGTATGACTGATATTTTCTCGACGAGATACGACGGAAAGTTAATTTTTTGTTCTTAAAAAGGTGGCAACCCTGATTGGGTAAAAGTGGGATCCCTGCTTGGGTTATGTGAAGCATTTAGGAAACTTTCTTATTGCCCTTTGCCTTTCTTCAAAATGGTTCAATTCCGAAGATCGCAGGTTAATTCTTTCTCATTTTAATCTCAAAAAGAATGAAAGCTTGCACGTTGAAAAGTCGATTTTGACGTGTAATTTTATGGGAAATGGAAATGACTACCTTGGAGTCAAACCCGGGACTTTTTTCGAGATTCTTTTTCGTCATCACCTTAAAATATGTTAAGCGAGCATTTCCGGCAAATTAAGAGTTTCTATCTGGATTCTTTCTCGAGTTATTCGCATTTTTATAGCGAGCGGATGTAGCGTTAAATCGGGCAAACAAACAAACGTACAGATCACCGAAACTATTACATGAAATTAGAGATGGTTAATTTATTAACAGACAAATAACAAAGGATCGTGTTGTCAAATCCATATGTAACTCACCAGCCGTGAAAGGGAGTTCATCTCGGCGAGGACCCAATCTGGGCAATCGAGATCACCGCAAAATCTGAAGCGCTGTCGGAAAGAAACATAGATGCGTCACACGAAGTAAAAACAAAGATTAAATTAGAATTAATCAAAATATTTAGCTTTACATACACGATAGTAACTTGAGAAACAGTTTAACGTCAAATAATGTTTCGAAAACCTTTTTAATAGCGACAAATTAAACAGACAATAGACTTTCGATCACGGTAAAAATTATGATTATGGAATGTTTCATACTTATAAGCAAATTGACGCTTATCGCCATTGAAACAATTAGCAAAAGGAGTTATAGTGAAACATTTAGACTTGAAAATTTCAATTACAGATAAAGTTCTCAGTAAAGGATTCGTGTATGTAAAGCACATAAATTAATTTTTAAACTAGCTGTACCCGCGCCATGTTTTTTCAATTAATTTATTAATAATAACGTGAATTACTTAATGGTGCAAATGATATCCCCATAAAAACCTATTCTATTAAAGACGTTTTTTACCTCATTCTTGGATTATTGAAACATCTCCCTCCTCCCTCTCTCTCCCCCCTCCCTCACCCACTATCCCTCTTTGTCTCTCCCCCTTTCCCTCTCTCCCTCCCACCTCTCTGTTTCCCCTCTCTCCTTTCCCCCCTCCCTCTCTCCTTTTCCCCTTACCCTCTCTTCATTTAAACTGCTTATAAAACACGTTAATATATATACGGTTTTACAACAATAGCACTTCGAGCACGACAATGTCCGTCGTCAAGGTATTTAGCGTTAAAATGGAAAATGATGTGCATTAAACTTAAAATACGGGCGATTTAGAAAGGTAAACGAAAAAAGGCGATACGAATAAGAATCCCTGATCATTTTTCTTTAAAACTATCCAGGTCCGAAGCTCGTATGCCAACATTTTTAATTTATATGAGCAAACGAATGAAAGCCTGCACGCCGAAAAGTCGAGTTTTACAAGTTATCTTATGGAAAACATAAATGATTCCTAAAATTCTAACCCAGGACTTTATGAAAATGAAAATAGTTTTCCAGGGACCTCCTATCTAGTAGAATCAAAACGCCGTTTACCGCATATCCCTACGACGAATGGTTCTCGAGATACAAATGGGGACAGACGGACACTTGCAAAATTAGATAAAGGATCGCTGTCTGTTGGACTTAAGAGGTAATTTAATCTTATACAAAATGAGGAACTTACTCTAATTGTGCCACAAAAATCGAACAAATGTTTATTCTGGTTAAGCGAATTTATAAGGCAGTAACCATTACGAAAATTACAAAATATCAAACCAAGATACATTAGAACACACAGAACACGCGCCAGATAGACACAAGTAAAAGTTTACAGAGCCATTCGAATTAGAGATTCCATTTAATTTATATGCAAATAAACAACCACTTTAAACTCCATTTCAGCATCATTTTTCTAGTTAATCTTCATAATTAACTTGAGAACTCAAGAAGCAGTAATAGGTAAATTGAGCAAACCGATCTTATGAATTCATGTAACTTTACACCTAACTAGTTGCAATTGCCCGATTGTTTACTAGTTTGAAAAGGCCTTAAACTTATCTGTAACTGATACACGGACAGTCGACTTTTCATACTCACCATTTTGAAGAAGATGGAGTCCTGCAACCAAAGGAACGAATTTCTAGTAAAACTGGGCTCTGCAAGATCTCACGATTTATCATAGAGAGGCTTTCCTGAAATAAATAATTTAAGTTAAAATTTATTTATTACACCTAGATAATTATTTATGTATGAGTGAATATAATAATGATTCTACAAATGTTTGTGCATTCACAGAAAATATTATAACAAAGTCTCACATATTCGTTATTTGCATAAAATTATCATTCTAAAGCAAAAAGGCTCCACAAAAATTGTACACATTTTTTACCTATTAAGAGAAAGAATGAGTGGCGGCCACAAATTCCTCTATCTACTGAGTTACGAAAGAAGAAACAGCAGCGCCATTCCAAGAGAAAGGAACGCGCCTAAGTTTTACTACACTTCAAGTTCAGGATTGATATTTCTATTACGAGGACCTGGAAAAATAAGAAATAATTAATCGCTAAGACCTTTAAACGTTTCAATGCATAGCGAGCGTTACATATTATTGTAGTTTTCTCGTAAGAACGTATGTACCAAACATGAACATTTCACAAGTAATACATCGAAATTTGCATTCTCTTTAAGTATGTCTCTTTTCAGCGTGTTTGAACAAACTATCTCGAGAACCGCAAGTACGATTTCGACAATTTTATCGTGGTATATTTGCACCTTTTCAGATACCTCATCGTCTACCATAAAATTTTGGGTTCGATTCCAGGAGCATTTATTTTCTCAATTTGATAAACACGGGTGTATCACATTAGTCATTTTAATTTTGAAATTGCATAAAAGCATGGCACGAGCTCAGAATTTAGACAGAATAGTTTATTTTTTTTGGAGAGAGAATTTTAATCCGCATTGAATTAAATTAAATTAAAATGTATTAATTTAATTTGTCTTGGTCAACAGTAACTGCTTTAGGACTAAGCAGGTGAGCTACGCAAACGAATTAAATTAAAATGGTATATTTAGCCTTATCACTATTGTAATACGTCACACGATTTTTGGAGATTAGGGTTCTCGTCTGTTCTCTAGTATGGCCTCGGCTTTGTGTATCAGTAACTTGCATTTTGGACCAGCCCGTGGACGACACTTTGAGAACCACTGGTCCATACTTACCCTGCGCGTATTTTCCGTTCCTTATTTGTTTTTAAATATCGTTCTGTGCCTCAGATCTTATATATATCACGCTGCAAGGGATAGAGAAAGGGAGAATGGAAAGTGTCTTAATTTTAATTTAATGTATCTGACAAGTGGCATGAAAATCTTCTATTTAACAATAGAATGCATAGGGAATGTTGCACCGCCATAAGCAAGTAATCTTAGTATATTTTTTCTCTATTAGTGTGAGCGTGTTCTCAGCGGCTCGTGGAGTCTCTTCTCATGTTAAAGGCTTGCCACTAATCAGTCTGTCAAGCTCATTGTGTTATTTTCTTATCTCTCTAGGTTGTTGAGGCTTCCCAAGATCTCATATGCATTAATGTTATAATATTTTTTTGTTAAACTACTGGAAGTTATAAGCATTTAAATCATGGGTGACTATACTATTATACTGCGGTGTTTTTAATTTTTGTTTGTTTTTTGTCAATGAATTACGAAGTTTCGGGTCCTTCCTTTAAAGAAGTGGTGCACAACCTTTTTCTATCAAAGGGCCGCATTTCACATTTTTCCGAGTCCGCGGGCCGCATTATGAACAAAATTACATTAAATTAGTAAATTTAAGGAAAATCTTAATTAAAACTTATTTTATTACATTTTATGGGATTTAATTATTTTTTATGAAATAATGATGATTATAAATAATAATAATAATTACAACTTAATTTTCTGCATAATTAAACTTTCCATTTAAATAAGAAAGCTCTGACACAAATTAATAGAAAATAGAATCAATCAACCTTTTCTATTTTAAAGTGAATTTAATTTGCCTCAACGCGATCGTTGAGTCTGCATTGCCGTTGTTAAACGCTTAATATCTGGTGTAATATTTGTTGTGTTTAGACACAAACAAGATTGAACACAGATTTTCATCCGTCAACTGGTTCCGATATTTCGATTTGATTAATTTCATCAATGAAAAAGCGTCTTCGCATATATAAGTGCTTCCAAACAGACTGGTATAAATAGCTGTCATCCGTCGTAGATTTAAATAGGATTCTTTAGGAAGGCAGAATTCCCTCCTTAAATTTCGACCTCAGTTCATCATTACTCTGATGATCGATGAGTTCGAGTTGTAAACTGGAGTCAGCGTCTTTATATGAGGCTTCAAAGGGGCGCACATGTTTTTAACAACGTTTTGTCCCGGTCAAAATCTGTAAATATCTCACTGAATGACTGCTGGATACGTTCTATATGAGTCACATAATTGAAATTATTCACATTATATTTTTTAAATATTTGTTGGCAGTTAGGAAACTGACAGGTATTGTTCTTCAACAGTTGCTCCCGAAATAATGATAATTTAATTTGGAACGCTGATACATTGTTTGCAAGTTCAAATATCAGGTGGTTTTTACCTTGCAATCTCAATTTCAATTCGTTTAAATGTGCAGTAATATCAGTCAAAAGTGCCAAGTTTGTTGGATATTCGAGATGATTTACTGCTTGTCCTTTTTCTGTCAGAAACATTTTTATCTCCTCGAAGAGTGATATAAAACGTTGCAAAACCTTGCCTCTGTTAATCCACCGTACCTCGGAATAGTACAGAACATCGCCATATTCAGCTTCAATTTCCTCAAGAAAAGCTTTGAATTGTCTGTGGTTTAGCGCACGTGATCTGATGAAGTTGACTGTATTTAAAACATTACTCATAACTTTACGAAATCCTAGATCCTTCCCAATTAGATTTTTCACATTAATTATGCAGTGATATTTTATCAACTCATTTTTGAGCCCCAACTTTTGGACGTTTGGACAGAAGAGATACCATCCCGTTTTGAGCACCAGTCATAGAAGGCGCACCATCAGTAACTATCTCCACAAGTTTATTTAAGTCTATATTATGCTTGTGAAGACTTTTAAGCAATCCCTCAAGCAAATCAGATCCTTTGATCTGATCTTTCAACGGATAGATCTCTACGAGTTCTTCATACACTTCAAAATCTGGTGTTACACAACGTGCGAATACACACATTTGAGAGGTTGATGTGACATCTGTCAATTCATCTACTGCCAGTGAAAAGTAAATGCACTTATTGAATAGTTCCGAAAATTTGGTTTCAACATCACAGGAAATATCTAATTTTAATAAAGTGTCGAATGAAAATTTCCCTAGACTCGACAGAAGAAATCCCCCATCCTCTTCCCTAGAGCGTAACGTAATTTATGGATGATCCCACACAAATCGGGTTAGTTACCCCAAACTATTAAAAAAGCCTGTCAATTTTTTTAATTTTAGAAGATTACGTAAGCGGCCGCGGGCCGCACAAAACGCCGTGGTGGGCCGCGGGTTGTGCACCACTGCTTTAAAGTCACCGATCGCGAGACAAAAAATTAAAAAATTTTTACAAAATTTATGAAACCTGTTCACTGTGATAATAGAAAGGAATTTTGTATTAAGTCCGTTAATTGTATTCATGAGTAACTTTCCCAATCATATATCAACAAATATAAGCATAAACAGTCTGATCAACCTGTGTCACTGTGCACCTATATAAAAAACGTTTACAAAATTTATGCTTGCTAATTGCTTCCATAGTTTAATTAACATATTGAGTTTCCCCTTTATATCGCAATCGGAGACTGGTAAACTTGTGTTTTTAAACGCTATTTTCCTGAGAGAATAGAATAAATTTATGAAACCTCTCCCCGCGTATTAGTAGCATCTTTCATTTCAAAATGATCTTAAAACTCAAATTTCTCCCTTTTCATACTTTATTCCACAGTTCTACAAGAGACCTGTGAACCAAAGTCCTGTTGTTTAATCATTAACTAACACAGCCCAGTTGTTGTAATGATAAATCCATCGAAAATTATACTTCAGATATTAAAAGAAGAAAATAAACACGTGTCATTCGTCATTACATGGAAGTGAAAGGAAAATAATGTGGAAATCGTGTAATGCCCGAATGGGCTCCGCTCCCCGGCAAATAAACTGAAAAAGGGCTGCAAAAAGCGACATTTTAAATGGATTCTTCACGTGGTAACTCAAATCTCACAGCTTTGAGACATGGGATGGGTGAAAGAAAGAGGCCGTTAAAAGTGCGAAAAAAATGAGCGTTGACCCCGTAATTAAGTGGCGTGGAAGATACGTGTCGCGAGAAGAGAACTGCGGCAAATAAAATGCTCTAACATGCATCGAAGTGGACGGAGTGTATTAAGGAGCGGATTTCGGGTCCATCGGAAGGGCCAGTGGCCTGTGAATACGTGAAAGTCAACGTATCGGAAGGCAAGGACGAAAGAGACATCCCACATACGTACGTACTACAATTGCTGATCTCCCATCCCACAATCCCATCCTCTTCTCAACCTATCTCCCTCCCTCAGACCACTAACACCTACGCTAGTCATGTGTTCGTCACTTCCATGTCATTCGAATTACGTGCCAAGGAACTGATATGGCGCATGAATTCATCGCCCTGGAAGAGCTTGATTTTTATCGTTGAAAAAAATAGCGTCTAAAAACTCCTCGATTCCAATAAAAATCCAATGTACATTACATTTGTTAATTTTTCAGATATCCGCATTAATCGCTCGCTCTTATGTTTTGATCCATCTTCCGGCTGCTAAGGGACCATAATGAAAACCTACCGATAATAATTCTTTTTCATTTGCCCCAGAAGATCGCACCGTCCGCCACATAATCGAATACCATATCCTTTACCACCAACTGTAAGGGATTAATTATGCTCCCCTAGAATTGCCTCCAGCTAAAATCTTCCATTAACTGTGTCGTATAATTTTTTTATTTCCTACCTCCCCATTCAATTGGCACTTTTCTTTACGGATAACAAATCGAATTGATAGAAAGGATGATCCGAAGATCCTTATGCGACAGGCATAAGCTGTTTTGATGGGAAATGAGGAAACAGGTGAAAAAATCTACCATGACCGATTTATCGTCAGACAAGTACAGTATTTTTAACAGTAATGTGGATTGTACTATAATATGCCGTACATTCTTACATATTTATTGGCTACGGAAATTTATCAAACCATATGGCATTTTTTTAAATTTTTGTAAAGAACGCCTAGATTTTTTTCACCTGTTTCCTCATTTCCCAACAAATCGAATGTTTACAATCATTCATTGTTCTCAATGTTCATATTTCTATCGCACAAAATTATTCTTAGCGTTCTGCGCTTAGTAAACTGCTCAATCGTCACAAAATGCTGATTGCTCAGACTGCAAAACTCAAGTGGATCTTTAACATGTATTATTTTCAAGTATGAATTAACTCAAAGATTTATCTCCTGGGTAGCTCCCATATACCGAAACACCATTCATTTTCAAATAATATACATACGCCATTCATTTACTAAAGTAAACTAAAAATCGAACCGAGTGTTACTTTGGTTGAAGTGTTACAAACAATGAAATATACGAAAAATTAACAGAGGACATGATCACAGCAATTTCGTTTCGAACAATTACAGAGGAAAATTCACAGTTGTGTTTATTTTGTCATTTCTATGGTTGAATTTTTATTGTATAACTTCAGAAAATTCTTACTTTAAGATACTCACTATCACACTCAAGGTTTATTCAACGATACAGAACTTCAGTCGCTAATTACGTGAAGATAAGTCGAAACGGAGAGCTATTAATAAGTGAAACGGAAACCAGAATTGAGACTCTTCTCGCCGCTCCGAAAACGGACTAATAATCACAAAGATTATCATTATCAAATCAGATGTCTTTTTAAAAAATTTCTCCGTCACACGTGATAATCTTCGCCCACGTGACACGTGCTGTATCGCGGCCTTTTGCTTAAACGGAAAAATACAAGATGTACGATGTGTGAGACGCACACGGGCGGCCAAACAACGGGGGAGGCCGATTTATCGTCAGACACGTACAGTATTTTTAACAGTAATGTGGATTGTATTATAATATGCCGTACATTCTTACATATTTATTGGCTACGGAAATTTATCAAAGCATATGGCGTTTTTTAAAATTTTTGTAAAGAACGCCTAGAAAGGGCAGCAAATGAAAGACTTGCACACGGGCGGCCAAGTGAGACTTGCACACGGGCAGCCGTGAAGATGGGGTATGAGAAAGGGATAATAGGGAGACACCCGTCATGACGTACATAAATACGGTCAATAAAAATACCTTATTCGAATAAAAGTCGCTAGATTATCGAATTTATATTTTGTGTGTGTGTGCGTGCGTGTACAAACACACGTGTGAGAAACAGACACAATCGACTTCAGTCTACGAAAGCAGAGAACTTGTAATATAAACGGAAAACCACAAAGTTGAAAACTATTTATGAATTTATGCATTCAAGAATAAACTGAGAGTTATACTAATAGGTAATATACACGAGCAATAAAAAGATTGTATAATAAAAAATATATCTTACAAAATTACATTTTAGATAGACAAAAACGGTTAGGAAAACCATAGGCGCATTCCTGAGCACCAATTCAGAGATTTTACACTGCCTAATGTAAACTACCAGTTTGATTTCAGCCATAAGGCTGGCTCGATAGTTCCTTTTTTCCACATCTTAGCAATACAAAATAAAGAAGGATAGCATTACTGAGATGATTAAAAGAGTAGATTGGTAATCATTGCAAAAAAATAAGAAAAATAGATTAAGTGAGATATATCGAGCGATTATCACATATGAGGTGAATGACATAGTGTTAATGAACCGGATTTTGTAGTAAGAAATAATCACAAAACGAACGACAAAAAAAAGATGGTCACTTACGAAGCAGCAACATAACCAAACTCGGGATAAATATTATAATTAGTTATCGCCGAACAAACTTTCTTATATCTTAGCGATTATCAAAGCGGAAATGCAATATGTATGATAATCGAAGCTCTAGCGGAGATTAAACTTTTCCGAGCAGATTTAATGATTCCTCAGAGAACCTAAATTAGAGACAACAAATTGAACGATGAATTTCCATTGCAAAAAACAACTTTACCAAAATAAATCGTAAGAAAGCCTTAAATTACCCGGTATGATTGAAATTGAGACAAGATTCCTTTAGCAAAAATGATATGCACCTTCTTAAAGTCACATTTAAAGAAAATTATCAAACATATCAATATTTAAATTACTGACCGGAAAAATACTCAAATATACATTTCAACGAATTAAAACCGAAACGGAAAGAAGTAATTATCTACTCTAAACTGTAGCAAAATGTTCTACTAGTTTCAAGTTTCATAAATGAGAAAATAAATTATTAATTTTCACTGAAATAAAAACAACGCCCGTAAATTCAATGCTCCCTAGGTACACAGGTGAGTTTGACTGCAAATGAAGGAACTAGACCATGAATAATCCTCAATGCCATCCAATAAATCGTTTATAAACTCAAGAATTCTTATCAAAGTAATTGGTGATATGTTTATTTTGAAATATTAGTAAAAAACTGAAACATAATCAGCCAGCGATTTTTTAAAATCGATTCATAGGATAAATGAAGGAAAATTTAAAGTCTTTGAGTTGGAGGCTTTCGCAGCATTGTTGAATGCTGGAAGACGCTTTCTGGTTTTCATTGCTGTCTCTCGACGTCTCGCAAGCACTGCAGAAGATCTTCATCTCCTGAAGATACAGGCTGCAATGCTTGCGAAACATCCAGAGTCGGCAATGTCCTGAAAGCGCCCACCAACATTTAAAGGAGTTCAGCAGAGAATTATCGAGGTCGTCTTATGGCTGAAAAAATCAAGAATAATCGCTTTAAAAAATACTTGTCTCAGGCATCTCCAATAGCCATAACAAGGTTATTTTACGAATGCTTGTTCTTTAATTTAAAGAAGTGATCAAATAATTAAACTTGGCAAGCGTCCGTTTGAGATTTTTCGTTCATAGGAACACACGTAAGCAACAAGTGGTCACCTGATTAAACGTTAAAACCACAGAATTTCGTTTTTTTCTCTTACAGCGTATATCGCTCATTGGATCATCAGGACGATCTGTAATTTCACTAATCTGAAGGAAAACGAACCAATTTTCCCAGTATTTGCACCGAAAGTTTAATTAAACACCCGAGATTCGCATCGCTTTCGTCATCTACAGTTTTTCACAAGGTCTAGCTGAAATCTCCGTCGAGTTGAATAACGTCCCTTCAATTACAATCTCACCGAAACTTTTTTATGTTATCTCTTGAGACGGGGAGATGGAGGGGGGGGTGAGGATTCTTAAACCGAACCAAATAACATACACGTGAAATAACGCAGAGTGAAGATCGGGGAGTGGTATGCGGACAAGATTATCGCCGCAAGGGCGACATGAAGGGAAAAGCGATGGTAAGTATGGTAAGAAAAGAGCAAGGAGTGAAGAGGAGACGGACCATTCTCCTTACTCCATCTCTTCTCCATCGGAGTTTCACGTGGGAGTGCCCGTGAAATTAAATATGTCAAGCGGGAAAGGAGAGAGAGGCAGGGAAAAGACGAGAGGGAGTCAGCCACCGTCAGGTCGCGAGATGATGAAATCCCGCAAGCAGAAGAGTCGCAATGGAATGGCGTCCTACCTCTCTCTCTCCCAACACCCTCCCCCTACACACTCGTACGCGTCTCCTCCCCCCGGCGGTGGCCTCAGGCAGATCTCGTGACCCTTCCACCCCCACTGTCCCCGAGAGAGATGAGAGGGCGGAGGAGCAGAGTGACGGGGGGGGGGGAGGGATGGAAAGAGAGAAAAGGGGAAGAATCCGTTGTACACTACGACCCGCCCTATCCCTCCCTCAGGGCGACGTAAATGGGCCCCTCTTTCCACGGTGCCCTCCCACCTCACTCTCTTCTTCATCTCGCCTCCTTGCGATCCATGGAGATATCGAATACGTCTCTACGCTGGTATAGAATGAATGCGGAAAAGAAACGCTTGGAAGTTTCTCGAGGTTGGCTGTTTAAGAGCTGGGTTGGCCTCTTAGGGGCGCTGCAGCTAGGCCCTCTCCCAACTAAAAACAAGTATAATGCACCTCAGATCTATGCCTATTCCATTCCAGGTAATTCCAATTGCAACAAGAGGCAATGCACATCCGAAACCTTACGAGTTGAAATACTAACTCTCGTCGCAGGGCAACAACGACGATTGGAGCACTTTAACATCCAATCGCCTTCTTCTATCAATAAGGTTTATCCGAAAAGCACCAACTTAAACGACCAAACGATATCTATCCATCCGTTAAAGGGAGGGGGAAATATTAAGAGATAAAGATCGGCGGCTGGATTTGAGACAAATTGAAAGGCTACGTTTCTCCAATAGCCATAGAAAAGCAGGGAAAACCAGATGAGTATTTCGCCTACGAGCAGCCGTCGTCATTAGTGATGGCAGTGACTGATGACGACTGCTTGTAGCCGAAATACTCGTCTAGATTTCCCAATTTTTTATGGGTATTGGAGAAACATAGTTTGCCAATTAGACTCCAGCAATAACGTAAACTCCACAAATCTTTCTTGGATTAAAGACAACAATAACATTCAAATGATAACTTACAGAATGAATAGCTGAAATCGAGGTGGCGAGGTTTTATTGCACATTAATGCGAATGTTAAAAAAAGTATGAATTAATACATTTATGGTGGAATTTCCTAATGAACGATATTTTATCTTCGATATGCCGGTATCAGCTTTGTTCCTCTATGAGTAAAAGTCGCCAAAAATATTAAATGAGTAGAGGAGAGGAACCAAACCTGGACCGCTACCCCTAAAACGGACCGCCCTACTTATTTCGTCTGCATTGCGCTGCAACCCAACGTTGAGTGGTGTACGCTTTACATTTAAGGGGGACGTCATACTAGCAGCGACAGTCCTAGTTGGTTAGTTGTCGAGGATCTGTGTGCAGTGAACTGTTTTCGCCTCTTCGGGGATTTTTCAAGTTATAAATGCAAAGCCCGTTTTAAGATAATCGTTACGGTAAGTCTTATTGTATTTTATACCATTGTAATTTACATGGAGCGAACTTTCGTAGGGCGTGACAAAATAACTTCCGCCTCTTGCGTAGTCATGGTGAGAGCGTTAAAAATATGTTTATCTGGGGTGTCTTAATTAGAACCCCTTTCAGACCGTGATTCTTTATTTAGGAGAACTGCTTGAAATGAACAGCTTGCGAGTCCTATTATAATTAATTGTTTCAGATGGCTGAGACAAGGAAGTCAGAGAAAGAGGAGCTTGGTGGGACTCCTTGTAGAGGGAAATCTCGAAGAAATTGGAAGCAGGAAGACATGACTAACGCAATACACGCAGTACGAAAGAAAAAGTGGGATGTAAAAAATGCATCAAAAACATTTAATGCCCCGAAAAACACACTTCTTCGCTTGGCTAAGGAAAACTACTGTGATCCACATATAGCCGCAGCAACTAAAATCGGCAGACCAACAGTTCTCTGTGCTGAGTTAGGGCAGGAATTAGTTCGCTATTGTCTAGTAATGGAAGCTACATTTTACGGTCTTACCTAGGAGACTTACGTAGAATGGTTGTCCAATTAGCATTTCGGAACAATAACACTCATCCTTTTGGTGACACTATGGCTGGGGGAAAAATGATTCACGCTGTTTCTAAATCGCCCACTGGCAGATCTTATGCCAGAGCTGCAGGATTCAACTAGGAAAACGTCGGGAAATATTTCAATAGCCTTGATGCCGAGTTCGAGAACCATGCTTATCCGCATGATAGACTCTATAATGTCGATGAAAGTGACCTAGTAATTGTTCAGAGTAAGACAGGAGACGTCATAGGTTTAAGAGGCAAGAGTCAGATAGCATCATTAACATCGGCTGAAGGGTATCGTTAATTACTATTATCATTTCGATGAGTGTATTTCGTTTTTCATTTTGTCTTGCAACTGTTTTTCATTAAAACTGTCTAATTTTAGGGTGTATTTCTTTTTCCATTTTGTCTCGCAACTCTTTCAATTAAAATTGTCTACTTGCAAGGTTTAACTTGCTTTCCATTATGTCATGTAAGTGTTTAATGAATTGTCTGCATATGGCAGATATTTTTTTCCTTTCGATAAGAAATGTAAACATTTAAAAATAAAGCTGACTGTAGTCTACAGTTCAGTGATGCCTGTTTTCATTCCAGAAATACAGTTTGCTTTGAGTGTACGTTATTTTAATTTAATTTTTTACTTTTTACTCAGTCATCTTAAAGGGGTCCTAATTTGGTGCCCATTTTTTTAAAAGTCAATATTCCCTATTTGTAGAAAAATCAAATTCAGTGAGAGAGGAAATTTACTTTCAAATATTCGGCTACTACAGCTTATAGTCTAATGAATAAGCTACTGATTCTTGTTTAATTTTCAATTTTATACCACATCATTTCGTATTTATTGACAAAAAAGTAAACGGGGGTCCTAATTTGGTTCCTCTCCTCTACCAATAAAAAAAGAGCAAACGAAAAGAATAATAATAAAAAACTAAAACGACGAGGGAGGAAGAGAGTATTAAAAAGGAAAGAGAAAGAAAGAGTCGGAGAGAGGATAGAAGACACTGGGAGAAAAGGGAGAAACACAATGAGAGATGAAGAGATCGGTTGAGGATGGGAGGAGAGAGAGAGAGACAAAGAAGAAGAAGCGTAGTCTAACATTTACTGAGTAAGGAAGGGGATGATTGGGTGGGTGGGTGGGTGGTTGGAGACTAAAGAAGGTGCAAGGAGAGGGCGGGTGCAGTCAGATTCGCTTCCTGAAAACGTCTCTCAGACGGCAGAAGAAGGTAAAGAATGGAGGAGGCCACGGAGAGGCGAGAATGACCTCCGCAAGAGGGGAGAAGGTTGATCCCTCTAACGGATAAGGCTAAAGCTTAAGGAAAGGAAAAATTACTACGCAGTCGTTTTTTGTGTCGATGTAAAAGATAACCTAATTAAAAGCGTCTCTGTGACTGATGGAGTTTTTCAAAATTGCTCATTACGAAAATGCGAACTTTGACAAAGTAATCATTGCGATATTTGATAAAAATCTTTGTAAATTTTAATTAAGGTGCAACATTGCATTGACATTTGAAATCGAAAAATAATACCATGAAATGAAAAATAAAATAACCATAAACACTACAGCAGATATAGGAATAATAACTTGCGGCTGATTTTAGATGAATTCCTACACATTAAGAAATTTTTAAATAAAAGATGCAGATTTAATAGGACGCCTTTTCATATTAAAGCGAGTTAATCTATCGGGTAAGTTTGATTATCTTCTTCCGCAATTTATGCCCGTGCTAAATGCACGATTATCACGAATAAATACCAACCAAGAAATAAGTTTCACAAAGTTCAAATGGAGCAATGAAAGATTGCTTATTTGGAAAATAATATTTATCCGATTTACAATCCTTATCTCGCGCAATTTATTTACGGGGTTAAAGCTTCACAAATATAAAAGCGAGAGGGGTCTAAAATCTCCAATGCAGCTGTGTAAAGAAACAATTCCACCGTAACGTCTGCGGTAGGGTTGGAATCAATCAGTTGGAAAAATGATTCCAACGTCCCAAATTCCCGAAAAGAAGACGCGGCCAAAATTAAAAGCGATGAGGTGAGCATAATCCGTATATTCGCTTTTTCATTCAATTTTTCATTGCAGGGGAAAATCGACCAGAACCCCTTCTCCTTAAAACATACATACGATATTGGAATAATTATATCTCTACATGAGAAATTTAAGTAACATTTATGCGTAAATATTATATCATACGATGTTATATGTGAGGATGTAACATGTTCATTTGTTCTTTACGAATAAGTTAATTAAATTTCTCTTACAAAGCTGGAAAATGATATCGATCTATTGCCCTGTTAAGTGGCTTGAGTATCTGACTTCGTTACGTGAATAAATTAATATCGGCCTCATTACTAAATGTATGTTAGCAATTTATAGGCCCACAAATCTGAAAATCATTAAAAATATTTTTCTAATATCTAACGAAAATATACCAGGTCACCTAAATTGTTTTTCTTCCAAATTTGCTTAAACATCGATTCAGTTTAATGTTTTTGTTTTTTTCTTCTGCCAGAAGATGAGATGCACCAGGTGAACTTTGTGGATATCACTCCTGAACACTAAACATTTACTTACCTATATTTACTGCATTATTCGTTCGTTTTCGACCTAATTACTATTCTTTAATAATCCTTACACTACATTAAGCGGCTTCCGATTTCCTACGCGTTACCTCTCTATGGCAGTATAATAGATAGCAAAGAAATAATGGATGTTTGGTATCGCTATAAATTGTTACGGTTCCTTTTGACTGATTGCCTTACTATGACTCCACGATTAATCTTGAGATTTAATTTGCTAGTGATTAGATCAAGCGCGGGCAGACTAACCGAATCCATCTCCTGCAACTAGAGGAATTATCGACAGGTGGAACTTTAAGCTCAGCTCTACTGAAAACACAAAACACCGATGTAATTCAGCGACACAGCGACACTGAGATTTTTTTCTTCTTAAAATCGATAGTTCAATTGGCAAACGGAATTTTAATATATTCTAATTTAATATTTAGTACACAGGATTTCCATTCATTCTTAATAATAACGTGAATAAAACCATCTCTAGAACAATACACGAAATTTTGGCTGGTAATAAACTATGAGGCAAAGAAGAATCGAGATTTATAAAAAATTAGCTGGGATTAATCTACTTGCTCGATTGGGGCTTTTAATACACTTGGGATAAAAGAAAGTCTATGTTGAGGGAAAATGATGCATTTAACTAAGCACAATTATTCTTTTTAAACGAAACCAACTTTAATTACATTATCGGTCTAAAAATATCTACATACTCATTGTTTAAACAAACAAAATATGAAAACATAAACACACTACATTTTATCGATGCTCCACGTTTCTTATAACTCAATAAAAATAAAGTAAATGACGCAAAAATGAGCCCCCTCCCAGACAAAATGTTTATCCCTTATCAGAATTAATTTACCGCGAGACTAGGAAATACCTAGATTTAAAATAAATCAGAAAAATAAAGATCATAATTCCTACAAAAGACATTTTGCACAGCATTTTATGACCAAGGGTCTTATAACAGACAGCGGTTCCTAATTCTGAGGGAACGCGGCCGGTCGTGATGTGATATTCGCATTCGCCGCCATAGAGAGGAAGCCATTAGCAAGGACGGCGAGGTACAAGCACGTAAGCACCTTCAGCCGCGGTGGCCACGGCAGCCAGCCATAATCGGGAGAGTTGTTATGAATGCGACCCTCGGGAACAAGGGCGGAGAGGCGGGATGCGTAGGTGAGCTTAATTTACGGCCCCTCATTTCAACTTATTCATCATTACTCGGAGCGTGAAAGTGAGATGGAAGTTGCAAACAAAAATACTCGCCGCGTTCTAAAAACACGGTCGAAAGAGCGGAAAAGGAAAACCGTAGACAAAAACGTGTACGGCATAAAACTCGAGAAAAGTGCGTAGGTGTTTTGCGTTGGTTCACTGAGCAGAATTTACGAGTGAGCATTCATAACATATGACCAAAAATTAACCAACAAGAAAAAATATTATGGAGGTTGTTTGATTTAATTGTACCGCATCCTCATGCACGTGAATGTGTGTCCGTGCGTGTGTCTCAATCACAAACTGGTCGATGATGTACAAGTGCGCATGTAAATAACCGATGTTTGGTACAACCAGGGCCAAATAATGGGACCCCTAGAAGTTCTAAATTATTCAAGTATCGAGTGCAAATTTTGTAAAAAATTTTACTAAAAATCACTTGCAAAGTGATTTCCAATAAAGAATAAATACTCCGTAAAAGTTATAATATCACACTGGGTCTCCATAAATCGGTAGTTATTACTACACATATTAATATGATGCGACCCCCATTTATATTCGCATCTGGGCCTTCAGGGCTTGGCCGACTCTAGGTACAACCCTGAGTCACGTAGGTTAATCCTTACACCGAACCAATAGTCCGATGATATCCCTCAACTTCTTTCTTCCTTCGTCGAACAAACATCACTACATTAAATTTAAAGCACTTGAAACTTTAAAACGATTTATCGAACTCAAATTATAAATGGAAACTAATAAATGATTACGGTAACTCATGTTTCCGTTAAACCGAATACCTATTTAAGCTACAATGAAGCCACCTCATGAGACAATTCTCAACAGAAACAACCACTGGATATCCTCTGAGGACGGCTACTTTTTAGCTGAATATACACATGCTTATTTACCATTTATTATTGCAACAGAAACTTATCATCTATCAGATGCAATACATAAGAGATCACTGTTTACCATTTAAATTCTGGGATCATTTGTAAAAACTTTTTTGGATGAATATCGACTTTATTTGAAAAGAATGATCAGGGTAAAATGGCTTATACATACAGTAAAAAATGAAAAATCGAGCTCAGCTTAAGACCTGAATCCAACTGATGAAGATGACTCAAACAGCCACAATTCGGCTGAGGAAACCTTCCCGTTTTCTAGCTACGAAATTAAACTTCATCGATTAAGTTAAGAGAAACGTTTTTCTGACAGATCCCATCTTTTATCAATATTCAAAATTTTTAAAACTCCGCACGTGCCTACATAAAATTCATTTTAATTTGTTTTTTCTTGCGAATCAGCCCCTTGGGCTATTATCTTAAATTCATTTTTGTTTACGAAAAGTGATTCGTGTAAAATAAGACGAAAATCAGATTTTTAAAACAAAAAGTACATACATTTTGTGAATTAACGTTCTACGTAAAAAAGTCTCTCCGCACAAACCAGGGCATCGAACCGCAATTGTTTTCGCTCCGGTTTTCGTTCCGGTTCACTCAAAACAAAACTTCGGTTCGGTTCCGGTTTCTCTCCGGCAATCATCAGTGAACCGGTTCGAACCGTTTTTTTCCGCTCCGACCTTAAAATATTTTTAGGAAACTTCCAATAACTGATTTATTAGTTTACCTAATTTTCTAATTAAATTAAAAAAATCTTCACTATAACAACAGTGATATTAAAAAACTGATATTAAAACACGAAAATAAATTATTCAAATGTAAATATTTAGTACGTATTTTATTTATTTAAGACTTATTTAGAATTGAATAACTACAAGTCATACATGCGTCGCAAATGATTTCCACAGGTTAGGAAAGTGTAAAGTGAATTACAAATAAGCACGTTTCCTGTGATAGAGTATTCTAAACTTATTATGTTATGCAAACCATTCATCTCATTTTCTAATTTACTGTGCTTAGTATTTAGTACTAAATTTCATTAAAATCCGCTGAATAGCTATGGAGAAAAGAATTGCATTCGGAAGAAGAACGGACAGACCGAAGCTAATATGCGCTAAAGCTGGAATGTCTAATGATGAATTATTAACATTTTAAATCGCAAGTCGTGCGGCAAAATATTTTCATTAACAATTTGTAGATCACGTGCACTGCTCATATTATAAAAACTAAATGCACGGCTTTATTTTTTCATTTAAAGAACGTAAATGGATGAAAAAAGGTATAAAATTTTTTTGAGGAAGAAGCCTGCGGAAATCGAAGGTCCGAGAATACAGAAAGGCTGAGAAATGTTTATTAACAAGATACAAATTTAATATGACTGAATTTTGCAAACACACAAAGAAAACATTCATTGACACTAACTTAAAAGCAACAGAATAAATGGAAGATTCTTGAAAATAGCACTTAAATCAGAAATTTGACGCTTGAAACTTTGCTTTGATTTCAATGATATCATTATCAAATACGCAAGTAGTTGCAACAAAGTCACAACAATAAATTATACTGAATTAATTTCTCACTATACCAAATATTATCTTGAAATTAAAGTACATAGTATATAGAAAATGAGACTTACTTATTCCACGCTGGATGATTTATCTTTTCCTTAATGCTCTCGACACTTCGTTATTAACACCGATAAGCTAAATATTTTGATGGAAATAACAAATATACATAAATATTTTATTCCTATTTTCAGTAACGATTAACATCCGATATAAAATTGAATTTTTCGAGTTTACAATATATACCTATTCAAAATTACTAACCTGTAAGAAAGGGCAACTAATGCAGAAATACGCACAAGGAACAAACGTGGAACAATCCTTAAATAATTAGCAAGGCCAGACTGATGATGCTAGTTCATATGAAGGAATGAAAGGTTGTGGACATATATGTAGCAGACGAAACATTGGAGAAAACGTTCCTTCTCCCACTAGGCATTCATAAGGTTCAAGGAATCCTCAAATGGGTAAATTTCCTCATGGAATTTTCGGAAGTCGTTAGATATTATCTTAATGCCATATTCGTGGAACGAACCAAGGAACTTGAGTATTAGTGAACTTGGTTGAGGTTTGGACTCCATGGTGACAGGGTATGGGAGCGTGGGGGAGGCGATGATCATTTGAACATGGAAAGTTACTGAGCGGTTGGAAAATTCCGCCTTTCGCTTACACTGTTTATCCGAACCGAAATAACGGAGCGAAATAAATATCGGTTTTCGGTTTCGGTTCGGGTTCAACACATTTAGTTTTTTCGGTTCGGGTTCGGTTCCACTCCGGCCAAAAATATCGGTTTTTTTCGGTTCGGGTTTTCGGTTCGGTTCGGTTCCGGTTCGATGCCCTGGCACAAACTTGACCCCTATCTTTTATAAGATGTCGATGTAGGCAACACATCAAATACAAGTTCTGTACGATGCATAACTATAAGGATACTAGAAAACAAAATCACATGTAGTCGCAGTGCAACAAATTACGAGTAATTAAACTGAAACTTAAATTACGGATTACAAAGAACCCCTACAAAACAAATCAGATTTTCCTAACTAAACTGAAAATTATATTTTAGCTAACACAGGAAAATAAACTGAAAATCGTAATAGCTCCAGTAATCAGAGAACGGCTAGTAAAACCGATTTGCATTACAGCTACGAATTAGAATCGGTGGCTCAACTAATACTACGTAAATAAGATGAATGCTTTGCAGACGAAGGACGCGTCTGGTTTTCCGCCGGTTTATGACTATCGGGATTATGAATTGGATTCTACAAGTAATATGAGATCGATAACATATTTTTTTAATGGATTTTACTTGGCAAATGTGTAGAATGACGAGGAAATCATTACAAAACTCTTAACTCTTCACACACAAAAATATTCGATAAACTCGAAAATGAAATATGGATCTCACAATATGACTGGAATCCAATTGACAGCGAAGATGATGGTAATGATTACAAATCGGTTGGAAAAACCGATATGCATTTCGTATGCTTTCTATTAACGACCATCGGTGTATCGATACTGTGGACTTTGTGACTAAAATGCACACCCGAACTTTCTAATACTACGGACATATTGCATTAGGAACATAAAAATAGGAAACAATTTTTTTATCTCAAATTAAAACTACGTAAGGGTACCAGAACTACGTATGCACCCTATATGGTGATGCATTGAATCTTTCTAGAATGAGGCTAAAAACTTAAATGAGTCCCAAGCAGGGCTAGTTATGGCATTTCAAGGCTATACAGATCCAAGATTCAACCAAAGCAATTATAACATCACATAAAAACCCACAAAATCGACAATAACGTACATATAATCGAAATGAGGGCCAGTAGTTTCGGATAATATGAGAAAGTCACAGAAAATATTTTAATGTTTGGAAAACGCAGAAATATTTTATATGAAAAATTTATCATAGAAGTTTACCATGAATGCGCAATATTAAGCGCATCATTTAATAATGCCTAATATGGCGATATTGTTAGGATAATTATATTTATAACTCTGACATAGTACATATACATAATTTTCAGCTTAAAGAAATTTTTGGGTACAGAAAACAGGAAAGATTACAATATCAGCAATCAAATTTCTTAACGCAACGAGGTTTACAGCGCAGAAGGTTGTCACCGATTTAAATTATCACTTTAAAATCGTAATCGCCAAAAACAACTAACCAAATTAATCTGATACGTTTCAATTGACGGTAACCCAAAGTAAATAATTATAGAAAGAAAAAGAAGGGAAACCAAACGTTATTCTGCCGCAAAGGTAAATACGCGCCACTGACGAAAAAAGAGGAAAAACAATGCATTTCGGTTCGTGGAGTGGAAATAGAAAACGATAGCAAGTAACCCATGGGGACAACAGAGTCTCTATAATTGGATTCTTCCAACGGAAACCTATTCCCCTTCGCATCTGGCTCCTTTTACGACCCCCCTATCCTACGCCCCCCTCCCCCATCCCACCGCCCTTCAATCTGTCTGACCCGAGACGGACAGGTGACCAGCTAGGAGACGGGTGGGTGCGCACCTATTGCGTGGGATAGGGTGGAGGGGGTTTGATCCACCTCCAGGAGGCACAGGTCGGGGGGAGAGGGCAAAGGGGCAAAGGCGGGACACGGACCCTTATATTCTGCCTTCCCATCCCAATGGAACCACATCCAGGTGCAGTACTCGAGGAAGACAGCATTTCTTAGAAACGGAGTGATCTCAGCGAGAACGTCCTCCCGAGGACCCCAGCGGCTGCCGAGAAAGAGGACCTCCTACCGTGTACGCTATAGACCACCGCTGGGGTGGCCCTTGCGGTCCGAGAGGAGCTCTTTTCGACAGCGTTTTTGGTCCATTAAAAGGTAAGCACTAATGTCACACTTCTTGAGGACAACTTGAAATCTCGAATGGCACATCCGCCACCCGAGATGGATCCGCAAGTTCATCCACCACTGTGAAATATTTTCACCGTGTGACCAGATCATTAATCTTCCCGGTAACACCTTTCTGATACATCATTTTTGGGCACCCACGCGCATTCAACATTTCATAACACGCCTGTATTTCTTCCTTCCGTCTTTAATGAGCCACTTATTCCGACTATTGGAAACCGAATCTATATCCCCAATGGATTTCAATTAAAAATTTCCATCAAATACACCCGATCGATTACGGCCTTATTTTCTTCACCTTTCTAACATGATTCCTCACTGTTGCTTCACCGTGCGTCATTCCAGATAGAAAACTTGGTTTATTCATTTTTTAGAAATAGATTTTGATTCCCTGAACACCGGCTTCTTTCATTTGAACTCTTTTATCCCATAATTTTCGTAAAACATTCTCAATCGCGATTAAAACATTCTCTCTTCTCATTAACTTATAACACGATTGTATTTTAATGCTGTTTAACACATTATCAATTTATTAAAGTGCGTTACAGATAGCGGGCCAGTTATTCGGACTTCCGGTATAATTAAAATATAAATTATTTCCTGAAAACTGCCGAAATCGATAACTTGTCCGGAACCCATAAAAATTTAGGAATATTGTAAATCTTCACTACATATGGGACACAAACAGGAAAGTATTTTTCCTTTTCTTTGACAGCAAATACGCAATAAATGCAACTGTTGAGGGTTGCGACTAAAGCGTAGCAAAATTTAATCAAAAATTTAAAAGGTAAAAGAAACTCATTCCGGAATACACCTTTTCAATATTCTCACAAGACGGACATTCTTTGTTGACCATGTACAGAGATACTTTTTTGGAAATTATTTTACGTCCACCGTCTCCATTTAGTGTCATTTGAAACTATTAATCAAATTACTTTTGATAAACAAAGGTTGAATTTGTAACAAAAAACGCGGTATGAGATTTCCGAGTAAATATGCGAAATTACCTCCTCCCATTGTTTTTCTGAAATCAATTTTCTACAAAAACTTTATTTATACTGTTGTAGAGTTTTATAAGCGCCTAAACGCTTCCTCATTTCCAATATTCAATTTTCTCATAATGCACCAGTTGAAGTCTCCATGCCATGAACCTATCTCCTGGGTGTAACAACCCCAAAGTCACATTTTCGAACAAAATACAGCATTCAGATAATCCGCGTATCGGTTATCATTATTTCGTAGCATTATTTAGTTTTAAAGAAACCCTTTTAAAATTATGAACATCTGGAATGCCGTTCATAGCTTTAGATATGCGTTAAATGTTCAAATTAAATTTCAATCTGACGCATTACGCCTTTATCGTAACTTGAAGCCGGTGAAAATTTATATGAATGCAGCTCAGAATTTCGAAATTAATTGCAGAGAATCTAAAGAATTCTTGCTACCTACTTGCTATGGTTGGGTAAACCAAATGCACATATTCGTTCGGAATGATACTTGCAGCCAAAATGCGCACCTTGTTTCTCCAATATTTTTATGGTTAGGCGGAATGTTGGGAAATATAGTTTTTATACATGACCGCATAAGGCTGATCACAGATGTGAAGATTGAGGAGAAAAAATTCTGAACTTGACCGGGAATCGAACCCGGGTTTCCCACTTTCCGGCAAGTGAATTTTATCTCCTTTTGAAACTTAACATTTTTATGACTGTTGGAAGTATCTAAATTATCAATATAATTCTTGCAATAATTCTCTTTTGACTAAATTATTTGATATTATAATGAAGATAAATACGTTATTGCATTTGAGGTTCTATGAATCGCGAAATTTACACAGCTGCATATTTACAATTGGAGTGAAAGCGGGAAAGCCGAGGGAGATACAATATTCTGATAAGGAGCTCCGATCAGGCGTGCCAACCTCAGCCTAATCGCATTCTCTCTCTCCTCTGCAGATCTCCCACCACCTTCCTAATGGTGCTGCTAAGCGGATTGACACTCGCCTTTGTGGTGCTCCTAATCGCGGGTGCGGCAGCAGCGGCTCCCAAAGACGATAACAGCGCCACGGAGCAGAGAGCGGTGGCGCCGGGATACAAGCAAACTGGCGCGGGCGAGGTAAAAAAAAATGACCCGAAGCAGGGACGTTTTTAACGTAGGTGCAATCGGTGCAACATACAGACGCTCTCCTTATACTGCAATCCCCAAAGTAATGCAATGTAATTCACGGATGGCGCGACCTGCGTGTTGATACTTGTTCAGAAGCTTGCCCTTGTGATCGTAAGATTCGGAATCGCCCTAAATAAATCATTTTTCCTCTATTTGCACATGCGGAATATCATGTTAAATTAAATTAATTATCTAAATTATCATTTAGAAATTTTTAAATTGGACAATTGAATTTTTATAACTGATCAGTACGAACGAGCCCCTTCAGAAAATTGCACCGAGTAGTTTGAATTCTTGAAAACGTCCCTGACCCAAAGGTTATGGCAGGTCCGTAGTTTATGATGTCATAGATGGCGCCAAATTACTCGATAATAAGACCATTCCCGACTCCGCTGTGAAATTTTTCGCGTTCTATATCTTCGTTCCTAAAACTTTTCTAACAGTCGAACTCTTCAATTTGTGTCCTTCGCGGGATTTTTATTATTTTGCATCATTTATAAATTTTTAATTAAATTTTCCCCAGAAACCAGAGTAATTAACGCCAAACATTCTAGAAATTGAAAATACTTTGGCAACAGCTTAAGCACCATATACGGAGTCGCCAAATCCAAGTGTTTCACATATTAAAGGATATCAGACCGGATGAAGCGGCGCAACAAACCAGGAGGGCAAAGAGGGGCAGAAGCAATCCTCGCGCGGTATTCGGTTCGTCCGAAGAAGAAGAGGAACCATTCTGGGCGGCGAGGGGGCGAAGGGATCGTTCAGGGGCAGCGGAGGAAGAGAGGCAAGTCGGGCAGATCGAAGACCCGGCCTTCCCTCGATCCTACGGACTGGGCTGGGTTTTCCCGCAGAAGAGGTCAGTAGGGTCGTCCGAGGAAGACGACGTCCCATTCTGGGCGTCCCGGGGCCGCAGGTGCTGTAACCAAGTGAAGGGCGTGGTCGACCTCAAGAGGAGTTACGGCAAGGACAGGGTGAGGGCACTGGTAGCCAAAATAATCGCCGGCAACGGAGGTGCGGAGGCTGAGGGCACCGGGAGCGACGACGACGTATTCTGGGCGGCGAGGGGCAAGAGGCGCCGCGGAGAGGCGGCCGAGGAGGCGAGGAGGGAAGAGGAAGGCTCGAGGCCTCGGCTCTGAACGAAGGAGGGGAAAATCCACGGATTCGACGGCAGCTGTGACCGTTGATCTATCTATTCATCGAAGCCGTTTATGAGTTTGTGTAATAGCTTCTGAATCCCAAATAAAATAACGCTTTTTAGTCTTAATACAACTAAAATTTGTTTAATTTAATTTAATTCCCGATTTCGATACTCGGCGAACTGAAAGTGTTGAAAAATTCTAACATCATGACACACACATTCTTTAAGAGCCTCGATCAAGAAAACTTTAAAAAATAAATACTTTAATCAGATCCGAGGTTCTTGAGAATTTTATTTTCCTAGTGAGTTCTTCACTAACAAGAACAAGGTATTTTAAGTAAAATATCGTACGCCAGAGGAAAAAATGAATGCAGTTTGCTGCGACACACCTTAGGGGGAAAACTTTTCTGTCACAAAAAATATCAGATAATCAAGACTCAATTTCACAACTAACGAACTGAATTTTATAAGCAACGTGATAAATGTGGCCAAAAAACTTACTATTCATTCAACAAGCACTTCATTGTAACACATCCTATATATCTTTATGAAGTATGAACCGAGCTTACTTTTTCCATGTCCTAAGTATAAGCCAATTTCACTTTAATTTGCTTAATATGAGTTACTAGGACATTTGTGGAATTTAGGTTTATATAATTATATAGAAGTTCTGAACTTTATGATAAATACTAAAGTTAAGCGAGTTAAATGTGCTATTACCACTAGCATTTATTCATAAAATGATTTTCCTGGTTTTACTCAGAAAATTAAGAGATTCACCGCAGTTGTTAAACCTAACAGTTTTTAAAATTGTTATAATATTTTTCTCCGCTCCTCTAATTTTCGTACTACGTGGTGTTCAAGTCATCCAATAAATTAAGGACACCAATGGCTATTTTAATAATGAGTAAATTTTTAAAACAATTATTTGTCAAGATAGTAATCACGAATCAAAAATATCTACATCTAGATTAATTAACAAGATATGCAAATAAGTGAGATAAATAAAAGACAATATCCCGAAATATCGACTTTTCAATCAAAGGTAGGAATGAATCAAGAAACGTTTATTCTGCTGGAAATCATTAATACGTGAGTGAATGGTAAATTAAGGACAGATATCCTTTATTGCGAAAAGATATTAATAAGGTTTGTTTCCCAAAAGCCTTCCTAAAATGACTGCGTTAAGGTTTATTACAGGAGATATGCTACACGTAATAAAATATATTAACGAAAAAACGACCATTCGCCATTTATTCATCTGTATAGTTTGATAACACGCTTAATACATTCAAGATCAACAAAAAATACTTGCAACTGATTATTTATCTCCGTTTTATGTCTTGTGTCACAATAAAGAAAATGAACAATTTGTATGCATATAATTTATTTATCTCGCAAAAACAAATATGCTTTTAGGGTTACATGAATAATTTTTTATTCTAATATCAACGAAATTTAAAAGAAACTCTCTGATGGGTTTAAAGTTTTTTAAAGTTAATAATCAAGCCTAAATTAATTTTCAATTACAGAAATTTTCATTAAGTATCGTATCAATTGTGCTGTCTAACACATCGCTACGATTGTGTTTGAAAATGTAAATCAGATTCATCACAGCTAATGATGGGAAGCATGTAGATGTTCATTAATTACCTTAAATTTTAAAAAAAGCCTTTCAGGGGTAATTCTCCCTTGAATCATGTTGTTATCTCAGATAATAAAATAATTATTCAACTTACAATTAGTTTTTTGTATATTCGTTTTGGGGCATTGTTGCTTGGAGAAGGGTGGAGGGATACAGCGACGAAAGATGTGGAAGAGGGAAAAATCGGTATGGGAGGCAAGGGAGGACGAAATTAACGTTAATAGTGATCATTGTAGCATGTTCTAGAGCTGGAATCTCGAATTTAAACAGCATCAGCGCCAAATAAGTGCATATTGTATATTGTTTCTATCTCTTTGTAATCTCTTGATTATCTCGTCCAGGTTTCCTCGGTACTTCCTTAAAGTAGAATCAAAGTAATGGTAGGACCGCACTTTTTGGTTGGAGACCACGCGTTTGAGATTCGCTCTAGAGCAGGGTTTTTCAAATTATGGGCCGCGGCCCAACGATGGGCCTCAAAGAAGGACCAATCCAAGATATTTTAACACATAATTTAGGATAAAATGTTGCCAAGATAATTAATTAAATTCATCCAATGGGATTTAAATGTTATTTAATTGTACAGTTTTGATTTTTAATATATCCTTATAAATCCTTACCTGACAATATTTTATAACGTATAATTTTGATGCGCCGAATAACATATTTCCTATTATGATTGGGCCGCGAAGAAAAAAGTCTGAAAACCCCAGCTCTAGAGGTTAAATCACACCACCTTCAGGGCGCAAGAGCTACTATTTCTACGGCTATATTAAATGTCATTGTTCGAATTCGATAACAAAAACTCATTTTAAAAAGTGTCAATGTTACAACGCACGCAACTCTAGAATGAAAATTACTAAAAAAAAAAGCCGTTTATCGCTCAATAATTAAGCAGCGATTGAGTTTTTGATTTCAAATTAATATTCAATTGGCTTTGTCTCGTAAACTTAAAACAAAATTCAAAATGGAGTCAAATTTTATTTTTGCCGTACAACTTCAAAACCAAAGTTCCACTGATCTCAAGATTTGGATGAATGGTAATCACACAAAATGTGATACACGAAAGAATCGTTCCCCGTGGTTATATCCACACGTAAAAAGTGCAATTAATTTGGTTCAGGAAGAGTGCGAGTATACGTGTACATTTCCGTGACGGATTTAGCCCGTAATTATTCTAAATTTGTGATCGACCATAAAATAGACAGACGCTCGTCTTTATTTGGGCGAGTTTATATTAGAAAGTTATAAAGGTGGGATAACTGTATATAAATTACTGAAGCAAAGAAGAACAGAGAGAGTGAGAAAAGTGAGATGGAATGTGTAAACTGATAGAGAGAGAAAGAGAGAGGTTGCAACAGAAGGGGGGAGGCAGAAGAGCAGATGGGATGAGAGGAGGAGGGGGGGGGGGGGGGGAAATGAGAAAATAGGAGGAAGTGGGAGAGAGAATAATAACCGAGAGGCGTTAATTAAAAGAGCGCGTCAAAAAAAAACGATTCTTATTCGAGCTCCTCGAAAAATATAATTTATCTCATTGTCAGACGAAGAAAACGTTAGTTTTCCTTCATTCACACCATCATGCAAAAAATGTTTAAATTGTACTAGTTAAAGGCGAGATATGAAAATGTATTGCAATTTCCACCATGAATCTCTACTAATATATAAAATCGTTCGTTTGTATGTATGTTACCGATAAACTCGAGAACCATTGCACCGATTTGGATGGGAGTTTCACTGGTGTATTCCTTATACTTCCAGGAGTAACATAGGCTATATTTTTTTCAGGTCTGAAGGGTCACATTTTTAGGAAAAAAACAAAAACTTGACACCCATTTTCCGCCAGCGAGAAAAGCAACTCCAGGCATGCGCCACTCACTGCGCTATCTACTTCTTCCCGGTGGCGATCTTAGGAATTTGGAAAGAGAGAGTGAATATAATACGAAAATATGTGAAGACTGGGAAAGTAATGAATGCGGCTCGCGGATCGTCAGAGAGCAGTCATACGGCCCCCACACCGATGCGAGTTTGAGACCCCTGGCTTAGATTGTGTTTCGAAATTTCTATGGTTTTAAAATGCCGAAAGTTAGGTCACAGTTGTCTAAAACATCATCGAGGGCTGGGAGAGCAGCGCTATCGAGAAATAATGAAACACCCGAAGAACGTGAGTTACGACTTCCTCAAATGCGTTCATTGAACAATGCCAGGCGCTTTGACGAGACAAGCCATGACAGAGAGCCCCGTTTGAATGAAAATCGCTTGAGTAATTCTCGAAATAGAGCAGCCGAATCAAGTACACAGAGAGGCACCCGTTTAAGAGAACAACGAGTTCGCACGGCTCAAAGTAGGAAAGGCCCGATATATTTTAATAAGAATATGAGCCCGATGAAAACGGGCAGGGCAGCTAGTATACTATAAGAGACAAATAGCGTGAATATGAAAAAATCAAAATAAATCCTCAAATATTTTCTTTGAGGTAATGATTTATTTGCGAAAATATAGCAAAGGTATTGAATTAATGGGATTATTTACTTTACCCTCATTGTTGCATCCGGTTCAATTAGCCTCAATTATGCCTTCAAATATTCGAAAGAATGGCGTTATTCGCTTCTAAATTTTGTTTAAGCATCGAAATTATCGCTGTAACGTCAATCTTTATATATAGGAACGTAAATAGTTACTGATAATTATTTAGGAAACTGCGTGTGAGAAGCATTTAAAACGACTGACCAAAGCAACTGATTGTGAATCTTCTTTCATCATATGGATACTGGAATATTACCTTTTTTGTTATTAAAATGATTATATTCTACATTTTTAATGTTTATTAACGCAAATAGGCCCACGCATTTACCAGAACCAGTGTTCAATCATGGACAACTATTCGCTTTTCAAGTGTTTCTTCCTTACCAGACATAAAAGTCAACATTTCAGAGAGCAACGGACAAGGAAAAGTAATTACACGAGAAATTTTGTGTAAAGTATGTTTGGATGTATATTCACTGCAAAACGATAATCTCTCTATATCGAGCGAAACGGGGGTTGGTGAGCTGAGCGAGCAGGAGCGATATTTTGAAAGATCAAAATGTAAATTCATCTACTAGTAATGACAAAATTTGTTTACATCGTTGCTATCAATTTTATTATATTTTTCGGATTAGTTAATTGTCAACTGCTTGACTGATTTCTGCGAGAAAGGATTTACTCTTTAAAGTACATACACTGAAAACTACCATAATGGAAATATCAAGGAATATACATGGTTAGTGTCTTTCTTCGTGGTTTTCATTACATATATAAACCAACGTAAACCAATTTTTGAACGTGGACAACTTTATGTAGCTATATCCAGTGTAAAGTCACGTCAGGGTGTGTAAATACAAATAACTGTGTGTTAATAAACCAGAAAATGACATAATTAATAATATAGTTTATAATGATGTGTTAACTTAATTTTCTTTAAAATTTATAGTTAACTGTTGACCGTTGACTTATTTTGCTAACTGTAAGGCATGGATGACTAGCAGAATATTTGGAGAAATTTTAATAAAATTAAATCACAGAATGGAGGCGGAACATCGACACATTTTGCTTTTTCTTGATAATGCAACATATCCTAATTCTCAAAATTAGAATATAAAATTGGTTTTTCTTCCACCAAACACTACCGCAGTCCTTCAACCGTTGGATAATGGAAACATCCAAAATATAAAAACGAATTACAGAAAACTTATGTTAAAGGAATTGTTACTGAAAATGGAGAAGTGTCAAGAAGGTAAAAAAATGTTCGACCAGTAACTGTTTAAAAATGTTTCAAAAATTGTGGTATAATAGATGCAGAACTTAATGAAACAAATGTCATCGAAAACACAACCGTGGAAGTACAAAACATGATTGATGCAATTTATGGAAACAATAAGTGCAGTGCCACTGATTTTATCAATGTTGATAGGTTTTCACTGAATTGGATGAGATAGACATTAACAATTTGATGGAAAAAAATGTTGAGGAAAAAATAAGTGACTGCTGAAATTGCTTCATCTGACACTGATGAGGATAGTGATTATGTCCCAAGTAAATCCAATGCAATGAGGAGTTAGGAAGTTATAAAAAGTTTTGCTAAAAATGAAGGACACAATATTTTTTTTTGAAAAGGTTGACAATGTAAAATTGTATTTCATGAAAAATTTCCATTGTAAGAAAAAATTTAAGCAGCTTACCATGAATGCTTTTCGTAAACAATAAACCATATAATATGAGAATTTACTGGTTTGAAGTGTTTGATATGTGTTTTACGTTGAATTTGTATTTAATTAATTTATAAGAGGTTATTTGTAACATATCTTAATGTATTTACTGGTATAATCAATAATAAATTTACGTTATGTTTGCAGGTACGTATATTAAAATACAGAAAGACGTAAGTCAGACTTTAAATAACGAATAAATATTTTACTTTATCTATGTATATAATTTTCATAAAACGGTAACTCGTGATTAGCGGAAAACCTGCGAAAGGCAGAAAAAAGTGTCGGTCCCATGGGTTTCCGCCTTTGAGAGGTTTTACTGTATTAAAAATTGATTTTGCCTCGAGATCCATTTTCATTTCAATGAGCTCCCCCTGTAGGCACGGCTCTACATTTAGATATTACTTATACTTCAATAGCAAAATGATTAACAATCCAATCGGGAATATCCATATTTTGGAGTTCTTCAAAGTGAACCTTCAAATCCTCCTTCATTTTTTCGATATGGGTTGTATAAATCAGCAAGTCATTGTCTGAAATACTTTTCTCGGCTTCTCGTTCTAGTTGTGAAAGGTTCGCGAAATACTGAAAGTTTCTGCATCCCAACGTAAGCTTGTATAAGCCGATATTCGCTTTGAAACCCAAAATAATGGTTCTAGCTTGAACGATCGTAGCATCTTTTCCTTGCAGTCTTCTCTGTATTTCATTAAATTTTGTGTCACATAAGTAATAAATATGAGTCCCAACAACTGATTACATGGTGATGGTTCAACATCGTTCAAGAACTCTGCAACTGAATAAAAAAGTTCGTCAAGTCTCTGCAAGCAGTCTCCTATTGGCAACCACCTTACTTCTGTATGCAAAAGCAACTGAGTAAAAATGCCATTATAATTTTCACATAAACCTGCAAAAAGGCAAAAATTAACTGAAGTTTTTATTTTATCGACTTTATACATATTTTCGAAACATCGTAAAGTTCTCCAATGAGGTATTTCGCAACAAGATGTTGTCTGTGCAGAACACAATGAACATTAGGAACTTTTTCTTTCAAAACAGCTGGAAATCCGCAGTACCTGCCAATCACAGCTGGTGCACCAGAAGCGACTACCGTAACATGCGGAATATCACATCTGTTGAAATAATCCTCCAAGCACAGAAAAATCGTTTCAATTTTTTAATCAGCTTTTAAAAATTTCGCAAACAGAAACTCATCAATTATATTCTTTTTGCAGGGACTATTATACCTTAGCATAAGCCATAAAAACATGGAACTACCAAATGTTGACTCGTCCAACTGGATAGCAAACTTTCATTTTCCAAGGTCTGAAGTCACCGTCTTTTGAACAACCCGGGCCATTTTGTCTATACGACATCACACTGTGTCGTTACTAAGTGGAATATTCTTCAAAATGGATATTGCATCCTATTTCATAACCGTTTGTATAATTTCCTTTGCGGCTGGTAGATTTGGTACCATGCGTATTACGCACCCCAACTTTTTGGTCAATTTTTCGGGGAAAAAATGTGTACCATACCTATAGGGAAAATTACAGTATGTTATAACGTAAACTTTTGTTCCACACTTCAATTATTATCGACCCCCTGCGCAGCCCCATCGACCCCAGGGGGTCGGTATCGACCACTTTGAGAACCCCTGCTTTATATTACGGTGAGATAAAATGCTTGCAGAATGCAAGCACATATTACTAGTATGTATGTATGTGTATGTATATGTATGTATATATATATGTGTATACATATATATATGATTTTCTTCAAAAGAAAAAAACAAGATTCTTTGGGACATTCACAATAATCTCTCACCTCTGACCTTTCGCAACGAAACGATGCGAGAATGATTTATCAGTGCCGCATCTAACCGCGATTCATAGACTCGAACGTGCAGAGGGAGAAAACAGGAAAAATCCAAAGGAGCAACGGAGAGAGAATAACAAGTATATATAAAAAACAACTTTTTTAATTTAAACGACTTTTAGGAAGTAGGTACTTTAAATACCAAGTATTTTTAAAAATACTTACAACAATATACAATACTCAACGTCTGTTATTGCGAATTTTGAACATTGTTTTAAAATACTTTATTAGTTCTCTAGTAGCTAATACTATAAAATAATTTCAAAACTATTAAAAATTGAGTTGGTACAAATAATTCAAACACCCTACTGAACTATATGTGGTAATTATAGGCTCTCGGGGACGTTTTTATTGCAATATGGGGTGACCCGAGGAATTTTGGCGCCCCGGGCGAGATAGCAATCCAGCAACCCCCCCCCCCCCCCCCCCCGTTAATGTTTGTGGAGATATTTACAGAATATAGGTTAATTTATTCATCGCTCTGTAAAAACTTATTGATAATGAATAAATAAAATGAATTTCCTCACGATTCTAACCTGTTTCACGATAAAAATTAGTGTCCAACATTTATTCACTTGCAAGTAATGCATAGACAGATAACCGGTATAGCGCCTCCAACAATTAGGCGCCCCGGGCAGCCGTCCGGCTCGCCCGCACCTCGGGCCAGCTCTGATTGCAATGTTGTCCAATATCCCAATAAAATTATTCTGTATATTTCCTTTGTTATAAATTACTAGCCAAGTTCCCGTTGAGTTTCAACGGATTCAGTGAATCTATTTTCGCTGCTAGGGCGTATGCGGGATATACAAAAACGTTTTAGTCTACGAAAACTGAAAATCACTTATAAAGAATATTTTTCACGTAGCTTTAATTAACAATTAACCAAATTTGATTGTAAACAATCCGTTTCCTAGCGTAGTTATTTAAATAAAACGATAAATTTATTTCCTATTATATCACTTTCCCCAAATCCAGCTTCATTTCTTGCGTAATTATGTCTTTCTGAAATGTTTATTTTTATGTCTTGTAAGAAAGAAGCCCGGGAAAAGGCAATGTATAGTTGTCCATGGTTGAACAACGGCTTTGCTACAACGATAATTTCGTTGCTTAAACAAAAGTGCGAAGCGAATAACTCTAAACTTTCGTCTATTTGAAGGCTTCATTGACGCTAATTGAATCGGAGGTAACAATTATGGTCGCCTTGGCAACGCCCGAAAAGAGTACGAAAAATTCACAAAATTTCAAAACAAATTGCGTATTTCTGAAAATTTCGACAGTGTAACGTGTAAACATCGTAAGACTCAAATAAATGAAAAGTGAAGAAAATCGGTCCGCATTTACCTATTTAGATTAATGAAATGAATGAATGAATAATACCTTGTACACTGAAAAATAAAAAATTACGTGTAAACATAAGGGGAAATAATTATTGAATTAAGCACTCCCCAAATTTTAACTATGTTATCCGCAGGGTAAAATTATATACCTATGCGAGGTTCCGTGATGATATCTTCAAAGGTGTGGATTTGTATAGAGAACAAACAAAAACAAAATTTCACTTTTATATAGATAGACTAGCAGAAGTGCCCGTTGAATTTCAGCAGGTTTAGTGAACCTAAAACTTCCACTGTGTAACATGTAAACATCGCAAGAATAACGTAGTACACAATTTTAGACCGTCCAATGAAGCAAAAATTAAGAAAACCTATTTAGATGAATGAAGAAAATCTTGCACTGTGAAAAATCGAAAATTACGTGTAAATTTATGGAAAAATAATTTTTGAATTAAGCTCTCCCTCTCCCCAAATTTTTCATCGCCATATAGCCTATGTTACTCGCAGGTTAATATTATATACCTATGCTAAGTTTCGCAACGATATCTTCAAAACGAAAATTGTAAGCAAAGCCAAGCAAGAACACAATAATCTACAGAAAATGGACGAACAAAGGAAAAAACGAAATTAATTAATTTAACGAAAGACGAAAAACTAAATAGAGAACGTTTAAGAACCACCGAGTGAATATTATCCTCCGACCATTAGCTCGTTTCTCTCGTCCATGAGTTCTGTTACGAGAAAATTGTTTATATCTACAATACTTTGGAAACAATAGAACGATTTATCCAATCACACTTTTGGAAAATCTACGTCTAATTACTGAAGTTACATAGTTTTAAAAACAGCTTGCTTTGGAGAACTCTACGCCATACGAAAATATCATTAAAAACTATTTATTAGTAATATTTCAATAAAAATCAACAAATATTTGGTTGATATGCAAACAAAGCAAAATCGCTTACAGGAATTGAATAATGATTTTACGTTAAACTTTTTCGCATATAAATGCACTGGACTCTCAACTTAGGCGACAATGGGAGTTGTCATGGTAGCTTATAATTGGCATTCTCATAAAACTGATAAAATCACGTATTTTTCTGATTCTAAATGCATTTTTACGCTAATTCCATAAGGATTCGGATTCTGTCTTCCATAAAAATAAACTTTGTTCTTTCTTTCATATAAACATCCAGGTCCCAAGTTCGTACGATGTATCTAACAATAAGTAATTTTAAAATTCAAATCTTATATAATAAAATTGAATGTCTGTCCATAGGGACCAAACTTTGCAAATTGACTTCATATGACTCTACGAGTAACATAGGGTACCTGGGATTTCCAAAATCGACCCGGGTTCGATTCCAGGAGACAATTTTATTTTCTCATAAGTTTCCACGGGATTTTCGATTTTTCAAAGTGCAAGGTTTTTTCCCTTCATTGGTTAAAATACGTAGATATGGACCGATTTTCTTCGTTGTTGCTTTATTCGACGGCTAAAACTCTATACTATTTTATTCTTGCGATGTTTACGTGTTACACGGTCGAATCATTCAGAAATACGCAATTGTTTTCGAAATTTTGCGGATATTTCGTACTCTTTCCGACGTTGTCAAGGCGACTGTAATTGTTGTCTCCGATTCAATTAATGCCAATTAAACTTTCGGTACTTTCCTGTTAAAGGGAATACCTCCAGGACCCTTCGCAGGACCTGGTACTTACGTATTATCCCCATGCCATACTTACGTACAACATTAACAGAAACAAACCCAATCACCGGATAAGAAACTGATTGGCCTGTCTCGACATTTACAAACCCAATCTCCGGACAACGTGGAGGGTTTCTTTGGTTCCGGGCGAGGCGAAGGGCGCGGTAGCGCCCGGAGACGACTACCCATTACAACAAAGCGAGCCAAAGGCTCGTCAATATACCCTTTCAATGTTATATCCTCTTGACTGTTGTGCCGCAAATTGAGAGGATATATCGACGAGCCTTCGGCTCGCTTCGTTCTAATGGGTAGTCGTCTCCGGGCGCTACCGCGCCCTTCGCCTCGCCCGGAACCAAAGAAACCCTCCACATTGTCCGGAGATTGGGTTTGTAAATGTCGAGTTTCTGTTAATGCTGTTTTTAAAATAAAATATTGTAAATCCAACAACAATACATCAAAATATCCTTTCAATGTTATATCCTCTCAAACAATCATAACAATACATGTTCATTTTTTAAGGTATTCCTGTTAACAGGAAAGTACCAAACCTTCAAATAGGTGAAAGAATAGCGTTTTCGCTTCGAACTGTTGTTTAGGCATCGAAATTAATTATGTATAGCAACGTACATAGTTAAGGATAATTATTCTGTTGACTGCGTATGGGAAGCGTTTATAACGACAATTCATCGTGTGTATGCTGGTATCTTACCTTTTAATAAGTAAAACCTCTATATTATACATCTGTAACGCTTACTAACGAACATTTATAATACTCTCCATAGAAGTCACTCGACATAAGTTTGTGGTTGTGAATACAACGTCTTATCTATATAAGTTTTTCTAGAACGCCAACATTTCCCCAGAAAGTGACAAATGCTTCTTTGGTTCGCAAATGACACACGTACCGCACAGCAATATATGGGGCATTTGCTGTAATTAGAAGGTAAGCATGCTTTATTAAAGATTCGATCCCATTTTGAATGTTCTTACAAGTTAAAATTCTTAAGATTTATGGATTACAGTGTAAAGGCGACTTTCTCTTGGTCACTTAGTTACGTGTCTGGCATAACCCGGGCATCGCCGGGTACTTTCTGCTAGTGAAAAATAAGATGTACTCATCCCTACGTTATTCAAATGGAGAAAATGAAAATATTTTTAAAATTAAAAAGGGCAATCAAATCGGTATAAAAACCTGACTACACCACTTAACTCTTTCTTCCGATTAAAATGATACCTTCCTCTTTTTTCTACGTGCTGTAATTGCTGAGCTATAGAAAAAACATACATAATACAAGCACTCATGGGCGCCCACAGATATTTTTTCAGGGGGGGTAAAATACCTACCCATTAGCATTTGTTGCTCACCTCGCAGGGACTACTTACACAAATACAGCAAAAAAGACATTTTTAAATTGATTTTTTTAGCAGGGCCTGCTTGTCGTTTTAGGGTAGTAGTATTGCACACCGCAGATAAAATGTTTGTTTCTAAAATTCTCCATCAAGTATTACATCTAATGTTATTAGCAACGCGAGTTAGTTGCCGCGATAGATATCGAAAGATTCCAAATTACTCAGCGATGTAGGTTTTTTCGTTATAGATAAAAGTAGATTGCCTACATTTGATCAGAACCATTCTTTTCGTTTATATTTTAAATATTCGCTTATTTGTTATTCTGTCGCCCAGCAGAAGTAAAACTCCCCGCCCCCCCCCCCCCCCCCCCCCCCCCCCGGCTGTGCGCTTGCTTGCAGTACTGCTCTGCTAAAGTTTCAAAGATTGATATCTCTGCTATTTTATATTCCAGCATAGGGCACTTGGAATAATGCCGGAGAGCAAATAATTTCTTTAACGTGTTCCGTCTTTTCTTCTTCCGTTTTGCGAATAGATTTCCGGGAAGCCTCTCAGCAAGTGCTCCGATTGCTTGTTCCTTTACTATTGATTATACAGAACCCAAATGGCAACAAAAGTGTCGGGAAAATTACATCTAGTCATCTGCATTCCTTATATTTCTAACAATCAACATTCGGAAATACAGTTTCAACAGAAGGAGTATGGGAGTTTTATTGCACTCAAAACATTTACTTGCAGTCACACTTGAGCAGGTTTTCGCCCAGCCGCATATAAAACAAATATTTTTAGAAAACGCAGAGCCCGGTGCAGTCACACCGTTGACACCGCGATCTGTCAGCTCTGCTTGTGCCAGTGTAAACTTTAAAATGCCACATGTAAATTTTTTGGGAAACATAGGGGGAGGGGGGGAGCAAGTGTCCCCTCTTGTCCCTTACTGCGGGCGACCATGCAAGCACTTTTCTTTATAGATATCGTTTACATTTGTTTACGTTCGTTTCTACGAAAATGACGTCAGCCATTTCCAACAATAAGATATCCATATTTTACTCTCCCTTGCCCTTATATGATCTGTAAGGTATCTATTAATAAATTTAGTCATATAGAGAACGACATTTGTAACAAAAAAGTCCGCGAGATCATATATTTACGACTTATAGTTTAGGGGATAAAAATTCGAGAAGATCCCGCCCATGTCATCCAATTAGGGGAATTAAACGCCCCTGGAATCCAACGCGCGTCGTTATTTTAAACGGTGATTACACGTAAGAGCCTTTATGTGTGGTTTTCTTTAAAATTGATAGAATGGCTAAAATACATGCAGCCGTACTCGAGTTATTTGACATTCTTTGTGGTGTCCTAAAACATACCTACCTACACACACAAATAACTAAATAAACAAATATATATATAATCTCACCTTATTATAAAGACTAAGAGCCGACAAATAAATTTTAAACGCAAAAGTGCCCTGCACCAATTTCAATGCTTTTCTTATGGGAAATAATCTCAAATTTAAGGCTTCCTGGAGTTGAACCGATGACACCTACGCAGGAGTTCTCAAATAATATCTCATGACATCTACAAACCCTGAAAATATCAGCTCTTTATTCCTATTAGTTTCGTCTATATGCAGGAATCAATTTTTTCCATGCTTTCTTATGGGAGACATGCTGGAACGTCTGGAGTCGAACCCAGGACACTTGCGGTCAAAGTGTTAATGGTTCCCAAGAGATCTCGTGGAAATCTAACAACCGTCCAAGTTTCAATTTTCTGTCTTATCGGAAAGTGACCGAAATTAATTTTCAAAAATACCGCAATGCTTTTTTTATGGGAAAAAAACGCAACTTTCGGAATTTCTGGTGATCTCAATTTTTCTGGCAGTTTCGCCATTCCATCTACAATTTCTGAAAATTTCAGCTCTCCATCTATTGTAGTTTGGCCTGGACATTTGTATCCTCCTATATCCTATATATATATGAAATATTCCTATATCGTCATTATATAATAGATATCGCGGTAAGTTAATATAAAAGTTGTTGAATTGTCGAAGGAATGAAAGGGCCGAAAGACGACTACGGATAAACCCAAGATGGTGGATACAGAAGAGAGGAAAATAGAGTGAGAAGGAGAGAGCATATGCATACGAAGAGAATGATGAAAGAGGAGAAAGAGATATAATAAAGAGGAACCGAGTCTTTCGAGATGGAAACATAATACTAAATACATTGGAAATGAGAGGGAAAATATATAGGGAAGATAATAAATGATAAATAGTTTTAAACAAGTAATGTTATCCATGAAGGTGGATAAAATTAGCGCTGTTTTTAGTTTTTATGAGGTTATACTAAAACATATTCGGTCGCTAGAGCCTCGTTTCAATGTGGGAATGTACGCTCAAATTTTCAGCTTTCTACATTTTATAACTTCGGTGATATAAAAAAAATTAGTGGGTCCCTATCATAGTTCCATCTAATTTATTTCATACATGGGTGGCATGGATATCTATGCGCACCTACATGACGCTAATGCGCGTATGTGCGCCCGGGTTGGCACGACTCTGTTTCGATAAACACAGTCGTGCGCGCTTGAAAAATTGTGCACGGCACTTCGAAAACTGACGCGCAGTCGCGCAGCTTACAATTAGAGGGAGACATGGTCCCTATGCGACCCTGTATATTTTTCAAAACACAAATCTAAAGAAAAACAAATGGCAGCGGTACAGAATTCTACACTACAAGCTTCACTCCTTTATCGTTTAACGCTTTCGTCACGATTTCAATTTAAGCAACTGTACAGACAGTCGGACGGACAGATAGACGCCAAAGTGAAAGTATAAGCGAATTTTTCTTTTAAAAAAACGCGCAAAAAGGCGAAATATAGAGAAGCGGAGGAGAAAAGTTGCAAAGAGATGGAAACTGGAATGGAGAGATAAATTCAAGAAAAAGGGCGAGGAAAAAAACGGAGAGCGCACAGTAAAGCACGAGATTTAAGCTTATCCGTAAATTAACCCGATAGTCCCACGCTTCCGACCTTTCCTCACGGTGTCCTCTCCTAATCTCTAACATCCGCTCGTGGCATTTCTTTATCACATTTGATACCCAAATAATAGAAATAGGGAATAAAAAAAATCTCCCTCCACTTTTCACGGCATTTTTTCCTCCTCCCACTCCACACGCCTCCATGTCTCCTCCCTCCCATTTTCCCCCGACCCCTCTCCATTCCCTCCCTCTCTCTCCCCTCCACTCCCTCTCTCTCTCTCTCCCTGTCCGCACCTCTCAAGGGATCGCTCCTTTCCGGACGGTTACACGCGAGTTTGCGCCCAATGGCGGAGGCATCATCTCCTCGCCACGCCCACAAGGGGGCCTTCGGAAGGACCTCGGCGATGCCGCTGAAGAGGATTGCGGAGGGTGGAAGAAAGGGGGTACCCATTGAGGTAAAGAGGTGGCGGGGGCAGAGGGGAAGGAATCCGCGAGGAGTTGAGATACGTGCGACCTTTCTGGCTGGCCTGATGACGAGAGGGGGGAGAGATGGTTCGAGAGGGGGTGAGAGGGGCGGAGAGAGGGTTGATTTCTTCCACCATATATTCCTCCGTCGATGCGGTGGTCCAGCAAAGCGCCAGTGAGGACCGCGAGGGAAACAAGAGGAAGAGCGAGCTAGGACACTTCGGCAGGCTGCATCCTCCGGAAGTTGTTATCACCGGTGGCAGTCGCATCGCCCCAAAGGTAAATACGAGCCCTTCCAAAATTTTGTGTGATGTGTGATGGAGGGGGAATCTTAGCGTTGAGTGCAATCGTAAACTACAGGGAAGTAAAATAACTATATTTAACCTATCTAGCATGTTTTCGACTTAGTTACCGTAAGGTCTTCAATGTCCTCGTAGCAATATGCGCCGAGGGATAAAAGTGGGAGAGAGCCTGGTGAAATCAGTTAGATATGCAGACGACAAAGCAGAGTAATTCTGAAAATGCCTTTCAGATGCTAGCTAATTCATTAAAAGGAAATGCAAAGGCATTCGGGATGAAAATTAATACAAAGAAAACGACAGTTAGGAAGTTTTCCAAGAGTGGGGATACCCACGTCAATATTACAGTGGATGGGGAAAGGCTGTAGCATGTGGTTTTTTTTACTTACTTAGGAAGTATTCAGTCAAAAGGTAGAAGTACGAAGGAGATCAGGACAAGGATATCAAGAGAAAAAGAGGCATTTACGAGACGACGAGAGTTGTTGACCGGCAGCTTGAATGAAGAGATTAAAAAGTTTAGTGAAAACCCTGATTTGGATTGTAGCAGTATATGGGTGCGAGACATAGACAGTGAGAAAATGAGATGTGAGGAGATTAGCGGCGTTTGAGATGTGGGCATGGCGTAGATTATAGAAAATCAGTTGGACAGAGATTAAAACGAATGAGGAAGTTTTGCCTATAGTAGAGTAAGAGAGGAACTTAATTAGAGTAATAGAGAACAGAATGAGTGGGTCAAAATTTGAAAGAGAACGGTTTACTGAAAGAAGTCACAGAAGGAAGAATGTTAAGAAAGAGGTAGGAAGTCGAAAGGTATATTAGATTCATTAAAAGGAGTGGGATATGAGAATTTTAAGAGAAAGGCTTTGGATAGCCAGGATTCAGCGGTGTGCCTAAAAACATACCGGAAGGTAGAATTACTTTGTTTTGTATTGTGCTGCAACAAAAAAACGTCTGTTATTAATTAATATTTATTCCGGAGGATATGAGTATGTGGAAGGAACGATATTGCATATATTTCGTATCGTGTGCCTAATGTTATGAAATATATATATATATGCAATATCTGGCGAATATGGTGAATTTCCCGACGCAAGGTTGACAAGCTTCGAGATTATATTGGACTCTGCCTATAAGAGACTTTTAAAATCATATCCTAGCAAAAAACGCCCTTCGCTAGGAATTACACCTTAAATGTTATACATTTTTGCGAAGCAGTTTGTAAGGATGAACAGAACTCGAGATGCCGAAGGACTTCTCTTTGAGTTACTTGATGAGTCGGTGATGTTCATATATCTGTGAATATGTTAATTTATATTTGGCGTACAATATATAATTCTACAAGCGTTTCCTGCTCGCAATCAAGCTTCGCTGTATTTTCTGGAAGAAAAAGGAACAAACGGGCAGGCAACGTATAGAAATTTATCGTGAAGGAGATTCAACCGGTATTACATCTGGAATGCATATAAGTACTTATGTCGAACAATTGTGTTCACAATCCCTGAACGTAGGAGAAATCGCACGAAGAGCTTTCTTTGGATAATGGATACTATATATTTTGCTAATATACGTAATATCACTAGTCCATGAGATTACCTCAATCAAATCTTTGGATTTAAATAGAAAGAAATGCATTACGTGACATTCGCTTTCATTATACGTATGTTAAAGCTGTTACCCTGACTAAATATGAACGTTCTCGTCGAGAAACAAAATACCTTTACTACTGAAACTTTCACGCAATAGTAAAGCACGAGAGGATACATAAGTAACAGTGGCGTAGGGAGGAAATCGGAAAGGGTTTGAGGCCAAGCTTACCTGTAGGGGAACTTCCGCCAGTTTGTGATTTTGGCTTTGCTATTAACTGCCGATCAGGGCCGGCCCGAGATACGGGCGAGCAGGGCGGCTTCCCGGGGCGCCAAAGTGTTGGGGGCGTTATCCTGATCAATAATCCATGCATTACTTGCAGTAGAGTAAATACTGGACAGCAATATTTACACCGTGAAAGAGGCTGGAATCTTATGGCATTCCTTTTATTTTTTCATTATCAATAAGTTTTACAGAGCGATGAATGAACTAACGTGCACTTGGTAAATATCTCAACAAACATTTACGGAGAAGGGGGGGCCTGGAGTGCTATCCCGCCCGGGGCGCCAAAATTCCGCCCCTGCTGCCGATCACTACAATAGGCAATAGTTCAAATCTCGGAAAAAAGTAATTGTATTTAACGAAAGATGAGAGTTGAAATACGACTGACAAAGTGAATGACTGGGAAGCTCTATAGGGGATGTTATGGACTCACATACTTCCCCTTCTCTACGTCACTAGTAATAGTACTTAACAGTAAAAAGAAAAAAACAGAAGGGGAAAAAGAAAATAATATTTCACACTGTAATTGCGCATAACTAACAATAAGACTCGGTATTCGGTACTTTGCGCCATCAACACGTTGCAATCATACTGTAAAGTGGTTTGTAAATTCATTCGATTTTTCATTTTTGTAGAAGGCATACAACATAATACGAGCCAGGCTATAAATAACCTAAAAAATAAAAATATTTACTTTGCAAAAGTAACTCTGTAACCTCTTCGTATTAAATTAACTAGCTTTTATTCTCTTTCGGACACTATGCCTTCTTCTACGCTGAACAAGAAACTGGGAAATAAACTTTTAGTATGACTTTCACTGTTTATTTTTCAAAGTGAAATGGAAATGAGTATCCAATCAAGAGGGCCATTTTCACTTGGAGTGTTGAAATTGCCAGAATAGTATTCAGTGCCACAAAAGAAATTTATACAACCTAAGGGTTTCTAGAATAACTTTCCTTCCGAGAAATCACGTTTCAAACCGCAACCCATTTACAAAAAGAGGTGATCTAGCATATAAGTCCAAAATAACTTTTGTTACTAGTACACTAACGTGATATATAATCGAAATAAGATTGTATTAAAAATAGACCATAGCCTCAGAGTAAGTTATATTGGTTCAGCTCACACTTATTAACTTACTAAGGCAAAATCCTTAAATAAATTAAATTTCTGGATATAACAGTATCGACAAAGAAAAGTATGTAATCTGATAAAGCTAATGCTTAAAACATACATAAACGCATTTTAATACACAACAACGTCAAAATCAGTGTAAAAATCCTCTTATTCGTTTGCCATAATTATTATTGACTAAAAATATTTCAAACTCACCTCTTAATCGTAGTAACTCACATCCCGGATACTATTGAATCACATAATTAAAGACAACATTCCTTTCCAGCTTTTTTCAAATTTCCATGCCCTCATTTCTATAGAATACGATGGAAATAGGTACGTATAATTTTAATCTAGGGCAATTATGAACTATATAATTTTCTCTACTTAAGACTGTAGCGAATATCGACAAAAAACATATACTTTCAAACCAACGAGACCTCTGCACATGTTATTCCATTATTAAGTTAATCCGAATCTCATTTTCACGTCATAATTAATTCAGATAAAAATTCAGCTCCGAGATATAATGAATGACTGAACGGAAATCGTCAAAGCAATGCAGTATCTCCATTCTCAACGGTCCTTAACGAAGCGACATCTCGTTCTCTTAGCTAACTCGAACACTATTTCCCGCCAATGGAATCGGAAGCGGTAGCTGACATAGCGAGGCTTAACACCCACGCATAAAAAAAGAAACGCGAACCCCATGGCAACGGAGGAGCACCATCTCCTTAAAAGACACGAAGGTAGCGGTGGGGCGGAAGAAGAAAAAAAGGGGAGTAATCGAAAATAGAAAAGAGAGGAAGAGAATGAAGGAAGAGAGAGAGAGAGACGACAGGAAGCATCTTTATTAAGAGATATAAGGAGAGAGACAACTACATATTCTCGTGGTCTCCACGCGAATCAGAAGTGACTGATCTAATCTCGAAAAGCTTTCGAGAAAAAGAAGCATCAGATGTCCCATACTACTTCCCTTTAGGAGAGTCGCGAGCATAAAAAAATAGCGGGCGCTTGATGAGAGACAAATCTCCCAGATGAAATTCCAGTAAATAGGACGGGACGAATCCTTCGGAGTACAAAATCATGAATGACGCACGGAGACGTCCTTTAGCCGCGTAGGATGTTAAGGATCAAAGGAAAAAATATAGAAAGAGTCCGATGGGCAAGCAAGTCGCAATGTAACGTGAAATTTCCATCCCGTCTCTCTAAGAAGAAAGAAGAAACGCAAAGCATTTAGTTATGGGTAGGACAAATGCCGGAGAATTATTTTCATAGAAACCGCGCATAAAAAACCCAGAAACTAAAAAGTGAGGAACAAGCTATCTTGAAGATCTTGTTAACGAAAACTCTTCCGAGACTTGAAAATGTTGGCATTGAGCGGTTAAATTTAAGAGATTTGAGAACGTGCAATGCAAAAGTCACCAACTAACCTTCCACACACTTTCTATTTGTGTAAGAACCCTCACTCTCTTTCTCACGAGTGATCGCATAGTATTCCATTGTGGTTTTTACTTAAAAGTCGCAAAAAAGGATTATAGAAGTAGAAAGACGCGGTAAAAATATCTATATTATAATAGGCGTAGGATTCATGTTTTCTTGTTTACACACTTTTGATGACACTCTCTTGACGCGATTTAAGATCATTTCAGAGTAGGCACGATTTTGAAATTTGGCAGGATTGCATGAACCGCGCATTAAAAGGCAATGACGAAAAAAAATCCCGCAAAAAAACCAGGTCCTATTCCAGGAGATAATTTCTGTTTCCCCTAACTAAGATAACACGTAAAATGCGATCTTTCGACGTGCAGGCTTTCACTCTTTTGCACAATAAAATCAGAAAAAATTCACCTACAATCTCCGTACGTTTAATGTACTAGGTTTCTTATTATTATCGTCGATTTTCGCCTTCCCTTCGAAATTACTCATATTTAACGAAAATGTGAGAAATTTTGACCAAATACCGCGCCTTTATCGATAAGTTTCCTAGAGGACGAATATCATTGTTGAGACTCGAGATTCTTATTATTGCCTCAATACTCGTATGTCATACGATGGAAATACGAAGCATTTACGTAAATGTATCGAGCGAGAGGCAGGGACGGAGGGAGGCAGAGGGAGTGAGAGGGAAGGAGGAGAGAGAGAGACAGAGGAGGGAGGGGAAGGATAAGGCAATATAATTTTCTTTCCGTGATACTGACAGGAATTTAAGTTAAGTACTTAAGTATTATAGATATTAATTTTTTAAAAAATAATATTCAATAAACTTTCAAGCTTCTCTGTTTTTACTATTAAAAATGCTAACAACATTTCAAATTTGAAATGAAGGCTTCTCTAGTGTCCCTATATTTAACAGTTTTAATCCTATACTATTTTTATGTAGAAGCGATTGATTCGCGACCGACGTTGAATTATGGAGCGACCCCTCGACGAATGACAGTTCGTAGTTTTTAGGGAGAAAAATTATGAACGAAATTCCAATAAACTAATTCTATGATTATGAAATAGAAAAAGGAAGAGAGACACGTACAAGTTATTTTCGCAATGTGTTGCGTTTCGACACTCATTTTCTGCTCCATTCATTCGAGGCTTTGTTATTAGGCTCCAGCTGTAGATTTATTACCTAAATATGTAAACTTGTACAGACCGCGCATCTCCAGAAACCGTCTTTTGAAGGAGACTCTTGCTAGTGGGGTTGCAGAAGATACAGGATACGAATTAGCTTGCTTTGCGTCACATTCGAGCCTAGCCTGCTTCGTCTTTATTCATAAAAAAATAAAATTAAGTAAAAAAAAACTTTTGTATACACACACTTTTACTTAAAATTCCACTCTAAGGAAGAAAATAATTTTTTTAGAAAAAAATATTATTCAAAAATTTGTTTCGTAAAAGTGAGTGGCATTAATTGAGTATGTGTTAAGTAAGTGGCCAACAATAAGAACTAATTTAGGTGGAAGATGAAATATAAGAATTAGAAGAGAAAAAACTCCACCCACTTTACCAAGCATACAAATTTTTTAAATAATATTTTGGTCCAGCAAAAATTATTTTCTACCTTTGAGTGCAATTTTAAGTAGAAGTATGTAGACAAATTTTTTTACTTAATTTTATTTTTATCTTTTTCGTCTTATAACTGTTATTAATAATGCGTATTTTTACATGCATGAGAAATAATTATGGAATATGCAATTTTATAAATTAGGAGTAGGTAACTGTTTCTATGCGTAACGAAATCGTCGTTAAAATACAAAGATGAAATAGTCTTTATAAAATAATAAAATAGGAAACCTAACTATTTAAGATGGCTAATTATTAATTTGCGCAGCTAAATAAATAGCATTCTATGTCACAAATTAGTAATGTGAACACTTAAAAGTTTTATATTCAAATTAAATTTATAGTCTTCGAGAAAGCTTCCATGTAGTTAATATAAATAGCTAATTTTTTCCCAAATGTAACTGGTCGGTTAGTCGAGGGGTCACAGATTACTACAGCCCAATGCAGCGCTCGAGTCCAAAGCATCGAACGTTAACGACTGATAACCATTTACGACTAAATATTGCCTAAACCAATTTCCGACGAATATGCTCTCTGCACCATGACTCAAAATGCACTGCCGGATATTTTCCACAAGTTTTCACCATTTGCATACAAGTACTATTTGCCTGCCAAGTATATTTTTCACTTTTTCTTTTCGCGTTTATGCTTTATTTATTTTTTAATTCTCACATGCGTCATGGACTTCGTCGGGAGCGAGGCGACCGAAAATACGACGCGCTATAACCCTCACCCTCTTCACCGCCTCCCCGCACCCCTCATCCGCAACCCCTCCATCTCTCCGTCGCCCCTCTTCCCTCTCTCCGCATCCTCTCAATCTAAACCTTTCTTCGGCGTTACTATGCGGAATACGTGTTGAATACCGAGGCCCATGTGGGAATCTCCGCGACAATCCTTCAATCCCTCTCCTATTCATCCTCTTATCTCCCCGCCCGTGCACCACTACCAACGCGAGCATCCACCTCGTCTTATTCCTCTCTTCTTTCTCGCCCCTCCTCGCCGCGCCGCATTCCTTCTTCTTATCCTCTCCCCCGTCCACCTCCTCTCTTATCCTTGCTCACGCACCTCGACGGAAACCACTCTTTTGGTGTTGCTTTACATGCCGCGCCGAATCTAAAGGATGATCAGAGAAAGGAAAGCAGGCGAACGGGTTTCAGAAGGCGAAAATACATATTTGAAAAAAATTCGAGCTTTCGGATTTGATGGGCCTGAGAGGATTCTTCGTATACCTACGCGTCGGACTGCTTCGCAATGATGTTTACGTCTCGTAAATCTCGAATTTAAAAGTGTATATTTTTTATATACTCGACGTAAATAAGCTAATATTCGGAGTTTGTATAAATCCCATTTTTTATTTTTCCTCGGCGTCACTATATTTCACGAAAGTATTACAGCTAGAAAAATTGTCGAGCTTAACAAACTTAAAAGAATCATCCACATTTTTTCGTCGTAGGCCACTGACTGAAAAGCCACTCTCGTTTTAAGATTTTATGGATAAAACAACAAATCCGCAAACGAACCATTCGTTGAAAGAAATGAAATTCAACTGCGGAGTATGTTCGAAAGTGCCTAGATAAATATTCAATCTTGGAATTTTATGACAGACAATTAAGGAATGGGTGAATAAATTGTCAAAGCATTTAACCAAACCCACAGTTTGGTTATTCGAGTGGCTCTTTGAGTCTAATTTTGGTAGGATCGACCGACCGATCGATCAACCTTAAAGTCGTTTAAACCATTTTTACATTTCTGACCCTCATTAACCGCTATTATTGATAAGAACGAACCTTAATGTGTGACAGAATTATTAGTTTTTTGAAAAAATTTCCTTTGGTCTATAGTCTGTTCACTATCTAAAGTCTCTTGACCTTGAAGACTTAGCAGCAGCCAATAGGAGACGGTTCTTGGAAAGATAGTGGGGGAAACTCAGTGTTACTCTTGCTCTCGAATCGTTCACATCGGTCTGCGTTGCCATTTCTACCGCCGTTTCCTTGCTGTTGCTGTTCGTGATTGGGTATCTGTCCTCCCGCGCGAAAGTGTGAGGGGCGATGGAAGGGGAAACGTTCGTGATTGGCTACTTGCTCTATGAAGGTCAAGAGACTTAAGAAAGTGAACAGACTATAAAAAGGATGACTCGATTTGTTCCCGCGTCTGAGAGATTCTCGATTTCCCCTCCTCCAACAGGTGGTCGGGATATCCTATCACCGCAGTATATCCGGGGCCCTCTCAGGATGACACCAAGGCGTAACCTCTGCATATGGCTGGTCCACCTCGCCACGCTCACCATGGCACTGGCGGCCTCTCCTCCGCTCAAAGCAGCAGCCGAAGCGGCCGAAGCGCCTTGCCCCGGCAGCGAGAGCGCGGTGGAGGAAGTGGTGCGGCTCCCGGAAGAGGATGACGAAGGGAGGAACGGATGGGCGCCGGTGGAAGGAAAGAGGGTGACTTTCAACGCTTGGGGAGGGAAGAGGCTGGGGCCGGGAGACTGGCCCAAAGGTGTGGGGCGGCAGGGACCCCAGGTGGAGGAAGCGGACAAGAGAGTGGGTTTCAACGCGTGGGGAGGCAAGAGGAACCAGTTCTCTGCGTGGGGAGGGAAGAGGGGTCCCCGTCCTGAGCCTGTGGTCGCGAGGGCCTTCTTCCCTTGGGGCGGAAAGAGGGACGGAGGGGCGGAGGATGACGAGACGGAAGAGGAAGACGGACAAAGAGGTTGGGGTCCTCGTCCATTCTCTGCACTTTTCGTCGCCTGCTATTAACTGCACTTTAATTCTTTTGAATACTAGATAGATATCTATTTTAGTTCATTCATAATTCCGTGGTGGTTCCCAAACTGGAGATCTCGAAAGGTGTTCATGTGGGCCGTGACTACGTAATGTTTCTTGCTTTATTTATTATTTTATATGTGGATATATTTAGAATTGGCGTTAATTTCTGTGCAAGTAAAATAAAAATTCTTGGTTTCCTTATGATCTAATGTTAAAAATGTAAGCTAAAGTTATGGCCATACTCAATGTATTAAATCAAAACACAACTGTGTTATATGTATGTACGTAGATTGAGATGTATAACACAGAACAAGTTGACGAAAATCACTAAAAAGCAAAGGAAATCCATGATCCTTAACGTAAATGCTGCCAAATGTACTTTAAAGAAATAATTAATGCAAGCCAGAAACAGCCGCAAAGACCTCTTAATCATAGCTGAATTTTCGGTCTAGGTCTACTACACAGGTATTTTCCATAGCCAATCTAAAACAAGTGAGGAAAGAATTGCAGAGCAAATTATATAAGAACTTTTTTTTAAGAATACTTAAATAAAAACTTTTCTCTGAAGACCAACCTATCTTGAAAATTTTGCATCTTTAATAACATTCAATACATTATGTAAATACATTTTTTGACCTATGTAATTCCACTTTTGTTTCGAAAAATTAACTAATCTCACATTACAGTGTTAAGCAGCATAACACGTAAACATTTCTTCAAAAACAATTGGCATTAAATAACAACGACAACGTATTTCATAGAATAAAATTGTAGAACAGTGTAATTCCACTTACTTTTGCTTAATAGCATTCTACATACTAAAACATTCATTGCTGTGAATACGGTCAACAATACGAAGGTCATAATGGACCCGTATAGATAAGTCGTAAAGGGTTTTCTAATATCCTGTTAAAAGGCAAACGGACAGACGGACGGACCCCAAATTTTTTTCCATATCTAGTTCGAATGTAGAACTATATGTCCTGAAGATTTGGTGTTTGTAGCTTAATTTTTGAGTTATTTTGTACACGGTCAGACAGACAGACGGATGAACCGAATACATAAGCTCTTTTTTTTAAAAAAGCGCTAAAAATTAGAGATCCTTCTGAATACCGCATCAAATATCTTACATGTTACTGAAATAAAGCTTCGAGAGGACGACCGAATGAGTGTATGCATTAAGGCAGTGCTTCCCAACCATTTTTGCTCCACGGCACACCTTCAAGCATGCTTAAAACCACTCCTAATTAATTTCACTGCGTAAATACATAATATACGAACAACTAAATTCGCATAAATACGTTGTTGAATTTGAAGCGTCATATCGATGACATATTCAGCTATTGAAGTATATTCACCTTTAGCTTTTAGACAAAAGACATCTAAAGGTAGCACACTAATTTTAAGCTGTATGATCGTTGATAAGGTCTTTCAATTCCTCTCGTAGTTTCAGGGTAAATTCCTTGGATGATAAAATTTATGCGAAATTGTCTATTCCAAACGCTTTTGTGAAAATTAGATACCCTCCGAATGTGTGGCACACTAGTGACTTCCTCGCGGCATTCTAATGTGCCGCGGCACACCGGTTGGGGAGCACTGCATTAAGGGATGAATGGATGTCTGAATGCGCAAATGTTTGAGTGTAATGTCGATTCAAAAATCAAGTTACACAAGTGGGTATTTCCTTCAGGAGCGGTAGACTGGATGTCACTGGGTCAACCAGAGGAGGCTGTAGGCAGCAGGGAAGGAGGAGATAACGAAGCAGGAGCGGTTTGGGGAAGGCCATTCGGGAGGGGCAGAAGGAGCCCTGCTTCCTCGAGAAGTCAGCTGACGGCCACAATGTAAGGACTGCAACCAAGGACACCTCATCAAGTCTCCCACACACACATTGTGGTAGAACATATCGCAAATTTCTAAGACGGCTTTCCGAAGATTTTGTAACTTTTTCTTGTCAAACGACAACTTGGATACTTGAACATGGCTTCTGACATGGCGCACTATTAAAATATGAAGACAGTAGTCTCGCTTTTCCTTCACCAACGGCACTTCTCTCTCGTCACACGTTACTTACAATTAGTCATAATCTCAATACGATACGATAAAGACGCAGTATGATAAATGGACTGTCCCCTTACAATAACTGTCGACATCTTCCGTGATATGTATTTTCAACTTCCCGACTCCGTTCCTTAATTGATTACTCTTTAAAAACTCGATTTAAATACATACCTAGTTCAAATTCTAATATATGGCCATTGACAATCTCTTTCGCCGTCCCATCCTGTCTCTCCTCGATTATTTTTGTTTCAGATTGCTTGGCACTCTCATTAATCTGACAGTATTCATTCTCCTTGGCTTGCATTCAATTTTTACTAATTCAACAAAACGTATTTTTGCGCTTATCTCGCTTATTACAGAAATATTTTACTGAATTTTTTCCTCCATGGACTAATTTATAACCATGAATTACAGCGCGAATTTTCAATTATACTTATTAAATTGCAAATTGGACGAAATGAAATACTCGAAAATAAAATTTCAGTTTAATTTTGGAAGGCACCATGATAGTCTTTACGAATGTCGTTCTTTTATATATCAACGCTGTAAGCCTTACTTAACGGCATTTGATAGCCATCGAGGCAAAAAATTGACCAAGAAATCCAAATAAAGAAAGTATTTTAATTTAAACGCCGTGAGAGCTAATAAACGCTGGCACAAATTCCCTCATATATTCCTAGAATAATAATTTTCGACAGCTTTTTATTTCTATTTCCAATTTAAAAAAAGGGATTTCTTCCTCATAAAGATATGTATATACACATTCGCCTTCTTTTATATAGGAACGGTCCGATGGTGAGTGACGCCATGTCGTGGGAAAGGAAGAGGTTGGCAGCCCTGTGGCGCGCGGCCAAGCTCCAGCCGGCTAGGCAGAACAGGAGGGCGGTCGGTGCAGACTTCTTCCCGTGGGGCGGGAAGAGAGCGGGAACGGCTTAGGCGCGTGAACGCCTCACCCTCGCGGAGGCTGCAGGAGCCGCGTGTCAGCGATCGGCCTCCACATGTTCTCCCGACGGCCCTTTCTCAATAAAGTGGCGAATCGTAATAGCATAAAGCACCACAAAAAACGCCTTTCTCTTCATTATTATTCTTCGTCGATCCCGTTTACGGAGCTGCAATAAGTCCTGCCTCTGAACGGATGTAATCGACCCGTGTAAAACACTCGCGACACCTTCGTGACTCCTCAAGTAGTCTTGGCCTTAATAGAGGTGTGTTTTTATTCCCGGTTAAATCAGTTTTTAACGAGTATAAAATTTGGACGAATATAAACGCACGGTCTTGAAAGCTTTGGGGACCGAATTCGCCCAAACAATGTCGTGGCATGTGTATTATCAATCATTTATGTACAACAAAATGCATTAATTTATTGACGGCAAATAAATTAATGTTTGGTATCAAACGGTTTATGATTATGCAATAAACATATATCATAAAATAATTCAAAAAACTCTTGTCACTTATTGCGAAACAATGCAGGAAAGTAAATTAATTCCTTGAAGACGATTTTAAATGAAGACTTACATGGCTGCCCTGGGCGGTTGAGACGATAACAATCTCCGACCTCGGCCCCTCGAATCCAATGAGTAGTAACCCAGCCTTATCCTTTCCGAATAAATGATATAGGAAAAATTAATTAAATTTGAAATTACGGCGATGTGACACAATAAAAATATTTCCACTGGCATTTTGATTTCCATCAAACTTATACGATAAAAATAATGGCTAAATATGAGCTAAATCAACTAAGCACAAAATTCATTATTGGGTACAATACATGTGTTTTGGGCATCTAAGCAAATGGTCAAACCTAATGGAGACTGTAGGAGACCAAAATTTCAAAGGATCTTTCCAATCTCGGAGTTTCAATTGGACTTGCAATTACAATTTGATAAAAGGATGCGAAGAGTGGGGACAAGCTAACTTGGAAAATTGTCAAAGATAACTTATTTAAAAATTCTGATAAGCCTTAAGTTGTTATTCGTATCATTAGAACAAACTATTCCAATAAAATTCAACATCAACAGAAACATCAAATAAAGGAAGCGACCACATAGTAAAGGCGATAAATGTGGCATTGTATATTCCTTGAGGATCATGTGGTATTGCTAACCGGCCGCAAAGCAATTTAATCTTCCTCAATTGGCAAAAACTGTCTAAATACACAGATAATTAATTTCTCTCGGCTAGTTATTCAGTTGTTAATACTTTTATTTTCGAAAAATACATGGTGGGGTAATTCCAATGATGTTCCTAAACATCAGAACTTTTTTCAAGAAATTACTAAAATTCTGTGGAATTGAGTGTTTTTTGGAATAAATATAGTAAGAGGAAAGATAAAATAGTGATAAAAGCTATCAACGGAGAAAACGGGCTATATGGTTGAAACAAGAATAGCAATGACTCGTAAAGTACAATATCAAATTAAAAAATCGGTCCAATTCACAATGCACAAATTTTCTCATGTACGCATGCGCCTGGTCTAACAATATTCTTTCCTGACTGGAAGGAACTTCCTGTTTGAAAACCCGCTCCCATGACTTGATGAGCAACACTATCTTCTTAGGATTTGTCTTAATCCTTCTTTAGCAATTTTCCTTACTGTCTGGGTGTGAAAGATATCTGGTAGAAAATTTAATTTAACTGGTAGCTATATAGCTAATTGTGAGAGTTGAAGTAAAAGATGAATTGTTCATTCCACAAAGATCAATAACGTAATAATTTTGGGTTAATTTTATTAGGTCTGTCAAAGAATCGAGGTACATTACATTATCCAGGATTGGACGTACCACTTTATCCGGGTTGGGTTTTGAAAATAACGCAAAATTGAAGTTTTTATGAGAAGAAAATCAACTTCTCAACAGGTTGAATAAACCAAAGTAAAAACAATAAGGTCGTAAGCTTTAGCTCTCAGTTCATGAAAACCGTGTACGGATATTTTGACTTTATTGGGCCCAAACTCATTTCCACCTCTGATTATCGCCGATTTATTGAGCATCTAAGAAGCACAGCTGCTATAAAAACAACAAAACGGCGAAAAAAATTTTTCGCACGTGAACTGTATTAATACTTTGATAACCTCAAATATGTGAAAATCGCACTTGAGAAACAGTTGTGGATTGTCGGGGTCATATAAGCGCTGGAGCATTATAACTTGACGATAATGTGCCTGGGGCAGATGCCCTGCTTCCCCCGCCCTTGTTACGGCACTGACAATGAGTATGTTTAACGAATAAATTTTCATTAATATATTTTTGCCAAACAACTTTTATTTGCCCATGAATATTATTACTTTCTGGAACATTTGATTATGTAGATTTTATATCAATTTGTTACGTTTTAATTCAATTAAAAGTGATGTCATTAATTTTTATTTTATTTTAACGTAATACTTAATCCACGCATACCCGTCATATGACGGGCAATTACACTAGTATGATAAAGAATAATCAGATTGATTACTAAAGGTTTCTTAGTACATAATCCATACATGCCAAGAGAACTTTTCAGTTCAGAACTGTTGATCATTACATAACAGATGTCTTCTATTAACATTGGGAATGCTTCATGGCAGCTATTAAACCAAGTAGGGTCATACAATTTACCAATAAAAGAACTAAAATTCCCTAAAAGAGAATATAACCAAAATATCATGAGATGATTTAAAGAGATGCAAAACACAAAATTTTATTTCTTTGTGAAGGTGACTTAATGCAAAGAAAAACTCACCGAAGTACACAATATCCTGGCCAAAATTACGTTGATGGACTGATAACACAGGCCTGCGAAGATTTTGCTGTTTTGGTAAGCATATGTGATTTATATAAATATTTATGCGCTGAATTCGAAAATGGCATTCGTTTTGGCTTATCACGTACATATTTTACACAATTCGATATTATATGGCTATTATCGAATCCTATATATGTACAATGTTATACAATTTCGTTAATGCATTGAACATTGATTAGAATATGATAAAAAATTCAACACTACTGTCGTCCTAAAGAGGGATAGACTTAATGCTTCTGCTGCCTACGAATTAGGTTGCAACAATTTATGGTAAACGAACAAGTGAGCCAGGGGCGCGCCACGAAGATATCACGCACCCTGGCACAAAGTACTCTTGGTGTGGTCATATAGCGATCGCGCGAGCGACAATATCAAATAGAATACGTCTTCTATAGAAGCGGCAACAATGGCATAAGCACGTGAGCAATAAGGCAGGAATTAAATATCCCAACCTGTCATCAACTATAAGACCTACGCCGTATGGACCAGACGTCCCGATTCCTACACCGCCGGCTGAGTTGGAGGATGTCGAATCCTCATCCATATCGGAGTGTACAGCAGAGGAATATGTACATGTATTTCTCATCTTACAACGAAGACATAACTCCGCATCTATTTACTCAACGATTTAGTCCAGGACTTAGGTCTTACTAGGAAAAGAGTAAATTATTGGGATCAAGATTAAAAGAAAAGAATCTATTAGCCCCAGGAACAACCTTTTACTGGTTTAGCAATCGCGAGAACGAGTTTCGTAACTATTTTAGAATGGAAGGTGAACTGGTTTTCTGTTGTAATATTCCTGCGTTGGGAGAAGAAACCTATGACCCGAAGGACTGGCGTTTGTTTATTGACTCTTCAAAAAGGAGTTTAAAGGCAGTGTTATTGCATAATGGAAACAAATTTGCTTCCATACCAGTCGCACATTCAATATACCTAAAAGAGTAATATGAAAATTTACAAACAGTATTACAAAAAATTAAATATAACGAACATGAGTGGTCTTTGTGCGGTGATCTAAAGGTTTCCGAGATTTTATTGGATCAACAAGGAGGCTATACTAAATTCCCTTGTTTCTTATGTGAATTGGATAGTAGAGCGAGGGACAAACATTGGACAAATAAAAATTGGCCTAAAAGGGAAAGATTCATACCAGGAACAAAAAATGTGAAACATGCCAGTTTAGTTGACCCACAGGAAGTTTTATTGCCACCTTTGCATATAAAACTTGGTATCATGAAGCAATTCGTAAAGGCGCTGGACAAGAGTAGCTCGTCCTTCTGATATCCCTACCGTAAGTTTCCATCTGTAGCCGAAGCTAACGGGGCATATTTGATGAACCGCAAATTCGACAATTCATGAAGGGTACCGAATTTACTGATACCATGAGTGAAATAGAACTTCAGGGATGGGATGCATTCAAGAACGTCGTTAAGAAGTTCCTTGGCAGTGTAAAAGATCCCCAGTAAGAAAAAATCGTGGGAAATATGTTGGACAAGCTGCAAATACTGGGATGTAACATGAGTTCAAAATTATATTTTTTACACTCTCATCTCGATTACTTTCCCGAAAATTTAGGAGCCCTCAGTGAAGAACAGGGTGAGAGATTTCAACAGGACATCAAAGAGATGGAAAGAAGATATCAGGGACGGTGGGATGTGTCCATGATGGCCGACTACTGTTCGACCTTAAAAAGAGAAGTTACCCGTCAAGAACATAACCGGAAATCTATGGAACGCTCATTTGGAACAAAGCGAAAACATCCTGACCCTAATTATCCTATTTAAAGGTATTTAAATACCTTCTTACCTTAGATGATGTTTATACGGGGCTGTCAGACTATATATCGTATGACTTCTCCATGTCTCTGTACATATACATTCATAAACGCATGATTTTAGCGTAAATTTGTTTTGTAATTTCTGAAAAATCCTGACGTGATACGGAAAAACGGGCATTTGATTTGAATTCAGCATGCTCAACTTAATAAATATCACATATTCAACTTGAAACAGCAGAAAAAAAATCATTTTCGCAGGCCTGTGTAATCAATCAAGGTAGCACAGCTGCAATGAATAGTCACCAATGCAAGTTTCATTAAATCCTCACAAACAACAGTTATGCTTTTCTCCATTATCCGAATTCCAACTCAATAATTCTGTAGCTTCCTCATATGGTTTACTTAACTATTAAATGCTTAGTGTAGTAAAGTATTGAAAATATCAACTATAATGATCAAACGATATATCCACATAAAAAATAAGATATGTGGTTGCACAATTGGTGAAGAATGAGATGATGAATAAAGTGTAAGTCCCTTAATCACTTCCTTGAACATGGGTACCCACTACATTTCAAAATTTACTTACCTGAGTTAACTTGGGCAAACCATTTTAAAGTGTATTTTAATGGAAATATTACTAATAAATAATTTTTAATGATATTTTCATGCGGCGTAGAGTTCTCCAAAGGAAGCTGTTTTGAAAACTATATAAGTAACTTAAATACATAATTGGATGTATATTTTCCACAAATTGTGAATAGATAAATTGTTTCATTGTTTCCAAAGTATTGTTGATATAAACGATTTTCTTGTATCATAACTCATGGATGAGAGAATCGAGCTAATAGTCAGAGGATAGTATTCACTTTGTGATTTTTAAACTTTCTCTATTTAATTTTTTGTCTTTTATTAAATTAATTCAATTCGTTTGTTCCTTTGTTCATCCGTTTTCTGTAGATTATTGTGTTCTTGCTGGTTTTACTTATTGTTAGTTTTCGTTTTGAAGATATCGTCACGAAACTTCAAATAGGTATATAATTTTACCCTGCGGGTAACATAGGCTATATGGCGATAGAAAATTTGGAGTGAGGGAGAGATTAATTCAATAATTAAGTATTTTCCCATAAATTTACACGTAATTTTTGATTTTTCATAGTACAAGGTTTTCTTCCACCATTCATCTAACTAGGTAAATGTTGACCAGTTTTCTTCATTTTTGCTTTATTCGACTGTTAAAACTGTACTCTCTTATTCTTGCAATGTTTACATGTTACACGGTCCAAGTTTTAGATTCATTAATTCCGTTGAAATTCAACAGGCACTTCTGCTAGTAGTTTTATATTAATGGCATTATAATATAGCCCTCTGATTTCCATTAAAAGCACTGAGCTCGTTGCCATGGCAGTTGATTGTTGGGACCCAGAAAAATTCCCTTTTTTCTGATAAAAACTAAAAATTTATGCTAAATCTACAGGGATTTTAATTCTGTCTTCAAAAATAAGAAACTACAATTCCTAAGTTTCTGATAGTCCCGAGTTTGAATCTTGATGGAAAATAATTTTAACAAGCAAATATAAAAACTTCTACACCGATTTACGTACTTTTCTTATGGGGCAATAATGGGGCAAAAATAGCCCCTGAAATTTGAAATTTCAAACATTTCAGATTTTTTCCTTAGGTTGTGACTAGAAACCTATAATCGTGCCAAATTTGAAGTCTTTGGCACATCTGGAAGTGCCTCATAATTTGTATCCTTCTCCTATATCCTATGTAATAAGCAGCTATATGTTATAGAATATACACACAGTGCTTGAGGTGGGACAGTATGGGGTGGTATGGCATACCAGTTCTTCTTAAAACATCAGAAATCATCACATCACCTTTTAGTTAATGTTAAATCATACTGGTACCTCATGATGTCATTAACACTAGTGTCTTAGCATTGGAAACTTTCATGTTTGGTTTCAAAATAGGAAGACTTGCATACGGTGAAGTGCCTTTGGCCTCTAATATTTTTCACGGTATCAAAAAATATCAAACATGAAATATTTTTCAGTCACATAAAACAGGTAAGCAAAAGATGGTATACAGTCAAATATCCAAAGTCCGGACATCCGTAATCCGTGAACACCCGTGGTCTGGCAGTATTCACAGAAATGACTAATTTGGGAAATCTAAAAAAATTGTGTATGTCGGTGGTTATTAAACCTCTTGCTACTGGATACCACTCCTGAGGTGAATTATGCCCTCTGTGGCAGGAAAACGGTAAAATTTCGATGCATTTAATGAAAATAATTAAGAGTACTAAATGAATTGACACATTAACCAATTTTAACAAATTATCCGCTTGATACAGCCTCAAGATCAAGGCATATTAAGATCACTGAAGTGTTGGTATCGATCTAATTACATGATGCAGCTTCTCATTGGTTTAAATTCAGGGAAATCAGTCACGGAAATATTGAAAGAATACAATCTAAAAAATGTAATTTGGGCACTTTCTTGTGCATGGGAAAGTATTCCAAAATCCATTTTAATAAATGCATGGTTTAAGTTATGGCCTGCTTTAAGATTTCATGATGACGAAATCACAATTGCAGATTTCCAAGGGTTCCAAATTTCAGAAGAAAAATGGATGAGGATGGTGTTGCTTCACTATGCAAAAGGTATAAATTACCCTGAGATTAAGAAAATGGAAATTTATAAGAATGGATAGATACTGACCAAGATACTCCAGTTGTGCATCGTTTTACAGACCACAAGAGAGTAGAAATGGTGCAAAACAACAACAAAAATGAAAGTGAAGCTGAAGATGATGAAGCTGAAGTTATTCAAGAAAGAATATCCATTGACGATTGCATTTATCATACGACTCAGCTCATAGCAGGATTAGAACAGCATAATTTTATCAATGAGCAACAAATCATGAACATTTACATGCTGAAAAGTCAACTCGTCCGTGAAAAAACAAAAAACATTAAAGAAGAACGTTTAACAGATGTTTAAAAAGTTATCGAAGGCTACTGACACGGAAAATCTAAAAGCTTTCACTTCAGTCTCTCATGACGTAATGCCTGACGACACACCTAGAAGTAACCCAGATTCATCAGCTGTTCACAAACCGAACACTACAATTTAATGTGCGTAGTTCCAAGCTTCTAAGCTGTTTTCATTTTCATTAAAATAGGATGATTTTTATTTTCACTTGCCACAAATGTATTTAACTATCTACTTTATATATGTGCAGCATCATATAACAGAGAAATTCATTGTTTTTCTGTTTATTTCATGTTCACTTAATGTGCAGTTTGCAATATCTACATTAAATGTTTATATGTATATGCAAATTCCTAAACGTAATATCCTTCATTATTTCTGATATCCATGTGTAATAATTGGATAACTTAATAAAATTTGTTATTAAAACATTGGCTACTTGATTGAAAATACCAATGAATCTAAAAAACAAGTTACCATGTAGCACTCAAGCCCCAGAAAAATCCGTGATCCGGCTTAGCCCATATCCCGATGGTGCCAGATTAAAGGTTCTCGACTGTATTAGTAAAGAGGTTCACAGTAGGTTAGCTGTTAGCCTACCATGGCACATTTTAACACAGAACATATTAAAAGATATAGTACAGGGGAGTGCAACTTTTTTACGTAGTGGGTTGCATTCATACATCTGAGTGCTTTGACAGGCCGGATTAGAAGTCACAAGTACCTTGGCGGGCCAGATAAGAGTTTACATAGGAACTTACTCAAGAGATTTTAAATATGAAAGTAAAGGTTTAACCATTTTTACCATGAAAACCTCTCCAGGATGTGTTATGATCACAGTAGTTCTTAAAATGTACAAAATTTTCTGTAATATCGCAGACAACATATTTGTGGACCAGATGCAGCCCATGGACCATATGAAAGGGTTAAGATGAAACAATAAATTGTTCACAAGCCAAAATATTTAGTTATAGACGCAGTTCCTGTGAATCCACTACAATGGAATCAGGTGACACATTCCATTCCCAGCTTCATGTTAATATCACTAAAGTAATTACAATACTGTGTTGGTATTAAACATATAAGCTTGGAGTATGAGAGAATGGAATAAATAAATGGTACATATGTCACAAAGATACTTCTCAAAGAGCAATGGCTTTATCTCTCAACGTCAATTTGCTTTGATATTTATACTGGACTTAGCCTTTCTTGTTGAGCAGATATTATTTCGAATTAAGATTTGAAAATTTTATCGACTTTTTCCCAAGTCGTCTAGTAAAAATTTAATTATTTACCTTGTTCTTAAGCCACTCGATGGATGAGCTTCACGAACTTCTAGTGTGTAACAAAAGAAACCCAAATCAACTCACTGGAATTGAAAACGAAAAGAGAACTTTATATTTATGATTAAAAGACATGGAAACTTTTATAGTCACGTATCAATTGGTTTAGGCAATATTATACAAATATTATACCATGAGAACTGCCTGTTGCTTTACTTAATAAACAAATTTGATGATAGGTAACTTTACGTTACCTTAAAGTATTTGCCGATCTAGCTGATTCTTAATGGAAAAAGTTAAACTTACTGCTATTAAGGCACATATTTTTCGAAATTCGCTTTTCTTACCATTCTAATTATTCACAAATTTTGTCACATTTACAACTGCCGAATCTTAAACACCATAGTTCAAAAGGGTGTGTTCGATTCGTTCGATTACACCTTATATCATTTCGAGTATCGAAATCATATGGTATAAATCAGTATAAATACTAATATATTTTGAAACCTATTAATTATAAAATAAAGCATTTTAAAAGGCTGCATTTAAAATTTATATTGTGAGATTTAACACGATTAGTAAAAAATAAATCAGCGTCGACTTTCTCGCGGTATTTTTGTTTTTTACACGATATATTTTTAGTCGTCCTTTCTATGGCTTATGCGTTAATGATGTTAAATACCACATCGTAGATTTGAAGTAAAGGCCATTGAGGGGGTTTAGCAGGCTAACTAGAAAATAGCGAAATGAATAAGAAAAAAATATATGCAAAGTGTGCCACTATTAGCGAGAAAACTTGAAGTGATGTTTTTACCGCTATATGATATATCGAAGTGTCTTTAGATACGAATTTTACCTGTTGAAAGGGAAACTGAAATATTTGTTTACCCTCGTGTCTGAGATCAGATCTCTGCAGCAGAGTAATTTTTCCTAAATATGTACATGCATGAGGTGTTGATGACAAGATCCCTGTCATGGAGTAACTTATTTAACCAGTGTGTATGCTTAATAAATCCCTCTTCTTTTGCTGTTTTCCCTTCCAGTTTTATTGTTTTTCCCTCGCTTCCCATCCAATTGCTACTTTATAATAGGAAGGTTAACATTATCAGTATATTTAGTACCAACCATTGGTGCTAATTCTTCTTCACAACAGGCGAACCAATTGATTTCCTAGAACAGTGGTGCCCAAACTTCTCAGCCCAAGGGCCACATAATCCATTGCTGTACTCATCTTGGGCCACATTTCCTACTCTGTGGGCCATGGCCAATCGAAAATAGAGTTTAAGAGTAACTAAGGAAATTAAGGACTTCGTTCAGCGTCGAAACTACGTGATTTTTTAATGCACTTATCTGTTATGGGATTATAGAGGTAAACACAAAATGTTTTTATAATTTTCTATTTATGTTACATTGTGTCCTTTAATTGTTAAACTCATGGCAGGCCGGATGAAGACTCTCAGCAGCTGGGATGTGGCACGTAGGCCATAGTTTGGGCACCACTGCCCTAGAACATGGGTGGGGAACTTCCAACCCACATCCGGCCACCAAGAGCATTTTCAGTACTGTCCTGTTATACCCCCACAAATAAACTGTCCCATAAAAACATTATCACTAAGGAAACGTTAAATAAATAAGAAACATAGTAATGTGGAGATGAACTTCCAAGCATTGATACTTAAATATCAGACCTGATTGGCCGGTCTCGACATTTACAAATCCAATCACTGGACAACAGGGAGGGATACTTTGGTTCCGGGCGAGGCAAAGAGCGTGGTAGCACCCGGAGACGACTACCCATTAAAATAAAGTGAGCCGAAGGCTCGTCAATATATCCTTCTATTTGCGGCGCAACAGTCACGAGGATATAACATTGAAAGGATATATTGACGAGCCTTTGGCTCGCTGTTTTAATGGGTAGTCATCTCCGGACGCTGCCGTGCCCTTCGCCTCGCCTGGAACCTAAGTATCCCTCCCTGTTGTCCGGTGATTGGGTTTGTAAATGTTGAGACCAGCCAATCAGGTCTGATATTAACTCGATCTACAAATAAAACGTAGTTCCCTCAATTGTTAATCGTGACCCTAGTGACGTGATGTTTTTATGGGACAGTTTGTTTGTGGGGATATAACAGGACAGTACCGCATTTTCTGTGGCCCGCAAAGCAGATGAAAAAAGAACCGTAAAATTTAACACATAAACTCATATTTTTAAATCCAAATAATGATAATCAAGCATTTAATACTGAAATGTTAAACATAAATACGTAGTTTAGAATTGATTTCCACTTATGTGATACCTTATAATCTCTCAGTAACGTCGATTTAAACTCGAATCAGGCCTGCCAAAGCATTGGCGACATCCAATGTGGCCCCCCCAAAGGATTCGCCACAACTTATACGGCCCGCCATGTGGAAAAGGTTCCCCACCCTTGCACTAGAACAGGGGTTGGCAATCTTTTCTACATGGTGGGCCACAGGGGCGGATTGGGAGCAAAAATCGGCCCGGGCAAATACTCGGATATCAGCCCAGCTAACAACTAAATTAATGTTGAGAAACACTACTTTAGAATATTGAAAAGCAACAGCTCCTTGCCGAGGCAGCAACCACTCAGGCAGCCCCGGCCCAGGAGCAGCGTTGGCCCACCGGGACTTTGCCCGGTCTCCCAATCCGCCCCTGGCAGGCCACATTCGTTGTTGTGAATGGTTCGGAAGGCTGCATTGGAAATCATGAGAGCTCCAGCAGGTCGGATAGGCATTTAAATCAGAAGTTACCTAGAGATTTTGTAGTCTCATATTAGTGAAAACCAATTGTAATTAATTTACTAGCATTAAAACTTCACCAGAAAAAGTTTTGAGGCAATGATTCACAGCAAAAAATATTGAATTAACTGTGTTAAATTATACCAATCACTTTTTCATCATGGCTTCGCAGGCTGAATAAAATGTCTTCGGGGGCCACATATGACCCAGAGGTTGCTGACCCCTGCCCTATAACACTGATTTCTATGATGTACAGCAATTGGTGCAATACTGTCTTAAATTACAATCTCTTCAATACTAACAATAAGTATACCATAGCTGTTTAATGAGTATTATTTCTTAAACTCAAATAAGTAATCTACTTACCAAAATTGGTATAAATTTTGTATGCTGCTTCAATAAATTAGTCACCTGGCTGTCGAAGAGAGCAGACATGCCTTTCACTTCCTCCAGCAGAGTCCTGTGGATTTATGAGCGACCATTGCAGCAGTAGCGTAGAAGTAGCTGTATTGTTAAGTAGAACTAATGCTTCTTTTGCTTTATCTTATTAACCTTTCTTATAGTTTATTATTCGTAGTAGTAGTAATCTTAACCTATAACCTTCTTGTCGTCTTTTGTTTTTTTCATCATTACTTAGTTGTCGTATTTTATAGTGTAGTAAATTTTCCTAACACTCCATTTGCGCATTGCTTTTCCTTACACATATTTATACTGTAATTGTTATTATATTTTTCTTCTGTTCACGTAGCTTCTTCCTCTTATTAGAATTGTACGCTGTTTGTGTGCTAACCTGTGTTGTATTAACGTTGTTTCCTGCTTACTAACGTAATTTGTGTAGTGAATCACCCTCTCCCTTTATACCTGCGTTAACCCTAGATTACAGCTCTTAAGTCAGTCCACGAATAAGTTAGCCGAGTACCTTAAGTTATATTTTTAAAACATTTAGCTAGTTTAGATTAGTTTCGAGTTTAGGATGGCTACCTCAAGGACTCCCGTTTCCTCCTTTTTGCGCGACGCTGGTTTGGAGGCCATAAGGTCTCGAATCACGGAGCTTGAGAGGGTGGTTGCGGACCTCCTTCAGAGGGTGGAAAAGTCCAAGGTGGCTTTAGTGCATGTGAGGGATGCAGGGTCATCCCTGAAAGCAAACCGCGCCAAATTGGCGGCTCGGGTTAGACTGGGTGCGGAAGCAGGTAGAGTGATCAGGGTTGTCCATCACTCCTTATCGCAGGCTAGGGTGTTCGGCCCGGGAAACCTGATGAGTGGAGAGTGGTGTCCACTTGGGGAGATCGTGGGATGTTGCTGCGGAGGCAGGGAGCTGGGAACACTTCGGTGGACCCTCTTCCTGTTAGTAATAGGTTTGTGGCGTTGTCGGAGGACATTGCCGTTACACCCGCCTCCTCAGTGGGGACCGGGCCTAAGGGAGCTCGGGGGGAAAAAGGGGGCTGTTAGTGATAGGGAGCTCCAATGTCCGGAGTGTGGTGGTGCCTTTACTGTCACGGGCCTGCCGTGAGGGTGTTCATGAGCGGGTGTCCTCCAGGTGTATACCAGGAGACACAGTGCCCCAGGTGACGGAGGAGGTCAGGGTGTCGGTTTTGGGCATAGGTTGCTCCTCGTTGCGGGTGGTCGCCCATGTTGGGACCAACGACGCCTTGAAGAGCGGGTCCGAGGAGGTTTAAAGTTCTTTTAAGAACTTGGCCGCTGAAGTTGCTCGTGTCCGAGAGGAGTCGGGTTCTGATGCACGGCTTACCATCTGCAGCATTGTCCCTCGGACGGACTGCGGTTCTATGGTTTAGAGCCATGTGGTGGGCCTGAACCGTAGGCTGTGGGACTTCTGTAGGGGCAATGGAGTGGACTTCGTTGACCTGAGGCCGGTGCTAAACTCGTTCTGGTTCTGGTGTCCACTATACAGCAGAGGCGGTAGCACGTAGGGTTTTTGAACATGCTAGGGTTTCTTTTTTTAGGTTAGACGAGGATAAAACCAACAGATCTGCTAGAAAAGAGTCCGCCAACATTAACCCTAGGGAGTCCAACAATAGTGGTAGAGTGAGAAGTAGAAAAATAAAATTGTTAGATCAAGTGTCAGGGGAATCCGGAACGAAAATACCCGTAGAAAACACAATAAAAATTATTATTATGAATTGCCGAAGCATTCGAAGGAAACAGGCTGATTTTTGCCACTTAGTTAAAAGCCATCATGCAGACGTTGTATTGGGAACAGAGAGCTGGCTATCGGGCGACATTAATTCTAACGAGATTTTCCCACCAGATAACGTGGTATATCGCAAAGACAGGAAGGAAAGAGTCGGAGGCGGAGTTTTCATCGCTGTCAGAAACAGTATATCTAGCCAATTAGAGGAGTTTAATGTCAGCGAACGCTGCGAAATGATATGGTGCTCCCTTCGTACGAGAAATAGTAAAAAATTATTTTTTTGCTCATTTTACTGCCCACCTGACTCAGGAGTCCAGAACATTAGAGAACTCAGTCATACATTGCAGGTGATAGCTAGGAGAAAGAACGACCCAGTAATCATTCTCGGAGGAGACTTTACTCTTCCATCGATCGATTGGAAGTCTGTAACCTGAAACCGATGAAACCGAAACTCCACGCCTTGCTCAAGAAACAAAGACGGCATCACGAGTGCATAAAGCACCTTAAACAAGATTCGAGTTTTTCCCAGCGAAAGATATGGAGAAAGTTTTCTCGGGTTTCCAGCCATCTCCTTGAAGATGGCAGCAGTGAGAGTTGCCAAAACGTCGGAATCCTTTTTCCACACCACCCGGCTGGAAACCCAAGAAAACTTTCTCCACCTTAAACAAGTTGGTAGGGATCACGCGAACGAGTATTTAATATACAGAAATAGTCGTAAATCTGCAAGAGACGAAGCGCGTAACGAATTTAAAGCGTATCGAACCACGACACACTCGGATTCATTCAAAAACGACTTGAAAGAATTTTGGTCGTACTTGCGAGAAATTCGAGGTCAGCCCACAGTACCTCTTCTACGTACAGACAACGGTGAAAGTGTAAACGATTCTTTTACTAAGGCTAGTATGTTAAAACAGTTCTTCGAAAATTGCTTCAAAATCGACAGCGGCGATTTCATTGATTTCCCTACTCGTATAGACTTAAATATGAGCGACAGAAATATCCAAAAGCGGTATTGTTAAATTACTAAGTCAGGTCCATAAAAGAAAATTGCCAGGGCCGGAAGCCATCCCTGCGTTCATTATAAACTCATTAGCAAACGAATTAGCTCCGTACCTTAAGATCGTATTCACAAAATCTTTAGATGAGGGAGTAGTAACTTTGATATGGAAAACAGCCCACGTTACACCAATACATAAAACGGGAAGTAAATTAAAAGTGGAGAACTACCGCCCTATATCACTGACGTCAATCTTCTGTAAGGTTTTTGAGCACATCATCGGTATCTCAATAATGCGATTTCTCGAAAGCAAAGATGCACTTAATTAAAACCAACAGCATGGTTTCCGGAGAGGCAGGTCATGCGAGACTCAGTTAGCTCTACTCACACGATATTGTGAAAGCAGCGGATAAAGGAATAGGAGTTGATGCAGTATTGTTAGACTTTAGGAAAGCCTTCGACACCGTTTCTCACGTGAAAATACTGCAAAAATTAAGGGCTTATTCAATTAACGAGAAAATTGTAAATTGGATCGCCTCGTTTTTTTTCGGATAGAACCCAGAGAGTAGTTCTCGATGGAGTTGCATCAGACGTCGTCAAAGTGACTTCCGGCGTGCCTCAGGGATGTGTAATTGGACCTCTGTTATTCTTGATATATGTAAATGATTTAGCGGATAATATAAAGTGTAAAGTTAGACTATTCGTAGATGACACACTTGTTTATGGAGAAATCAACACAATACACGACCAGGAGAATTTGCAAAGGGACCTTCAGGCTATTACGAAATGGTATAAAGATTGGCAACTTGACCTGAATATAGAGAAATGTACCACAATGAATTTCACGCACTCCATGAATTTCAACCGTTACCTTTACCACATATCTGAATTAAAGCTAAAATATGTAAATAGCTTCAAATACCTAGGAGTAACTCTCAGTAGCAATTTGTCTAGTAGAGAGCATATCAAAACCGTTATAGCATCAGCAAACAGAGTTCAAGGGCTTTCCTCTAGAGTCCTGCGGAGGTGCCCCTCGAATGTGAAGGAAATCGCATACTTTTCTCGTAAATGTGATAACAGTAGAAGAGAGTATAACTGAACCCCACAGAATGCGGGGGTTAGGTTCCGGCCAATGCCCACACACAGTGATTCTACATTCTGCAGGGTATTGATAAAATGGTAAAAATTGGGTTAGATTCCATGACCTTGGATGTTAGAACTACAAACCTATAACCCTTGCGCTATAAAATGTAAAATTGCTTGTGGGCTTCAGGCAACTGTTGATACCATAACGATTTTAAACTTAACTTCACAAATTGAGTCAAGTTATACCACATCTGACTCAAAATCCAAACATTACTAATAAAATAAAACCCATTTGAAATTGGTTTAAAATCCTTGACAAATATGAACATCTACATCTTATCCTACAATTTACCATGTCGGTGGGTGGCAGGGGGCGCAATGCACCAAATTTATACCTAAGAATCCTCATTTACAGGTCTGACTCTCCTATTATAATCACTAATAGTCCTAGGGAAAAATGAGCCCTTGTAACATTCTGTCCTACAATCGAACTTGTGTATTTTGTCCTCATTATCGTTTATCTGACATAGATAATAGTTTTGTAGTGTAGTATGAAATTAGAAAATGTATCTAATAATAATAAAAGCAAAATATTGAGTATCAGTGACATAAGAGTGGTTTTGGATGCGTTCACCAATAGAGACATTTTGGAAAACAACACTACTGCGAATTATGTGCCCCACACAGCAATTTTTATCCCACATAGTTAAACCACGTTGTCCATGCATGACAATGCCGTGCATGGCATGCGTCAACTGTACAGCAAAATTTTCAAGGGCCACATCCATTTTTGTGAAAAGTTTTGTAATCACTCAGTTCTTCATTACATTTGTAAAGAGATTACAAACTCTATTTGGTAAACCATAATAAGTTTACAAACTGAAAAAATAGTGATTTTTCATAAAAGAGAGAAAGGGTTTTAGGTAATGTTGTGGCCATAACAAATAAATCAAAAACACACTATAAAATAAATGTAATTTGAGAATAAGGTTAAAAACAGGGAAGAAACATTTAAAAGACCATATAAATTAAAGGCAGCCACAACAAATTATTTCAAAATGCTGGCTTATGACATAAAACAACGGAAGTTTTTGGAAATAAATTTGCTAAGTATTATACTTGCTGAAATGAAAAATATAAAGGTATTCCTAATTCAAAAACATTAAGTCATATAACACACTTTCACATAGATGAGACAATATAAAAAGTCTTGAGTAAAATTATGAATATGCCAGACAATAATGTTACGAGTCTCTTGGAAACAAATTCCTCATAGTTTGTACCGAGACCACATGGCAATTATTGCAGCAATTTGTAATGCCAGAAAAAACCTTTATCTTAATTCATTGAAACATTTTCAAACATTTCATATAAAGGTAATTTTGGTTCGTGCCTGGTTAACTTGCCATACATTCAACTCTTCATACTCCTCAATGCACTCCTCAACCTGATCATGTTTAAAACCTTTACTAACACATCGATCTAAAATGTTTGACATCTTCAATGTCTTCTCCTCCCCTGCAAATTCACGTATCACTCCAAATATACGATCCACAACAGTTTGTGCTCTGCAAAGATAATGTTACATTTTAGGAAGAATGAATTGACAATAACTATTCTAAAAAAAATAATAAAGGTGGAATTGACAAAAACTTGAGGGAAAAGTAATTAAGCAAGAAATAAGCATAAATAAAAAAAATTGAAAATGCCAAAGGATTATGACAGTAATCAAATAACAGTATTTATTAAACAGAAGAATGAGTATTTAAAAGGAAAATGTTAATGGAAAAATTGCAAAATTTGTCAAGAGAAAACTGAAGGGGTGACAATGTTTAGCAATGTCTTACAAGGCAACTTCTTTAAAAAACAACAAAAAATCAGTTTTTATGAAAGAACTTTTTCTGTCCTGCTGTTAATCTAGTAAGCACTTTCATTAACACATACCTCAAAGCATAAGGTTGAAAAATGCATAACTACCAGACTTGCTTTGTGAAGAGGTTTTACTGCATGAACAATAATCATTTACTCATTACTTTACAATTGAAAAAAATTGAATTGTAAATTCATTTTTGTGATTTTCAGAAAGGATTTAAGATTCTTTTGATAAGAATGTAATTCCTTTTTATAAGATAATCAATATTCACCCTTATTATAATCTTTAGTTACTGCTGTCTTTTTTTTATGATATATTGTGAAGCTACGATTTGTGTGTTGTTTTTTATTAACAATGTCACAAATATCATCATACTGTAATAAGCGATTATGTTTGTTACTACAGCATGATAAGACAGCAGCAGACTATGGGACACAATGACATGTCAGAACAGTTGGATAAAGAGTGCTGTATAGATGACCATTTACATTCACATTTCTCATGGTCAATGACTGATGGAATTTTGTTTTGAACCTTATATAGTAACGGTTATTTTAATGTTTGAGGATTCCAAGAATAGCAAGGCTGACTAGGACACTACAGAATAATTTTACTCATTTACAACATAATTAACACCAACAAACAAATGACCAACAGATAAAAGGAATTTATGATAATTGTTCTTCAAAGAAAGAACATGAAAAAAAAAATGGATGAATAAACTTTAAAATCTATAATAATTCCAAGCAACAAAAGTCATAAGAACCAACCTCCCAGTCCTCTCTTCAGTATGGTTGAGTGAATCCTTAGACATCTCTATCAAACGTACAGCTTCATTTACATCATCCTTTCCCACTTCATCCGCCAAGCGGAGACGAGCCTAAGTACAGAAATTAGGATTATAAAAAATTATTGAAGACAGACAAATTTCAAAGTTGACGAAGTTTCAAAATGTACTTTTTTAAAATTTCAATTAAGCTTAATTTTATCACTATCACACCATTATCACCACATAACTATATGTACCTACCAAAGCTGTTGAGAGACGAAGCATGGCTAGCAAGTTTCTGGCTGAAGTGAAAGTTGTATCCTTGGTATTACGAGCCTCCTTGCGCATCTCTACATAGCAACCTATCAGAAGAATATTCAAACAAATCAGAAAAAATATACCATGTTCACACCACAGATTTACAAATCATTAACAATTGTTTACACATTAAATGATCATAAAAGTAAAAGCATGTTCATATAAGATATCCATAGGAAAATTAGAAATGTGTGTAACATGGCATTAATACCCAATTAACAAAAGTAAAACAATTTTTTATGTATTATACTCCAAGCAGTTGAAGGATTAAAAAAGTTTGGTGAAGTTAAATTAAAATGACAGCATCTTCCATCAAATCAGCAAATCCATAGCAGCTTTAAAAGTTATACTAACAACCCGTTGCAGCTACACTTGCAAATAATCCAAATAGTTCAGCCCTTGGATGGTATGCCGACCATCCTCGCGAATGACCTGTCTCACTTTTTCTATGTTTTCGTCCGTTGTGCTGGTTGAAGGGTGACCAGAACGTTCGGAATCTTCAACAGACACGTTTGAAACACGAGAACCACTCAAAAGTCCGGGTTCTACTCATAGCCTCGTCACCGAATGCTTGCTTAAGCATTTCATGTGTCTCGGATGCGGTTTTGTCAAGCTTGAAGCAAAACTTGATGTAGATGTGCTGCTCCTTCAAGTCTGCCATTTCATTACACAAGAAAATCGCAGAACACCGGTAACAATAGGTTGAAAAAACTCACGTGAAAAGAAAACACGTGCACACACACACACACACCTGAAACTTTACACAATGCTTCATAAACGATGTCTTCAGCACCAGCGGCAGAAGTCCCTACTACTTCCAGTTAGCGCTCCACGCAGCCAGTCCTGAAACTTTTGGGTAGCACCTCATATATGCTGTGTATGTACGCAGTGTGTAAATGCACAGTGTTAATGGGATACCCCGAATTTAGATTGTCTAATTTGATAATTTAAGTAAAAGATAAATGCAATACCAAATAGCAATCTTTAGGGTGACGGTGGTGAAGAACAAGAGAAAATCATGATAGTTGTTCAGATACGACAGAGATGGCAGCACCAAACAGTCAAAGCGATCGCTACATCTGACCACTGCCGCCACACTCGGCTGTTATTGGTATACCTTAGTACATACGTACCTTAGCCTTTTAAATATATAGATAAGCAAGCAGCCTAAAAAATTCAGCAGTTTTCGAAAGCTAATAGTGACACCCCATGAAGGGGCAACACAAACATAAACAAGTTAGACTTGATTTCTGTTTACTCACCTACAATGTAATCAGTGAGCTCTTCAGGAATGGCGGGCACCTTCTTTTTGCACAGAGCTATATACCTTCTCATAAGACTCATATCCAGAGATTGGTACTGCATTGGGGGCTGTTTACAATGCTGGTGAACATATGTGATATGTTGTGCCAATCTGTTAAAAGAAAAAGATTTAACTTATCATTCATAATTTATGTAAGCCAAAAAGCTCATTTATACTTCTTTTTAAAATGTAGAAATGGAAATTAGGCAATAAGAAATAAAACCTCTTGAAACCATAGAAATAAAATAATTATGAAAATATAAAAAGTTGAATTTCACCAAACCAGAGGTGTTCAAACTCTTCTGTAGGAACCTAGGCTTCCACAAGAGCTTCATGGAGTTCTCTGAGAAACTGAGGATAATTGTCACTAGTCATACACCAGGATTTTTTTCCAATAAATGTAAGGGAGGAAGTGTAGTATACCCCCCTCTTCCCCCTTCAAAATGGCACCATTAGAAATATCATGACAACCATAAATAAACAAGCATATATGAAACAAAATGAGGTTCTACTGGGTTTTGAAAAATAATTTTGCGATAACCCTTTCCCAGAAAAAACATTAAAACAAACTAAGAAAATGAGAAATGGTCAAAAAACTTTTTATTTACAAGTAACTGAGGATATTGGCGAACCTTCGGTTCACTTTCTTTTTAGATTATAATGCCTTTTATATTGGGTGTAGCCGTCTCTGGGTGCTATCGTGCCCTTAGCCTCTCTGGAACGAAACTATTCCTTCCCATTGTCCAGTGATTGGGTGGGTAAATGTCACCACAGGCAGATCAGTCATGGGTTTGCAAGTTTCACTCCGACAATTTTTTTTGGAGCAATGATAAGTTTGTCTTGTCAGCTTAATTGATGCTATTTCACCACATTTTTTACATTTCCAGTTGTTTTTGATAACATTTTGGTCAATGAGGAATTGTAAATTCTTTTGCTCATTACTGAACATCAACATAAATTGCACAAGAGTAGGAAACATTAAAGGGTAAAATATTATTGATTGTTAAATCCCAAATACATAAACAATAACACAAACGAAATAAACAATAGCATAGTAACTGTTGCAAAAAAGAAAATAATAAGGGGGGGATATATTACACTTTGACCAAAGTAACAAACCTTACACCCTTTGTTTCATTAAATTATTGCTTTTTATTTTATTTTTATGGTTTTAGAATGTATTATTTCTAATTGACAATGTTGATAGTATAGGTTTTTCATTACTGGTTTTTCACATTAAAAGCAAATAATCAGTGGCGGATTTGGAAAATTGCCGCCCCTAGGCCAAATTTTTTTGCCGCCCTCTCCATTTTTTCGATAAATTGATTTAATTTAAATATTATTCCAGAGAAACAATACATTATTTTGTCGGTATTTATGGTTAGATCCGTGACGGGTTTTGATAGCTCGGTTCCAATGATCTCTCGTGATTTTCTTCATCCTTCGTCGTCTGTCTTTTGTCTACTCCCGACATTCAATAAGCGCAGTATTATTCTTTTATCGTCTCCACTGTATAATTTTTTAATAAAAAAACCTTTGGGTTGTCATGAAAAGGAAATTTATTCCATAAGAATAAACTTGAAACTTAGTGTTTAAAAGTTTAATTTTGAGAAAATGTGGTCCATATTGAAAGATTGGGCTCAATAAAAAGAACTTTATTCTTATCCGTTCTTTAGTGCAAGTTTTAATTTCTTTCGATGAATTAAATAAACTTTAAAATTCAAAGGAAAATTATTTTATGCGGCACAAATTAAATAATAAACTTCACTTTTTGTTTTCCACAATAGCCTTTTTATTCTCATTTTGATTCAATTCTTTTTTAAGTACCAGTGGTACTTAAAATTAAAAAATGCATTATAACATTTGTTTAATGTATATACTAGGTGGTTTGCAGCTGTATTATTTTTTAAATAATTTTTGAATTCAACCTTTCTTCCTCTGTTTTAAATTAGCTTAAAGTTTTTAGTTTCATTCTCAGGAAAATTTTCAATTTTTAGACTATCGTTATAAGCAGTAATTTGCATTGCATAGTGTAAGTAATAGGAAAATTGAAAAAAACAAGACTAAATTTTTCGTCTTGCTTTCTTTTCTGCATACATTTCAATTACATCAAAGAAATCAATATTTTTGGTATATTCAGATTCAATTGCCAAGATTGCTAATGCATTCAAACGATCTTCAGTCATTCTTGGTCACAAGTAATTTTTTAATCTTTTCAATAAAGAAAAACTATGCTTAGCACAACAGTTGTTACATGCATACGCAAAAACATTCTCAATGCAATATCAACATTTGTAAACAAACTTTCCCATTTCTTATCTCTAATAATATTGCAAATAATGTGCCATGCATCCAGTTACATGAAATTTTTTGATGCAAACGCACTAAAATATGCAGTAGGGAAATTTTTGATTATTTCTTTATGCATAGTTTTCCTGTTTGCAGTGGCCATGTAATCTTACTCATTTAAAGCAGGCAGGGAAAAGAAGAGGTAAATCACGAATCTCTTGTGTATGCATCTGGGCAAAGTCAGCTGAGAAAATCAAAAATCAACATTTTAATGAGCTCATAACTTCAATTATTCTACACCGAAACTTTTCAATTGGACAGCAAATAAGAAAATTTCCAGAGCCTACGATTGTAGACATTTTTGAGTTCAAAATGCAGCTTCTATCGAGTGAAGTTTTTTTCTATTTTCAATGCTGAAAAACTCTGGGTGAGGTTAATAACCGAGTAAATGCGGTATATGCTAAAATGTTATAGATGGTAAAACATTTAGGTTAAATATAATTAAAGCTTTTGTTTAATTGCGTCAGTATTCAGCAACCTAGGTCTTTATATGACTATGAGATAAAAAAAAATAATTTGAACACTGTAGTAGAAGCTTTATGTAATTTCTTGTTGAAAGGCTCAGGCCAGGGCTATGTCCAGAAACTTTCTTCTCTCCCTTTTGAATATCCCACTGCTGACGATTATTTATTTTTTAAATCCTTCCTTTTATCATAATCTCTTTTCCATGCCTTATGAACCTAATATGGGGCACAGAATCAAGGAATTTGCATGGAATTGATTTAAGAATGCAAACAATGAAGGGCAATGGGGACATCCAAGAAATGGTGCTCAACCCCATCGCCCTTCTCTTGGATCTCCCAATGGCTCAAGTTGCCATTTTTCCTGCAACTCCTCTCATTATATCTTCATAGAACAAAAAGCCAAAATCCAACCATTTTGATTTCCACGTATAAGGTTATAACTGTACTTGATGTCACATGTATTGTTACCTGAGATCATTATCTTTGTCCGGCTTGTCTTGGATGAGCCAGAGAAGGTCAAAACGGGAGAGAAGGGCAGCAGGCAACTGTATATTATGCTCCACAGATCGTTTTGGGTTGTAGCGTCCAAATGCAGGATTTGCTGCAGCCAGAATGCTCACTCTTGCATTTAGAGATGTCATTATGCCAGCCTAAGTGTAAAAATTGTCAAAATAGTGAAATTATGCCAATAAATTTTTTTATTATTATAATTTTCCAGTAGAAAATCTTTAAAATAAAATATGCTAATTCTTTTCAATTTTTAACATATTGATAATTGTTTTAACAATTTCAAATTAAAAGTCTTTATAGATATATGTTTTTACTTTGGCAATAGATATTGTTTGCTGCTCCATGACTTCATGAATTGCAGTTCTGTCATGGTCTGCCATTTTGTCAAACTCGTCAATGCAACAGACACCCTGGTCAGCCAAAACAAGAGCTCCTCCCTCAAGCGTCATTTCTCCAGTAAGAGGATCCTTAATGACTGCTGCGGTTAGACCAACCCCAGAAGAACCACGACCAGTTGTGTACTGACCTTCATCGAGTGGATGAAAAATTTCAAGTCATAAGTTTCTGGTAAACAATAAATATTTTAGAACAAATAATTACTCATACAGCAACAAGCAAGAAGAATGAATAACAGCAACTTATGACCTCCAACACAGCATATCTTCGCTGATTACTATTTAAATTACCACAAGGAAATTAAAATACACAAACTTACTTCTAGGAGCAAGGCGATCAATGTAGGACAGCAACTGGGATTTGGCTACACCAGGATCTCCCATCAAGCAAATGTTAATATTTCCTAAGAAGTACAAGAAATGTAATTAGACATAGTTACATGTGCATTTGATATATTCTATAAAACAACAAACATAGGTTTAATTAATTGCAAATAATGGAAATTACCCAGATGTCACCAGTGGATTTAACAAATTTTTTAGGATGTTTAGATGGCTTTAAGGTTTCAATGCTCAAATACAGAAAAATAGCCATTATTTTGTTTAATAATTCAAATTCATATGACCTATATTTTAACTTACTAAGGCGTCCTCAGTTAAACTTACTATAAAGAAACCTAGGCTACTGAAATTTGAATAATTAAGTGCAATTCGACCAAGCAATATTTTTCCTAAGTTTGATCATACTGCAATGTTAGTAAATACTAACAAGGAGAGTAGGGAGGCTAGTACCCTCGGATTATGTTCAAATTTCACATGGTGATAGCTGATGTGTTCCGATTTAACATGTAACTTGCCGTTTGTGTGAATAGGCCTTGGTTGTCGAGATATCGCAGTTTGAATTTCGGCCGATTTCCGCGTGCGAGTTAAGATTCGTGAAAGTCGTTGCTAGGACAAGTAGGCCGTAGCTGAGTTGGTAAGGCGTTGGGCTAGTAACCCAGATGTCTGGGGTTCGAGTCCCGGTTGTGGAATTTTTCTTTTTTGATTTTTATCTTTTTTAATCCTGAAAAAATATACAATTCCCATTATTAATTTATTACGACTGTAAAAATTTAAATTCTACTATTTGTCTCGATTATAAGAATATATTTTTTATCTTATAGTTGCGATTCAGCAATCTTTTTAAATAAATTCTTACACTTTTTATTGCTACAAAATAATTTGCATCATTATTTTGTATTATACATCAATACCTTATAAATTAATTATTCTGATTCTTCTTTTGAAAAAGCAGGACGCACACGCTGGGAGAAATTTTTCCTGTAGTTTTGGAAGTCGATCCAAGTACTTCGAAAATTGAAGATCCAGTAAAGATAGTTGGGTTGTATGCCTTTCTGCCAACCGCGCGACGTCTATTTTTACAGGCAAATCAAAAATTTCATAAAGCGCCTGCAAAACAGTACGTATTTATTGCGAGAGACAGATTAATACAAGAGACGACGTATTGAAAATTCACTCCATCATTCATCACCAGTTGCGTGCACCCATTTTCGAAGACGATTAAATATGCGTGGTTTGCGTCAAAATTAACGATGACAAGGAGTGTTTTTATGAACGTAAATGAAGTTTGTTTCCACGATAGCCTGCGTAAGAGGAAATGTGAATGCGAAAATGTTGCGTTTGTTGTGTGTTCCCGGTGCCAGAAGCATTTGTGCTTTGTTTTTATGACAATTTTCATCCCCCACTTTGCCGGCACGCATGACAGATTTTTTTCAAAAGAAGAATCTGAATAATTAATTTATAAGGTATTGATGTATAATACAAAATAATGATGAAAATTATTTTGTAGCAATAAAAAGTGTAAGAATTTATTTAAAAAGATTGCTGAATCGCAACTATAAGATAAAAAATATATTCTTATAATCGAGACAAATAGTAGAATTTAAATTTTTACAGTCGTAATAAATTAATAATGGGAATTGTATATTTTTTCAGGATTAAAAAAGATAAAAATCAAAAAAGAAAAATTCCACAACCGGGACTCGAACCCCAGACGTCTGGGTTACTAGCCCAACGCCTTACCAACTCAGCTACGGCCTACTTGTCCTAGCAACGACTTTCACGAATCTTAACTCGCACGCGGAAATCGGCCGAAATTCAAACTGTGTTATTTCGACAACCAAGGCCTACTCACACAAACGGCAAGTTACACGTTAAATCGGAACACATCAGCTATCACCATGTGAAATTTGAACAAAATCCGAGGGTACTAGCCTCCCTACTCTCCTTGTAAGATAAAGAGTCACCAGAATTTTCACCATTTAAGTTTCAAATGGTAAAATCAACCTGTTCGGGTTTTTTTGGGAATATATTAATGGGAAAGTCGTTCAATTACTACATTTAGTAAATATTTCTCAAACTATAGTGTGTCCTCCATTAACGTCATTAATTTGTTCTTGAAATCCATGATGGTGAACGAAACAACATTAAACAAATCAACAATTTCCATAAGAACCCATGTTATACAATATAATCAGTTCCCAAACCTCTAACTCAATACCCCTCAAAAAACAAAAAGACATAATATACTTAAATCCTCGATTTACATTGGGGCTGCATTCTCAGAAAACGTTACTAAAAACTAAACAAATTTTAGAAAAAATTTCAGAGAAAAAAATACGCCTTGTAAGACGTAAAACCTAACTTCATTTTAATCCACCCAAAATCAGAAGTTATGGAAAAAAGGAACTACGTAATATACTCGTACAAATAATAAGGAACGATGAGTTTTTACAAATAAGTTTATAGAGAGTCACGAACACATCTGTGGACACAAGTTCATGAGTTGACAGCGACAGAAAAGAAATGCAACAAACAAATTATTTCTTGCAGCAGGTACTGTATAATTATTGAAAAATCTACAGTAACTGAGGTAAATAAACCATTTATTTAGTTGTTTTTAACTACAGATTTTGTTTATTTTCTTCGTAGAGCCACAGATGAAAACAAAAATAAAATCGGGAGACGTTAAATTCAAGTTATCCTATTCCAAATTCTTTAATTTTGTCCAAGTCCTTCAGAATTCTCCTTACTGTCATAGCTGGCAACCCCAAAACTCTGCTTACGGCTGCAGCTGTTTCACTTCGTTCACAATGCATAACAATATCAACATTGTCTTGCGTGATTTTCGCTGCTGACATACTGCCATTACTGCCACCTCTCTTTGGACCCATTTAAATTAAATATCATCATACAATTATAGCAAATTTACTAAAAATGCATCAATCCAAAACACTTTTCCCACTTAAAATAAGGCGATTTGCCGCGACTTTTGCAACAGATGTGCAATTATTTTCATGCATCATTTCAGCGCTGAGTTAAGGCAACATTAATTCAAATCATTGACGACGCTAATTCGAATATGGGTATTCATTTTTGAATGACGTTAACACTAATCAACATTAATCGAGGACACACTGTAACATGATTTGAAACTTTAATCCATCACCTTATTTTAAGGAATTTTTATATTTTGTGAGAACAAAAAGTTGAAAATTTCTTTAATGTAAGCACATGCATATGATGCGTTATCCACTTGGGAAAGTGTTTATCAAACCTACCTTAACTCCAGATGTGTTCTGTTATAAACATTTCAGTTGTTAGCCTTCCCAGCTGTATTTTAAAAGTAGCACATGAAATCTTTCAATTAAAGCAAGAAAATGTTGCCTGGACACAAAATGTATTTGCTTTGGTCAATGTAATAAATACAGGGGGAGTCATAGCGTAGTGGCCTATTATACTGAGCTTACCCGGAGCGAACTGGGAACGAATCCTGCGAAAGTAGGATTTACCGTATCTGCCCAAATACAAGCCGATGTTTTTTGTCAAAATTTATCATGAAAAAATCACCCCTCGGCTTAAATGCGAGTCCGAGGAAAATTTGGGTTATGGTTAAATCTGATGTCTCTCATTGCCTTCGCGTTCAAATGATAGTAGTATATTTTTCGTAAAGTAAATATTTGACCTACGATGAATATATATAAAAATATCTTGGCGAGATAGCTTGCGTAAATTGATGGTTACGCAAAATGCGTTGACGACTTTGAATGCTCAACTGTTTGAATTTCGGTAAAACTTTACATGGAACGTGCATAATTATAAAAATGCAATTTCTTAAGGCAATGTATATGCTAATTTCACTGGAAATAGACTTGGATGAAAGAATATATTGGCGAGATCGCTTGTGTAAATAGACGATAACGCAAAATGCGTTGACGGATTTGAACGCTCAACTGTTTGAATTTCGGTAAAACTTTACATGAAACGTGTACAATTATAAAAATGCAATGTCTTAAGGCAATGTAAATGCTAATTTCATTGGAAATAGACTTGGATGAAAAAATATCTTGGCAAGATCGCTGTTACTATATTTGACCTTTTGTGAAAATGAAGATGAATAAAATTATTGCCACTGAATGTGGACCATTATTCAGCAATGCAAAATTATTAATTGGAGTAATATTTCAAAATTTCAACAACTAATCCATTTCCCCCACATTTCTTCGATCTCAAATAATGTATTCTAAGATGTGCATGAATGCCCGGCACACTTCAGCATAAAATCTACGAAATTTACGTTTTTGCCAAAAAAATTGTGGAAATTTTTGGGGGGTCGGCTTCTATTCGGGCAGATACGGTATTTAAGAGATCTTGCAGCCCCCTATTTGCATGTTTAGAGGAGAGGAAGGGACATAAAACCATTTGTCCCCTTGGTGCTTCTCGTTAAGTGTAGGCTAATGCCGGCACCGGGGTTCTCCCCTCCCTTACTTTGTGATTTAAACTTAGAAGCCTATTAGCGCTAGAGTCGTTTGAAGTCACAAGGTCCCACAAATTACAAAAAAATGTAATAAATACAAGAAAATTAAATACCATTACAATTATATTTTGGTCCAAACACTACCATGATATGAATCTATTTCTTCAAAATGTATTTTATTTCAATTAATTCCCATTTATCATTTGAAAAATATGGATTTTATAAAAATTGTTCACCGGAGCATCTCTTATCAAGAATTACTTCCTGCCAAGCAGAGATAACTGGATGAACAGTTGCTGTACAATCAAGGTTAAATGGTCATACTAACAGTTGCATTTATCCTAATATAAGAAAAAATGTTATTTTTTTACCCATGCTAATTGCTAACAAGTAAAATTCATTATCACAGGGGAACTTCTTTGCTTAATCATCATCCATATATATTATTTGCGTAAGACACATATCACATATGTCTGAAGCCTTTTCGTGTGTAGCTTTTTGCAGTTTCGAGCTACAGTAATATCCCAATTTACGTCGAGGATGCATTCCTGAAAATCATGACGTAATCAAATCAACGCAAATCGAAACCGCTTTTCCCATAAGAATCAATGTTATAAGGGGATGATGCATGCAAGATGTCTGAATTTTTACCTTCAATATTACTTATCGTATTTACTCGTGTACCCCGCACACTATTTTTCCTGAAACACCTGTGTAAAAAAGGGTGTGTCTTACAAGAGGATTTCTGAACAGGTTATATAAATTGTTAGTTCTCTGCAATATGCTTGCATCTACGTTGATATTCACAAAAGACGTCGATGTCTGTGAAGTATACGCATATTTATGCGACCAAGCAAACGTATAGGTTATGCTCCCGCTCCAGCCATAAACTCACAAAAGTAGGCAGAAAGAATGTGCCGGCTAACTGATAACTATAGTTCAATAACAATTGAGGGTTTGCCGGCTGGAGAATAGGTCTTTTCCCTCATCCATTTCAAGGAATTTGGAGTGGTGAAATTTTGTGCCAATGAAAGGAAGAAGGAAATCCTCATCTCAAGTGTTTGGACTTGTTTGTTCCTAACCTATCAATATTTACGAGATGATATGTGAAAAAACTCTTCATCCGCTTAGGGATGTTCCCGTTCATACATGAAGAAATAGTACGTGAAGCTCTGAATCGGTGTATAATATTACGTCAAAAACAGTGAATTGGAGACTAAGTTGTGTAATATTACAACAAAAACAGTTAAGGGGTTAACAAAATAGGACAATCGATAAGGAGATTTCTGCTAGTATCGGCATAAAGAGATAATCCAATAAATTATGTCACGTAGGCGGGAGTGGTGAATCAAAACCAAATTCTAAAATTCCATCTTTACACTATCCTTTCTAATTTATAAGTGAATATAATTGTTTTTATCTTAATACCTTAAAAATGTATAATAATTGAGTATTGTAATTCATTAAAAGGTTCAAGAAGATGGAAACTGAAAAATCTGATTCTCCAACATTTCCCATATTCCAAAAAAATCTGAGATAATGACGTAACTTCGAAGCAAACAGAAGTTAATCGGTACACAGGTAGTAAATGATCAACTACATAACTCAACGTAAATCGGGGTATTACTGTATTGCTCTCGGAGTTGACTCAATCGATGTAGAATTGCGACGCACATCGTTTATTTGCAGTTGCACCAAGGACGCTTGAAATGGAAATGTGCAAGGATCGAAAAATCGGACATTTTTTTAAGATAGCTTTTTGCCATTTTGAGCAAATTGTTCTCAGTTTAGGCTCATCTGATGCGGAACTGCAATGAGCATCCTATAGTTGTGGTTGCACTGAAGGCACTTGAAATGGGAATGCATGGGGATTAAAAAACAGAATTATTTGCACTAAACGTATGTCTGAAGCCTTTTCGAGGATAACGTTTTGCCATTTTGAGCTATCACTTTCCGAGTAGGCTCATTTGATGTGGAATTGCAATGCGCGTTGTTTAGTGGTGGTTGTACTGAGGATGCTTAAATTGGGAATGTGCGGGGACTTAAAAACTGGATCGGAAAAGGCTTAGATATGTGAGTCCACTTCTCGACTTTTCGGCATGCAGGCTTTCATTCATATGCTCTTATAAATTCGAAATATTGGCATACGAGCTTCGTACCTGGATTGTTTTAAAGAAAAATGATCAAGAATTCTTACTCTTGTCGTTTTTTCGTTTATGATTCCAAATGCACATAATTTTCACTAAATACCTCGACCACGGATATTGTCGTGCTCAAAGTCCTATTGTTGTAAAACCATATATAGCTTACGAGCGTAAAATAAGCATGTTTTATATGCAGTTTAAACAAAGAGAGGGCAAGGGGGAGAGAAGAGCGAAGAATAGGAGGGAAAAAGGATAGAGTGGAAAAGAGAGAGGCTGAAGGGAGAGAGGGCAGGGGGGAGTGGGAGAGAAGGAGGATGTGTACATAATTTTTACTTGCATGAGAATAATAAAGAAATCCATTTTTTTAAATCTATTATTTCAAACTAGAGCAAATACACAAAGGGGGTTTTCACAGAGCTCAATTGCTGAGCCCATGGGTGGCTAGTCATTAACTTTGCAAATGAACAATAATAAATACCGTATATACCTGAGTATAAGACGAGGTTTTGTTCCAATTTTTATGACCGAAAAATTGCTAGTCATCTTATAATCACGCGGTGCGTAATAGTTTGACTGACAGAGGAGCAGAAGGCAGAGATAGGCAGAGATGGGAAGAATCGTATAGCTATAATCGAAATACACGCAGACCTCGTCTTTCGCGGCTTTATCTTTCGCATGTTTCGATCTTTCGCGGTTCCGTATTTGCGATCAGTTTTGTCTTTCGCGATCTTATGTTTCGCTCTTTCGCGGAAAAAATCACGAAAAAGGCTGCGTGAAATTTTCTATATATGGAATGAATCGCGTTTTCCTCACATTTTCTCTCATAGTCAGGCCTGAAAAATATTGTTACGGTATTCTGATATGTAAGAATATTTGGTACGTGTATCTATTTTTTAAAAGTGTGTGTGTAAAAAGACACGTGTATGTATCTTATATATACTTTTAAATATTTTTAGGATGCAATCCTCCAACACTTTTGTGCCCCTTCACACGTGAAAAGTTGCAGAATATAAGCTGGCATCACCGTTCAGGAGCCTTCTGTCTTTGTTATGAGAGGGAAGTCCCGAGGGGAAAGATAACTCTTGGCCCTTCCGCTTCAGGATCATTGGGTTATTTGCTCAGGTTTGACATAGTTCAAATGCTTAAGCTTTGCGTTTTACGCATCATTTATTATTGGTGGAGTTTCGCAGAGGTTTTCCGGAATGTAACCCCAAGAAAGACGTGGTTTGCCGTATTTGGGGAATTATCCCCTGCAAGTTAGGCAACCTCCGTTCATTTTTTTTTTTTCGATTCTACTACGGAACTTAAATAAGTCTATTTTCTGATACTTTTTTCGTCTTCTTTTAACTTGTTTACGTCTCACTTTCATTGAAGTTAATTTTTCCATCTCTTTCTCTACTTTAATGCGGTCACCAATACAGAGGACAAATGATCCGTTTTTGCTGGGATGGAAACCAAACCCTGTATTTCCCATTGCCTTAATTACTTCTCTTTCACAATTTCATCTTTCGCGGTGTTTTCAGGAACGTAACCCCCGTGAAAGACGAGGTCTGCCTGTATTCGATTCTTAAAATCATTTGAAACAACCGATTATAAAAGTAGTAGTAGAAAATGAACCAATTCAAATGTATTCGAATACAAATACTCTTTTGAATTTTATTATATTTATGCATTTTGCTTCATTTGGTAATTTATTAAAAGTGTTGGCTTGGCTGCTAGACACCGCCACTATGTGATAGCTCGAAATGTTTGTTCGTCAGCTGATGTACGAAAGTCGAGGACTGCCTGTAGTAGTAGTGGGTTGAATGGGCGAAAGATTTTGCACCAACATATGTAATTTGATCCTGTCACGATATCATAGTGTGTTGACCCCAGACAAAGTGAACCATCTACGACTGTAGTAAATTCCATGTGAATTAAAGTCTTCGTGATTGTTAACTATCCAGTTTTACGTAAAAATATGGGTGACCACATTGAGAAGAGAGGTTCTACACATTCACAAATATTGAAATCATTGCATAATAGTTATGATGCAAATTTTAAACTTTTAGTGGCGAAATATGCTGATGAAACTAACAACTGTGCAGCAGCAAGAAGGTTTGGTGTCACCGAGGCAAATGTGCGGTGGTGGAAAAAATTTCAGGAAATGTTAAAGTCTGCAAGTTCAAATCAGAAAGTATTTCGTGAGCCTAAGGAAGGATATCATAAAAATTTAGAGGACCAGTTAATAACATTTGTGCCAAATATTTGTTCCAAAATATTCAATTGAAAATTCCAATCAAAATTGCATATTTCAATTGGTTCAATGTGCATTACTCAATGGTATAATAAACCTCTGTCATTATGTGCATAATAAATTTTTTCCTTTCATTAGGAGTTAAAAATAGGAGGTCATCTTATAATCAGAGTCGTCTTATATTCGGGTATATACGGTATAATTGATAAGGTTTTGAGGACTGTGTTGTACAAAAGTTACTACACTGCTTACTTTTCTTATAACTTCTCCACTGATTTTCTTTTTATAAATTTTTAAACTTTTTACATATTTTATATTCCGTAAATACCCGCTTATAATACGCACCCGCGTATAACACGCAGGTAGGTTTTCAGTCTCGTATTCTGCAATTTTTTATATACCCATGTATAGCGCGCACATTTTCCTAAAATTTTCGTGTCATAAATTTATCATTTAACTCATTATTATTATTATGCGTTAAATTGTCAATATCACTGTGATATGATAAAACAATGAATTAAAACTGACGTCAGAGATGGCTAGGAAAATCGCAGGACCCAATACAAAGTGTGCGCTCCGGGCATCTTACTCCTGAAAAATTTTTCATAGTAAATTATAATAACTAAAGCAATTTCTTTCACTAAGATACATCGATATTTTTTCATAAATGTTTGTACTTTATAACTACGATAAATATTTCTTAGTGAGTGTGGGACCTCAGTCATGCCATATATTTTATTCGTGTAGATTATAGTTAATATCATATATAATCAAATTCGATTTAACTTAATGTGCTTATTATGGCCAATATGCATATTAAATCCACCTTTCTTATCTTTATCTGTGCAATTAATTTTTTTAAATACTGTGATAAATATGTGCCCTCATATAACACGCACCCCGCTTTTCAGCCCCAAAATATCACAAAAATGTGTGCGTTATACACAGGTATTTACGGTACATATTTTAGTTTCCACAGAAATTGCATCTTATTCTGCACCACTCTCAAATGTTGGCAAAGATGGCTCTGGCTGGCAATTGCCCAGTTTGACCAAAGTGTAGACAAGCAGGGATTTACGAGGAGTTACTGTATATACAAAGACTGCTGGGTAAAATGACAATGATAAAAGACCAAAAGACAAGTCATCCATTAAGTATTAGTAAAGCAAAAGGACTAATGAATAGCTTTACCTCGTATTCTCATTCCTTTAGGACTTCGATCTACACCTCCAACTAAAAGAAGCAACAAAGCTTTCTTGACATCCTCATGGCCATATATCTCAGGAGCAAGACTACCAGCCAGTTTTGAGTAGAAGTCATCTTCAGAGAGTCTAAGAACCTCCTCCTCTGTGAGTCCAGGCTGATCTGCTTCCCAGTTATCATCATGAGCTTTGCTGGTTTTCAACACACACTTAAATAATAATAAACCAAAATATTAAAGGCAAGGTGATTTTTTTATTTGAAGTTTTTCATATGAAAAGACTTTTTACCTAAAATTCTGGAAATAACAATAACATTTACACAATACAATAACTTCCCATTTCATGAAAGGGATGCGTTCCTTAGAAGTCGTTCTTTAAGCCAAAATTCGTTAAACAAAAATGAATTTCTCATTAATTTAAATTTAGTAATTAGTAGAGATGCACCGAATATTCATTTTGGCCCAATGCTGAATGGCCAAATATTAAAATCGGTATTTGGCCGAAGCCGAATATCTCCATTAGCATAAATTAGTGATGCACCAAATATCGGCGTCGGCCTTGGTAATCGGCCAAAAATGATTTAAATAATTTTTAACTTTTAAATTCTATGAGATGGAACTCTTTTGGATCTCGGAAATTAAATTTTTGTTCATTTCCATAACAGTGTAAGAACACAACTTAAAACGGCGATAAAACTACAAATAAAATGCTAAAATACAAAATATTTGCCACAACGGCGGTTCTGGTCGCTCACTTCGAAAACAAAGTGTGTCGATCGCTTTGAAGACGCTCGCTCACCGCTCGCACAAGTACACGCATTGACGCCAGAAATTGGGACACCACCATAACATTACATTGTATTGTTTTTCCCCTTAGTCGCTCGCACCGCCCAAGTCGCTTGTACGTGGGACGGAGCCTTAGCCTTGCCTATTAAATTTAAAAATGATACTACTAATAAGTTCTGGGTTTACGAAAAATCTGCACACATCCCCAATGTTGACTGTGAAAGTTTGTTACAATCGCAAGAATATTCCTCCCGGGGAATTTCCTAAATCGTTTTTAAAACACTGCCAACCTGAAATACTAACTAATGAACACTAATGTTTTCTATAGAAATCTATTTAAATTCTTTGTTAATATGAAGATATATACAAAGAATCTCAGCCTTGTTAAGTTTATTATATATTCTGTTATATAAAAATGTCTGCACTTATGAAATTCAAAAATGAAACGAAAACTCAACAGACATTGTGTCATTTTGGTTTTGGCACGATGGCGTTACTGTTTATACGTCATATTACGTCATGCAAAAACGTGAATCAGATGTCAGAGGTTGTCTGCTACTTACACAGTACAGTAAAACATCAAAAATTCCAACTAATGACGAGGAGTATTCTAAATAAACAAATTGTCTACATATTGGAACACACTAATATATTATATGTCGTAGGCCATAAAAACGAGTAGCACATAATTGTCAGGCTGAATCTGAGATATGTGAATTGTATTGGCAACAACTCAATGTATTACGCTTTTATTTAGTGTTTTCAGCTTTCTTCGTTTATGTCATTATCATTTTTCGTTTTATCAAAAAAACATGTAGTATTCGGCTATTCGGCCATCCAAAGGCCGAGGCCAAAGCCGAATAGCAGATTTTGGCTGAATACCGAGGCCGAAGCCGAGCTTTGGTGCATCACTAGTAATTAGAGATCGGTGACCTGAGACAATGCAAAAATATATAAATAAAATAATAAATAAAGGTAAATATAAAGTACACAGATGTATTTATTTATTGACCTTTGACAGTCTACCGCATGAACAAGGATTCAGGATATCGACAATTGGCAGGGCACGGCAACATACGTACAGCTTTGGCAAAAATTCATTGGGCATACCAAAAAAGGTGTATTACGTTTCCAAATGTGTTAACGCAAAAATTCATTGAGTGTTTGTAAAACGAGGAGTTTGTGTACAGTAAAAGCACATTTGTTTAATATTGGATTGTTCAAATGTGTGTTGTTTTGATCCTACAGATCCAAGGGGGCACATAGGCATCAAGGGGAAGAGCGGCAGTTAACCTTTAGTTCTCCTCTCCTGGCTTCACCACTGTCCCCAACCCTAGCTCAGCTCAAGCTTCACCAGTAACAAAATAGTTGCGCATGAGAAGAGCATAGGAAATGAAATGACAAACAGTTAAAAATTTTTGAGAAGTTAAAAGTGATTTACAAGATGTGAAAACAAAAACAGATATTGCTAAGAAACATAGTATTCCACTCTCTACTCCTTCAATTTATCTGTAAATCGTGAAGCAATTGGAAAACAAGCAAAAAAAGAATGCCTCCATCACTCCCACTCACACTTGCTCGACTCATTTCTTTGCCCTTACCCGAGTACTGCTTCAACCGTATAGCCGCCTAGTGTTCCTTTACAGTCATTCTCGCCCTCTACATTGTTCTCCCCTTTTACCCCTTTATGCAGCAAGTTAACTAAATTAAAAATTTTTATTATTTATTATTCTCTTCAACAAATTACCATGTCAACTTAAAACTTATTTTCTTCCTGATTTCAGAGAAACAATCGTAAATCAATGCTGCCAATATTCAACTGTTATGGGAAAAATGGAATTTCGCGGACCGGAATTTTTCGGAATAATTACTCGCAGACTGGCAGCATTCAGTGGACCATTGATTTAGAAACACTGTTTTGTTCATTTTCGTTAATAATTATTGTTGAAGGTACCCTTACTTCTTGTAGGATGTTGCAGAGAAACAGGGAAGCCTTATCCATGCAGGATCAAGTTTCAATTTTGAAAAAATTTGACAACCACGTTGGTACGTGGATATCACTGTCCAAACAACTCGGATTGCCGATTTCGACACTTTACACGATTGCTAAAACACAAAAAATTGTCGAAGACGGTGCCATTCAATGCAGGTCACATGCCAAAAAATGAAAATACATGAAGACCTCTAAATACGATAAGTTGGAAGAAATCCTTAAGGAATGGTTTCCTTTTAATTCCCTTTTTAGAAGACATTTCTATTTTAAAGTAATATACTATGGGGTATAAATTGAATTTAAAAAAGTAAATCAGCAACACAACCACGAACACTCAGCAGCTAGGAAGTTTTTTATACATTTCGTTTAAAAGAAATGCATGCTCGAATACGCAAATCTCATTCATTTGTTATACTAGTAATCTGTGCTTGCATTCTGCAAGCATAAAAATAATGGTTGATATTTTTTTGCATCGAATTAAAAAATGCAAACAGGTAAAAAAGGCGTATTAGAAAACAGAATCAATGCTAAAAAATAATGGTTGATATTCTTTTTTGCATTCAATAAAAAACATGATCAGGTAAAAGAAGCATATTAAAAAACAGAATCAACGATAAAAATAATTGTTGATATTCTTTTTTGCATTGAATAAAAAACATAAACATGTAAAAAAGGCGTATTAGAAAACAGAATTGACGATAAAAATAATGATTGATATTTTTTTTGCAATGAATAAAAATAAGCATGAAAAAGACGTATTATAAACCAGAATTGACAGTAAAAATGGTTGATATTATTTTTAGCATATAAGTAGTAGTGGAAAACATAAAATGGGTAAATTTTCATTTTTTAAGGTTCGTAATGACCATCTTATGCGGAAAAACATTTAAAGCAGACCTCAAAACGTGTATTTCCGTTGAAATCTCGAAGTCGATTTTTTTTGTGATCACAATACTTTCCCATTACTACATAAGGAGAAAGTAAAAACCACTCAGAATTCTATATAATAACTTGCCAAAAGAAGTGCATCTATAAAGTCTACCCACCGAGAAAAAATTCTACAGATTTGTAATGTTATACTTGTTTTGATACCTTTTATGCTAACAACACAAAGACATATGAAAATAAACCGATGACATTTAAGGAACAACAAAAAGAGAATGCAACAAAATGAGTATTTATGAGGTGATATGAGGTATACATACATGTGCTTCAAGATAGGTCTCTGAGAGGAGTCCTTGAGCAATCTGACGAAAACCTGACCGCAGAAGAGGTAGAAATATGCCAGTAATGCTCACATGGTCTCCTGGCAGCACCTGGCGAGTTGTCTCCCCACGGCAAAACACGGTCATTGTGCGAGGAATGTGTCCTACAGGTACTTTGTCACTCTTAAATAAACCAATCAAAAAATGAGCAATTCAAAGAAGCAAATCTACATTAATAAATTTCTAGCAAACTTCTGGTTTAAAAATTTCATATTTGGAGAATCCAGGTGCTCCAAAAAGCCATTATCATGTTTCTCCAGATATTACAAAATGGTCATTGCTTCCCTTGAGAGCACCATCACAATTTTTTAACATACTTTAACCTTTAATGGCCAGGCATTGCCATATGGCGATACTGAATGCATGCTCTCACAGTCATGCATTGCCGTATGGCAATGGAGTGTATTTCTACATTTCAGATATCGCTATGTCATGCTTGATTCTCATATTTTCTATTCTACTTAGTGGATAATGCTTACAAAGTTTTCTTTTTGAATATTTAGCAAATAAATCCTTCTTGCGATACATTTTTACAAAGAAATTATGATCTAACTATATTCTAGATCAGGGGTGTCCAACCCAAATTAATAGTGGGCCGGATTCAAGATTAAGTCTGACTTCGCGGACCAAGGTAGAAAAAAATATAAGTTTTCCATCTTTTACCTTATATTTATCAAAGAAATTAAAGAAAATTAAATTACAAATAAAATTGTTGCACAATATAAATATTAATGGAATACTTGACAATTTTTCTGTTTACATAAAAAGTCAATATCAGGTGAAATGTTCGATGTACCAATTTGTAATACACCAGTCAGATGTTCATCTGTTAAGCATGATCGGTTCTTTGTTTTAACATTTTTCATCCTGGAAAAGAACTGTTCACAAGTATATGAGCTGCCAAATAAAGACACTTGTTGAAGGGCCAGCTTTGTAAGGTTGGGATAATGTTCAACTTTAACATATTTTTTATAAAATGTTAAAAGATCATTTTCAGCATAGGCCGTTTTCAGGGAACTGTTACATTGCAGATCAATTAGTTCTAATTGGAATTTTTCCTCAACATTTTCAACATCAATAGAAAAGGGATTACTAAACACTTTTATAAGTGGCTCATTGTTTCTAAAATCGGTAAATCTTTCTTCAAATTCATTTTTTAAATTTACTAGTGAGAGTGAATATTTTTCAATATTTATTGTTGTCTTTTCCCTCGTCGATAATGTTTTGAAATGAACAAAATTCTTATTAACCAATTGATTTTGTTGCAGATTCAACTTTTTAACGAATGCTTGAATATTTTCAAATTGCTGATTAACAAGCTGGTCTTTCCCTTGAAGTTTCAAATTTAGGTCAGCAAGATATTTTGTCATGTCTACAAAAAATGCCAAATCATTTATCCACTCGGATTCTTCTAAATAACTAACATTCTTTCCCTTGCTTTTCATGAATGTTTTTATTTCTCCTAGAAGTGACCAGAATTGTTCTAATGTCGCCGCTCTGCTGAGCCAACGAACGTGACTATAATAAATTACATCATCGCGTTCTGATCCAACCTCAGAAAGAAAGTTTTTGAATTGTCTGTGCTTGAGGCCTTTTGATCATATGAAATTTACGATTTTAGCAACTTTTTCCTTCATATGTTTCATTCCTAATATTTTTTAACACAGTTGCCCCTGGTGAATTATACAATGATGTTTAATGATTTTGTGTTAAATTTCATTGCTCATTAAGCTCACAAAACCCTTTTGCTTTCCTGTCATCGCTGGGGCACCATCGGTTGTTAAACCATAGAGATTTTCATCTTTAAGTTTAATTTTTTTAAAAGTTTTACTGACTTCATCCAAAATATCCTGTCCCGTTGTTGTACCTTTCATTGGACACAAGTCTAATAGGTCTTCAACAATATCAAATGTGTTCGTTACTCCTCTCACAAATATTGCTAGTTGAGCAATGTCAGATATATCGGTACTCTCATCTAGTCCTAAACCATAAAATTTACACTCGTTCAATTTAGCAGTAAGCATAATTTCTATGTTATTTGTCAATTCATCAACTCTCCTAGCAACTGTTTGGTATGACAAACTCGTATTTTTCACCAATGGTTTTTTTTCTGGGCACGCAACTGAAGTAAATATGTCTAGACACTTTTACAAATTCTCCATCAGAAAACGGTTTTCCTCTTTTTGCAATTGCTTCGGCTATCTGAAAACTGATTTTGGTTGCAGCCTCAGAATCTTCTTTTGGTATTTTAAAGAACGACTGCTGTCCAACAATATTTCTTCTTAATGAATTCACTCGATCGATTCTAATTTGACCTTTCAATTTGCTATACTCTGTAGCGTGCTTTGCTAAATAATGTCGCTTGATATTATATTCCTTGCATACTGAAATTTTTTCTTGACATATGAGATATATGATGTTTGCATTTTGTTCAATCACAAAAAAATCTTCAGTCCAACTGCCCTTGAACACGCGACATTCTGCGTCAATTTTACGTTTCTTTTCAGCCATCATCATTAAGGGTTAATAGCTTCAATGTATCAATTCTGTAATTATAATTATAATTAACCAGGATAAAGATATCAGCAACAACAGGTAGTATTATATTAATAAAACCATACCCACGCGACGTTCATGAAACTCCGACACTGTCAAACTGGCACTGCACGTCCATTGTCCTGTCATCCACATCACTAAGGTCGATATATTTACATTTACATCAATACCCTGCAAGCTGCTAGAAGTGTTTGTCAGGGGGTGTCACAACACCAAGTGAACTCTAATTAATTCCTCTGTTGGACTGTCTTATTGCATCTGGGAAAAAGGATCTGTAGTATTTCTATGTTCTAGCGATTGTTTCGACATATTTTCTCCTGTACTCTGATCTAACATTACGTTCACTAACACCAATGGGGACGACTATGCCACGTATGTCTTCATATATATCAGTGATATATTTTTACTTCTTTATCAGACAAATATTAGTAGGTAGCTTGTTATTTTAAAATTCATTTCAACAAAAATATGAATATAAATAAGAGATTTTTTCTAGCGGCTAGTGGGCCAGATTGAACAGCTTCGCGGGCCGGATTGTGGCCCGCAGGCCGTATGTTGGACAGCCCTGTTCAAGATCCACGTTTTTTTCTCTGACAAAGTAGAATGACATAAGAAAACATAGGGGGAAATGGAAAAAGATATCCATTGATGAAACATGAATGTATACATTTGTGGCAGTCTGTATCTCGGTATTTCCCACCTTGTTTTCCTACCAAACGCCAGTGGAAAAGAGAATATCTATGTACTTTCTTTAGGTTTATTTACAAATGTTATATTGGATTAAAATGATCATATATTTTTTTACATATAATCAATACCGTAAAATATATTGACTATGTTTCCTGTTAAATGCTTTTTATTTGAATAAATTATAACAATTACATCAGGAGATACAGTGGAATCCCGATTTAAGGTTCTCCCATTTAAGTAATAAGAGTTAAATGGTGGACGTTAACTTATATGCTTTTTCTCCTTCTCAATCTCCCATTTAATGTTTACCTGCATTTAAGGTAGTTTTTTGTGGCCCCGACCAAAGCTCCATATAAATAATGTATTGTATCACCCGATTTAGTGAATTGCCCGCAATTAAGGAATAAAAAATTCTGGTCCCTTGCAGGGCATCGCCTCAATTTCAGGTAAGTTTACACCGTGACTCAAGAATATTTCATTTGGTGGAGATGTAATATATTAATTCAATCTCAATGGCACAACACATATTGGCATTGTTACTACATTAAATAAACTCCAAAGAATTAATATTTAGTTGTGCTGTTTTGTCAATCCACCTTAAATGTCCTAATCTGTTACGTACTTTACGAAAGTTGCAATGACGTCATCACGTGAACATGGATTTTTTTACGTTTCAGTTTGCAGGCGCCTGCTCACTAATGTGACGCGTTAGCCAGTTGGGCCACCCGCGTTTACCACAGCCATATTTATCTTGTTAACCCGAAAGGAAGACAATCCCCCAAAAAAAGGGGTCTTATTCACAACAATGCTATTATTACATCGAGGCGGCGATGTTATTAAAACGTTGGATATATATTCTTACTCGTCAGTCACTGTAGCATTTCCCTACACCGCACAAGACATGCAATCAAATTTGCGAGCCCACTTTGCATAAAGGGCCGAAATGTAACAAATGAGACTAAAGGACGGAACTGTTAGTGTTGTCATTTTGTGCACGGTCAGCCGATAACAGGCATCAAAACGTCTGCCAACACTCACCACACTGCTTCACTGAGGGATAATTATTCAAAACTCTTAAATATCTTATACAGGTAGACCTCGTCTTTCGCGACTTTATCTTTCGCGTGTTTCGATCTTTCGCAGTTCCACATTTGCGACCAGTTTTGTCTTTCGTGGTCTTATGTTTCGCTCTTTTGCGGGAAAAATCACAGAAAAGGCCGCAGGAAATTTTCTATATATGGAATAAATCGTGTTTTCCTCACATTTTCTCTCATAGTCAGGCCTGAAAAATGTTGTTACGTTATTCTGATATGTAAAAATATTTACGTAATTTAAAAAAATAGATATGTGTATCGATTTTTTAAAAGTATATATATAAGACACGTGTGTCTTATATATACTTTGAAATATTTTTAGGATGCAATCCTCCCACACTTTTGTGTCCCTTCGCACGTGACAAGTTGCAGAATATAAGCTGGCATCACCGTTCAGGAGCCTTCTGTCTTTATTACGACAGGGAAGTCCCAAGGGGAAAGACTCAACTCTTGAACCTTCTGATTCAGGATCAATAGGTTATTTGCTCAGAGGGGGCGAGACCAATAAAATTCAAAAGTCAAAAATTAAGGGTCACCCTAATGTACATATAATGAAACTCCTGCTAGCAAATATGCATGCCTTTTAAATTGAGGTAAGGCAAGTCAAACAAAATCTTTGAGGGCAGGATATGGCCTATGGGCCATGGATTGGGAACCCTTGTTACATAATGATAATATGAAATTATAAAATGGCAGATGTAAATGAAAATTAATTGATATAAGGAATACATCTACTAGTCTTGCACAGGCCAGGCCTTTGGAACTAAATACAGGTCCGGGCTGGGCTTCAAAATTTATGAGTCACACTAGTCCTCTGCACTGAATGGATTCCAGCAAAAAAAGTGGCATGGGTTTTTTTAGGTAAACTAACCCAGGGATAGTGAAGAACGAGTATGACTCATCCTCTGTACTGAATTGGTTAATATAGTTTTTGCATATAACATTGTGTATTTTGTATAGTAATATATTTTGGTTGTAGTCTTCCAAGGCATAAAAATATGCAGGTTAAAAATCCTTTTCAAATAACTGAACAACACACAGATACTGGCAGAAAATTTGGAATATAATAATTATTTTTCTCAAGCTAAGAGGCTTTAAATGGGCTGTGAGTAGTCCCGTGGGCCAGACCTAAAATTTCTTCAACAACGAATGGGCCAGGCCTAGAAAATCAGGCCCGTTCATTGCTCTAATATCTACCATCACATTTTAATTTGAATATTTTATATTGAAAGTAAAGCTGACTTGAGTAAACTTTTAGTGGAAGAAGAACATCAGCTCACATGTTCCTGTACTTTCAGCTCTTGAAACTTGATGAACTTAGAACCTCTGCTCTGAAGATAAAGACGTCCACCTGACTTGTTTACTCTGCAGTCCTCACTGGGGCACATGACCAAAGGCATAAAAGTAAGGGATCCCACCTTAAAAATTGTAAAAAAATAATGTAAATGTTATTTGAACTAAACTTAAAAGTTTATTCTTTTATATCTCTTAAAATAAGTGCACTAATACTGAAGCAATTCATGAATTGTCTCCAATAAATACTTGGCAGGAAACAATCCTGTTAACAAAATTATATTTTATAGGGCCCAAAAAGTTTCTAATACCTCCCAAATCTGGAATTCCAAAAACTAGTTATTTAAAAAATACTGCCCAAAAACATCCTTTCTCCAGCTTCTACTATGAAAATTCTATCTTTCCTCTTTGCCTTCCCTGACAACCCACTCATGACCTCACCATTATCTTCTCAAATATAGTTACCATATTATTCTACCCAACGCTAGTCAACTGATAAAAGGAAAAGAGGATGCTAATTTGATTAACGCAATAAATGCCAAAACTATCTTCCTGATTATTTCATATTTCCTTATTCAATATTACACAATTTCACACAGATAGCCAATCCATTCAATCAGTGTTTATTTCTAAAAACTGGGAAATTCCAATGACAGGCAACTTACTAGTGAAGCCCATGAGATTTGGAAGGCTTTACAGTAGATGCAAATATATTCTAAGTAGGTAATGTTCAAAGAAAAATTCACTTGGATTTTTAATTAATGGAACTTGGACCTTAGGTATCAAATTAGCTCCACAAGACATTTTAATACCCATTCTTACTTTAAACCACTTATGAAAAGAACTTCAATTTTGCGGTTTACTTTAGCAAAAATAATTTACCGGCTGATATGTCTCTGCACCACATTGGTCACAGGTGTAAGTTGCAACCACCATTAAAGGCTTCACTTCTGTCCCACGTGTTACTATTCCTCGAACTGTAACCAGCTTTCCCACATGTTGTGCCTTCACATCTCTGATAGGAATTGACTTTGAGCTACTTAGGTCTTTAAAGCAAATTTCACTAGAAAAGAAGAGAACATATTGTGATAATTATTTCTTTAGGATTCACTAGAAGAAATAAATATAATTACAATCCATTTAGACTTATTTGATTTTGCTTCTGCTTTTATATTTAAACAATTTGAATGAAATCTTGAACTTATAAAATATTCAAAAATGGCAAATCCTCAAACAACTTTTTAATCACCTCCAAAATCAACTTCAAACTCTCCTGATTCTCCGGCTAAATCCCTTTCAAAATCCTCTGATAACAGCCTTCCTTCCTCCTATTAACTTTTTTCTACCCTATAACCATCAGCTATGGCAAGCGTTCAACATGATTTCATACAAGAAATTATTTTTAAATGAGTACTTATTTATATTCGTTTTTGTGCTAAAGTTTTTTATATGCTTAACTTTAATGATTGTTACTTTATAAATGAAGTGATACAATATCCCCACTAAATTTTGGGTGAAGAAATTAATAAACTTGATCGGGAACATATCTCTGCATGTATATGGTTGTCATCTGCTTATAGTACAACCACTTAACATACGCATTTTCAGGAATGTAACCTGTGCATTAAGCAGATGCTACCTGTACCATATTTTGCTGAAATATTAATTAAAAATCAATAAGACAAATACTTGGGTACTGAAAATGCAAATAAATATGTACAGAGATCATTTTTAAATTTTATTTTTCATTATAAACAAAGTTTTGATTGCAAGATTTGCTTTGGTTTGACAAACCAACTAAACATTCAAACGGTGATAATACTTAATAAGTTAACAAGCCTACAACAATTTGATTAATAGCCTGAGAGAGGACTTTATGTACCCACATTCCAAAATAAAACAAAAAGGGACTTATTTTTGGATTTATTACGGTTTGCTTCTGTGACACATAATCCAACTGATCCAGGATTAAAAATTCCAAGAACATAACACTGGTTGAGATAGCATATGATAATAAAACTTACAATCGCCGCATTAGCTCAGGAGGATATCTATTTCGAGGATCCCTTTGTTCACCAGGCTGCCTCAATCTTTGCTCCATGAGAAGCCTATGCTCTATGTAGATGTCTAAAGTATCTTTAGCGATCACCTGTAACACAACACATTGTCAATTCTCCTTTCCTAATAGCAATTATAAATACATCCTGTAACACCAACCTCATTTTGTTTAAAGTCTGGCAGAATGTCATACACAACATCCGACATCAAATTTGAGTAACGCCGGGTATTTTCTATCACCGATTCGGCAAGGGTTGAATCGAAACTAGAGAGGTCATCCAATTCTACCGTCAAACCAACCTATAAACCGACATTGTCACCAATACATCAATGAGTAATTGTCTAATAATGATTTTAAATTTTAAAAAATCCATGTAACTATTATAAACGTACCTGTTCCCTATGAGCAAGTTTAACCAATTGTCTTGCATACTTGAAGTCTTTCGTTCCATCATCACCAACGGTGTAGTGTTCCACTAAAAATTGTTTTAACTTATCTGTAACAATGAATTGAAATTAACAAGCGCCCTGATTACGTAATAATAGAGTTCATTAGGAAACTTTTACCGTAAATTTAAGTATGACTAGCACATTGGAGTAACGGCTGCCGGTAGTCACGAAATCTTGACCCGAAATTTTATGAAGAAACACCAACAAAAAAAAATTAGGATGAGCAAATGCTTATTAAATACTTACACTTATAAAAAATTATGAATATTATTTGCACCAACTAGCTACTAAAGTAGCCTCATTTTAAAAGTTGTACGATTTTAATAACCGATACAAGTAAAATCAACTACAACAATAATAAAAATAAATCTTTTTCACTGACATGTACGCCATTAATTAACTACTTAAAAGCAAGTTGTATCTTAAGTTTCTCCCGTGCCAATGTCGTAAATTTTGGCAAAATAGAGCAAATTCTATTGAAATCACAATGCACGCCTTCTATATTTTTCTAGTCCTCAAATATTATAAGCTTACCTGTATCAGCTACGTAATCCCTGTTCGCCATTGCAAATTATAGTATTTTTCACTCAAATAAAAGGTTAAATGCACACTAAAATTATTCTTCGGCATCCAAGATTCAACAACCAAAAAGTCAAAATTGAGTTTTTACGGTCTTTACATACACGGATTGGCGGGAACGCGTATCGACTAAAGCGCTACCACGCAACCCTCACGGAACTTAATAAAATAAACAAGGAAATGAGTACTAGCGTTTTCAGTGCGGAGTGGTGCGGTAGGGTGAAGTTTTGGTGAATGATGTAATAGTTACCGTAACTTTTTGTGACGCAGTTTTATTTAACATGGTAAGTAATGTTCAGAAATCTATTTAAAAATAATTGGCGGTTCTGTATTTTATACACATATCGTTTATTTGATATTTCAGGCTAGCACATTGGTTTTAGTGGGCATTGGCATGGCAACTGTGGGTTTCATTGCGAGACAGGTCGTTCGATCCTTACCCGGTGTAACTCAGAAAGTAAATGAAGCTATGAAGTCCTTTCCAAAATTAGATTCTCAGGTACGTAAATTTTATACACGTGAATTTCTGATAGAACATTTTTTCGGTTACACATACAATTCTGTTATTCTAGACATTCGCCAATAGCAAGTACTATAAGGGAGGCTTTGAGCATAAAATGACCAAAAGAGAAGCTTGTTTGATTCTTGGCGTATCGCCGAGCGCCAGCAAAATGAAAATTAAGGTTAGTTTTGGCGCAGAAAGTACATACCATAGATACGTGAACGAGTCGGTGGATACAGTTCTTTTTCCGAATTTCAGGAAGCCCACAAACGCCTGATGGCATTGAATCATCCAGATAGAGGAGGATCGCCCTTGTTGGCTGCTAAAATCAATGAAGCGAAAGATTTACTAGAAAGTGGAAAATCTTGATAGGTGCCTTGTGATTAAATTTGTAAATAAAGCCATTATAACCATAGATTTTAAGTGGTTTGTTAGAAAGATTGTAACCTCATGATATTCATGAGTGTATAGATGCTTTTGTAAGCAAAAAAATCTGTTAGAAATATGTAATTTACTTTAATTTGTAAATAACATGTTCAATTCTTACAGATATTTTGTTGTATATGTGTTGAAAAGGGAAATCTACATCATTGGAAAATTGAAGGAAACAGGCCTTACAACAAATGTTAATCAATTTTACACCATAATATAATTACCTAATTTTATAAGTAAATGAAGTATAATTTAGAATTTTTTAAAATTTTGGAGGGCAACTTCAAGAGGAAATTCCATTGTGAAATGAGTATGTGGAAGACACAAATTACAAACCTTTTCTTCTTTTATAGATATTGCATGATTAGTTTCAGAATGATTTTTCTAAGTTCACTATGTATCTGCTTATATTACATGTAAAAGGTGCACGAGTAGCCAACATTCTTTGAAAATGCCAAAATTTTCGATTGCATGCCCTAATCCCGAGGTCCCCAACCTTCTGCCAGCCATGAGGTACATTTGAATTTCAAAAATGTAAAGTTAAAAACGATGAACATGATAAGTTGGAAAGGATTAAAAAGTTTTATTAACCCTTTACTTCAATGATACTTTTGGTTCACAATAAATGTCAAATAGTGTTGAAAATTTTCATTTTATATCTCTTTTTATTCCTTAAATGAATGTTAATTATTCATGTGTGGTATTTTATTTTTTGAAACCAGTTTTCAACTGTAGAAATTTAAATTCTTCGTGTAAAATTCATATTACACTCATGACATGTACTGCGTTAAAAATAAAATTCTCCATTACCATGTTATTTATTGGTAGATGGAGTTGAGGATGTTGCAATTAGGTTTGGGTTTTTGACCAGTCAAAAACTTTTCAGTCAATTGGCCGGTCAAAATATGTCAAAAAATCTGATGTGGCCAGCACACGACTTTCTCCATATTTGGGTATAGATATTTAAATTATTATGAATAACATAAGGCAAAATTATTATTTCATATCGTAGAAGAAGAGTCCTTATTGCCGTAAATTATATGTTGAATATGGTTACAGAATTTACCACTAGGTGGTGCTATATACTGGAAATTTACAAATAAGTTAAATATCTTCCTGATGGATGGTTCTATGAAAATTTGTTTCAAACAAAACTTGGAAGAAATATTATTCTCTACAACTTTGATCCTCACGAAGATTACCAATAACATTTTTAAGATTTGATGGAAACAAAAATTCGATTATTTATAAATAATTGTAAACAATAACTGCTATAGAAAATTGTTTCAAATAAAAGTTGTAGGAAATTACATTATCTATAACCTTTGCATAGAATTGTATATACAATAATGATGTTTTAACGGAGATATTTTGCCAAAACCAAATTGGGTTTCAAATTAACCTCGACTTCCGGTTAACCGGTACTGTCCAAAAACTAATCAGTTCTTTGTGCTCATGCCAAAGTGTTATATATGAAATTTGGTAAAGATACAGCATGTACTTTTCGAGTTAGAGCGCCCACAATCAGACATACACACAGACATCATTCCAAAAATAGTCCAAAAGTGTTCTAGGGATCTAATAAACTATCGGTTTTTCGGAACATTCCTATCACATACACACAGACAACATCAGAAAATAGTCAAAACGTTTTCTAGGGACCTCAAAACGTATTTCCGTTGAAATCTCGTATTCAATTTTTTTCATGAATACAATACTTTCTCTATGCTATGTATATGGAGAAAGTAAAAAGCCAAAAAATAGTTTGTGTAGATTTTTAAGTAAACATTCAATACTTTTGTATAACATGAACATTCAAAAACAGAACCTGGAGTTTAAGTCAAAATAAAAATAAAGATTAAAAACAATAAAGAAGTTGAAATACTATTCATTGTACAATAACAAACTTTAATAAACCGTTCTGGTTTATATAACACATAAAAAAGCAGGTGTTTGTAGTGTTCAACAGTCAGTTTCACTTTATTTTTCATTCAGTGTTCTCACTATGGTTAATTTTTTAAAAGCAATTCACCTTCCATGTCCTCACTCTTTCTCCAGAATCTGATTCCATCGCTGAATATGTTAACAAATTTTCATCCTTTTCAGAAATATTTCTCATGAGTCTGAAATTATGATGAACTGTTGCCAACTTCTCAGCTGTTTCTACTTTGGGTCTGTTTCTGTTTTTGATGCAGATGTTCCTCCGAATTGATAGGTTTCGCTCAGCACAAGCAGTATAACTGGGAGGTGTAAGCAGAATGTCAGCAACTCCTGCTATAGTCTGTTCACTAGCTGAAGTCTCTTGGCCTACTTAGAGCAAGTAGCCGATCACGAACATTTCTCCTTCCATCACCCCTCTCAACTTTCGTGCGGGAGAGCATATACCGGTGCGTGTTGCCAGCTCTTGCGTATTTTCGCCTTCAGCTGATATACTATGCAATTTCTAAATAAAATACTTCCCATCCTTCTTTTTGATCCGGGCTTTGGATGGCAACGCAGGCCGATTTGAACTTTTCGAGAGCAGGAGTGAGACTGGGTTCCTCCCCACTACCTTCCCAAACAAACCGTCTCCTATTGGCTGCTGCTAACTGTCTTCAAGGCCAGGAGACTTTAGCTAGTGAACCGACTATAGTAAACTGGAAGGGCAGAGACCCACCAGTTTCATGGTGTAATTTGACTTGCATTAATAGATTCAACTGCATTCCATATCATTTTTCTGTTGAAAGTGTCACTTCTTGCTTTGAAATTAACTATTACAGCCAAAATAGAATTGCTGTCAGGAGAATTTCTAAATTTAGCCACATTTAGTATTAATTTGCATGAACCATCAAAGTCTTCATTTTTCAGCAATCACCTTGATATCGGGGATCTAAAAGATATGCTGCATTGTGCACACCAGTGATTACTTGGCACTTGCATTTTTCTATCATTTCTTTTACCAGTTTTTCCTCAGCTGCTGAGACTGGTAATTCTTTGCATTTGTCATTTATGTGGTCTTGAATTTTCATGAATTCAGACTACATCTGCCAGTGTACATATGTCACCTTCAACTTTATGTATTGCTTCAGAAATGTCTTTGAAAAATTTCATGGACTATAGTCCTTAAAAAATTTCAAGAACTATAGTCATTGAAAAATTTCATGGGCTATAGTCTTTGAAAAATTTCATGGAATATAGCCTTTGAAAAATTTAATGGACTATAAGCCTTTGAAAAATTTCATGGCCTATAATCTTTCAAAAATTTCATGGACTATAGTCGTTAAAAATTTTCATGGACTATAGCTTCTGATAAGTTTCAAGGACTATAGTCCTTGAAAAATTTAATGGACTACAGTCTTTGAAAAATTACATCGACTATACCTTTTAAAAGTTTTCTTGGACTATGATCTCTGAAAAATTTCGTGGACTGTAGTCTGTGTAAATTTCCATTGACTATAGACTTTGCGCAATTTCATGGACTATAACTTTTGAAAAATTTCATGGGCTTAGAGAAATTTCATGAAGTATAATCTTTCAGAAATTTCATGGTCTATATAGCCTTTGAAATATTTCAAGGATTATTACCTTCGAAAAACTTCATGGACTGTAGTCTTTGTAAATTTGCATGGAAATAGCCTTCGAAAAATTTCATGGAATATAGTCTTTGAAAAATTTCATGGACTATAGTCTTCAAAAAATTTCATAGACTTTGAATAATTTCATGGACTATGGTCAGAAAATTTTCATGAACTATTATAGCCTTTGAAGAATTTCATGGACTATGGTCAGAAAATTTTCATGAACTATTATAGCCTTTGAAGAATTTCATGGATTATAGTCTGTGAAAAATTTCATCGTCTATAGCTTTGAATAATTTCATGGACTATTTATTGCCTTTGAAAAATTTCATGGACTATAGATTTTGAGAAATTTCATGGATTATTGCATTTGATAATTTTCATGGACTATAGCCTTAAAAATTTCGTGGACTATAACCTTTGAAAAATTTCATGGAGTATAGGCTATGATAAATTTCATCTTTGAAGAATTTCATGGGCTATACTGTTTGAAAAATTTCATGGACTATTATAGCCTTTGAAAAATTTCATGTCTTATAGTCTTTGAAAAATTTCATGGACTATAGCCATTGAAAAATTTCATGGACTATAATTTTGGAAAGATTTCATAGACTATATTCTTAAAAATTTCATTGACTATAGTCTTTGAAAATTTTCGTGGACTGAAGAATTGAATGGGCTATAGCATTTGAAAATTTTCATGGGCTATGGTCTTTGAAGAATTCCATGGGCTATAGTCTTTCAAAAATTTCATTGACTATAGTCCATGAAAAATTTCATTGGCTATAGTTTTTGAAAATTTTCATGGACTATAGTTTTTGAAAAATTTCATGGAAAATAGACTGAAAAATTTCATGGACTATAGTCCTTAAAAAATTTCAAGAACTATAGTCATTGAAAAATTTCATGGGCTATAGTCTTTGAAAAATTTAATGGACTATAGTCATTGAAGATTTCCATGGACTTTCAAAAATGTCATGGACTATAGTCTTTGAAAAATTTCATAGACTATAGCATTTGAAATATTTCATGGACTACAGTTTTTGAAAAATTTCATGGACTACAGTTTTTGAATAATTTCATTGGCTATAGTTTTTGAAAAATTTCATGGACTATAGTAATTGAGGATTTCCATGGACTTATAGCCTTTCAAAAATTTCATGGGCTAACGTTTTTGAAAAATTTCATTGGCTATAGTTTTTGAAAAATTTAATGGAAAATAGACTGTAAATTTCGAGGCTATAGTCTTTCAAAAATCTCATGGACTATAATCTTTGAATAATTACATGGACTATGGTCAGAAAATTTTCATGAACTCTGGCATTTGAAGAATTTCCTCTAACTCAAAAAGTACTTGCCATATCATTACCAAATTTCATATATAACTTTGGTATGAGCACAAAGAGCTGATTAGTTTTTGGGCAATACCAGTTAACCGGAAGTTGGGGTTTATTCAAAACCCTATTCAGTTTTGGCAAAATATCTCCATTAAAACATCATTATTGAATATACAATTTGATACAAAGGTTATAGAGAATGTAATTTCCTACAACTTTCATTTGAAACAATTTTCCATAGCTGTTATTCTTTAGGAATTATTTATAATTACAGGCGACTCCCGAGATTTGACAGGGATGCGTTCTTGATAACGTGGTCAAATCTCAAATTGTCGAATCTCGAATGCAGTTTTTCCATGTACTTGCATGTAATAATCAGGGGATACATTCTCGCATCTCGGGAAAAAGTTTCCCCTCACGTCCTATAAAGATAAAATAACATTACTAATATGTTAATACAACAATATGAAATTATGAATAAATTAAATAATAAATATTTTAAATATGTAACTTATTTTTTGCACTAAAAAGGAAAAAATAAATTTTTGTTTCAAACTTCAAAGATAGATGTAAGCAATATGCTCTGCAGACGGCCCGGTCCAGCTCGCGCGAGTCATTTGTTACAAATGACTCGCATGAGCCTGACAACATACCTGCATACATCTATCTATACATACAACTATTTATCGCAGTGAAATTAATATAAAGGTATTAAAAAGCACAAAATTTCATCCATCCTTTCCTTCAAATCATCATACAGATCCTTAGCCTTTGCTCTAATCATGGTCTCACTAATAGGAATGTGTTTCTGACACTGATCATCTACCCAAAGTTTTAAAAGTTTTTCCATTTTAGGAATCAAAACACCGAGCCTAGGACTTTATTGTTGTTATCAAATTACCTGCATTTATCACGTTCTAGCATTTTCTCCGTTTCACATAACTGCTAATAGTTGAATGACACATTCCCAACAATCCTGCAATTTCAGTATGGCTTTCACCTTTCTCAACATGCTTCAAAATTTCTAATTTCAATTCATGACTATGAGTCTTATGCACTCTTTTATTTGATTCACTTGCATTATCACTATTACATTTCCTTTTAGATATCATGTCAAGTGATAAATCAATAAAATAAATAAATTTAAATAAAAGATTAACAGAAAAAAGAATGAAATCAGCACAGATTCAAACAATTAGAGCAGAAATAACTATGTCTACACTGAAACTAAACCTCGCGTGGATGGTCATGACGAAAATTACTTCATGTAAACTATACTACGTACCAAACTTAATGATCGCTGAGATGGCCGCCAAATCCCTTCGTCAACAAATCAAAGGCATCCGGCGTTGCCGCCTGTTTGTTTCCTACTCAGGGGATTTACCGAGCTCTCTCTCTCTCTCACAATCAGGGGACTTACCGCGCTCTCTCTCTATCTCACACACAGTCAGATGCTTAGCGTCATTTGATTGCGGCAGCTGAGTATTGTGTGAAAGATGTCTGAGCGAAAATCTGTGAGACGTGTTCTTCAGAGTTCCATGCGGAATTTAGTTTTAAGTGTACGAAATTACTTCGAGAGGGAGAAAAGTAATGGTGGATCGTTACTTGCTATTTCGAAGGTTGTAAAAAGATCAGCTGCTGCCCTTAACTTGGGAACGGCTACAGTCAGAACAATAACCAACGAGAAGTATTCTCAGGAAAACCGTAGTAGAAAACACAAAGAAAGTTATCGAGGAGGCTTGGATTAAAGAAGGAATATTGGAAGAGGGAATTCAAGAAATTATAATAGCATTGACCTCAAGTTCGGATTCGAATACTAGCAGTGATGTCAATATTAGCGAAGATAACGTTGGACTGGAAGAATTAGGAGTTTCACCTTTGTAGAAGGTAACTTTAAAATTATAGAAATTATTTATATTTGTTTCATTCTGTTTAAATACTAAGGAAGGTAGGTATTGATTGAATAATTACTCTTTGTTTAAAAAATTAAGTGTAAAATTAGATAATTACTAATATGCTGTATTGTTTTGCCATTTATTCATACAAATATCTCTCTTTTTTTGAACAGCTTCAATTGAACACTGTCAATCAGTCAACAATTTGTCTCCTGATTTAAATATATCTTAATGTTTTACTAGGTAAGAAGGTGAGGTGAATGATGAGTTATAATTTCCTCTTGACTTCTTATTAACAGGTTAAATTTTCAGTCTATGCCAAGTTGATCAGTTCCTCCATGGTGCCTTTGCCCAAATTTCCAGCTGCTAATTAAGTTCCACAAGGTAAGTATATTGGAGTATTACATTACCACACTATTGAATGAGTGTTTTGAAATTCATTGTGCTAGTCCTCTCTTTTTTGCAGAACCAGTTAATTTCAACCAATGTTCATACTTAAGTTTGATTATAAGTATTAATTCATAAGTTAGAAGTTAAGGCAATGCTAATAATAAAAATAATCTGTAATGATATAACTAAAACCTTCATCAATTAATTAAGACATATTAATTAATTTTATATGGTGAAAAACCTTTCATTTTTTAAAAAAATTTCACTCTTTCCTGCAAGAAAAGTATATGATTCTGTTACATTCCTAAGTTATCTCTTTGGTGCAGTTCTGAATTCTTCCATGGCTTGCTGTAATCCCTACACTTCAAATGTGCATCAATCTATTTGCATGTGTCAATGGCTACTTAAAATCCCTGTAGTGTGTGTTCATCCATATATCCCACAGTGCTTTTACTCCCATTTTTAGTGTTATAGTCTTGCCATTTCACGCTCAAATCGTGTACTCCAGCTTATTTGATATTCTTTATAATGGTTTACTTATTCAGTGCCTTTTCTACCAAATGTGGTTCTCCCTATTATCCTTATTAAAGTGTAAATTGTAATTTATTTGTATAGGGTCAGTGTCTACTTGAAATCCCTGAAGTGTGAATGTGTTTCTCCCTCTATCCCACAGTGCTTTTCCCTTTTTAGTGCTATAGTTTTTATATTTCATGCTCAAAGCATGTAAGTGCTTCTTCTTCTTTATAAGGACTTAGCTTATTAAAGTTTAAATTGCAATATATTTGTATAGTGGCAGGTTAGTGCCTGTGTGTACATGAAAGTGATGGATTTAAATAACTTTAAGGCAAGTGAAGATAAGTGATTATTTCAAAGGTATTTTTGTCTTAACTTTTCACATTATTATGCATTTCCTCTTTATTTTATTACTTACTGTTCATGCTTAGTATATAATTCCATTTCTGTTTATTTTATATCCTAAAATTGCTTCTCTTATTTTTACGTCATCTATTTACAAATAATCTAAATTTTATATGTAGCTACTCTTATTTTTAATTCACTCTGTCTCTCTACTATCATTATATTTCAATAGTGACATTGATGTGGCTATGATTAATCTAATGTCATATGTTTTTTCAGGCAGTTATATTACTTTCTTCTTTTTATGAAATTCAGCAATAATAATATGCTGACAAAAACGGTTATTTTATTCTAGTGTTGATCTTACTATTTATGTGCACAATTTAATCGTGTTTATTGTTATGTTTTCTAATCACTGCATCTTTTACAGCTCTCTATATCTTAGTTTACCTCAGTAGGTTTCGCAGTTTTTTCACGTCTCTCTTCCTGTGGCCGTTTTTCTGCAAATGGGGTTTTTGCCTTACTGGTTTTTCCTTGTAAAAATGTTCAATTTGTGTGCAGTTTTAAATATATTAAGTAATTTTACTACTTTGAATTTCTTTAATATTCCCATATTCATGCAAACGTTTACTCTGAATCACAGTGTATATAATATGTAATGGTTTATTGTCTTTGGAATAAGTAAAAGTACCTACTCAATGAGAAGCGTTATTTTTATTCCTTTATCCAATCATGATTTCCTAATAATATGATAATTATTAACTTATGTGTTTGCTTTAATTTGTGTAATGTATTTGTTTTATTATAATATTAGTAACAACAGAAGTAAGAAAATACTCGAAATGTTATTCTTTTGTAATCCAACTGCTACCTTTAAGAATATTTTGCTCTTCTTCGTGATGTGATCTATTAACTATTTAATTTAGTTCTACCGTTATATACTTTACAGCTGCTTGAAAGCAGAAGCAAATAACTGTGTGAAAGGAACATATGTTGTGGTCATACATGTGGTCCCTTAGAAATCCCACACCATTCTTTTCCCTCGTCCTTCCCTCCTTGTGTTTATTATACTACCTGCTCCGACCTTTGCCATTCGCATACCAAAGTGTCTCATCTTCCTGCTAACTTTTTTTCTACGCATTCTCAAAAATTAAAATATAACATCCTTTTCTCTTATTTGTCATTTAAGCAGAGAATATTCGATATTGTTTAAATGACAATCATCTAAAATAGGTACACTATAACGTGGAAAATATTTTATATCTACTTATGAAAGATAACGTAGGAAGTAATATATTCGTAGTTACTAAGATAATATTACCAAACGTAAATACTCGTAATTTCATTTTATGTAGCTTTAAATGTTAAAGTTTTCAACATTTTCATAATTTCTTTTACTCAAGCTCGCCTGTCGCTCTCGTATCTGACCCCACTCCTACAAAGAGTCTTATCCATCCAGCGTCTCTGCCAACTTGCGAAGCACTATAATTGGTCCACGTTTGTGGACCGATTCGGCAACAAGGTTCCCTTTCCACACATTTAAACCCCGCCTCCCAGCGATCATTAAGTTTGGTACAGACCATAGTTCCAAATTCGATGGGTCGAAATCTAGAATTTGTCGAATCTCCAACTGTCGAATCTCAGGAGTCGCCGGTAATCGGTTTTTTGGTTTCCATCAAATATCTCCTTAAAAATGTCGTTATTGGTAATATTCCTGAGGACCAAAGTTGTAGAGAATAATATTTCTTCCAGGTTTTGTTTGAAACAAATTTTCATAGAACCTTCCATTTAGAAGATAATTAATTTATTCGTAAATTTTCAGTATACAGTGCCACCATCTTGCGGTGAATTCTGTAAAATATTCAAAATATAATTTACGACAATAAAAACGACTGTATTCTTTTACGATACGAAATAATAATTTTGCCTTATAATGCTATTCATAATAATTTAAATATCTATACCCCAAATATGGAGAAAGTCATGTGTTGGCCACGTCAGACTTTATCTATTTTTCCTTTCTTACCCACGTTTATCTTTCTCCTTTTGTTTTGCCTCTAATTATTTGACTTGTACAATTAAGGAATACTTTTGAGACACAAACAATGTCAGATTGAGAGGCTCAGTGGCACTGGTGCTCAATTTTTCACAGATCACATCCCAAAATAATCAATTCAGCATTCTGCCTCTTTGTGCGCATTTTTTAAAATCTTCTCATGCATTTAGCTTGTCCGCAAAAAATGTCACATACACTCATGTCTACTTTCCTCGAGTGGTCCTCTGTGACTGAATTTTAGCAACAATTAAATTAAACATCATTCATTCAACCTTCAGCCACAAATTAATATTCAATATTTTTAAAACTCAATTTTATGATTTCCTGCACTGACTCCTACGCTTTACTTAGGCAGAATATGGACATGGAAACCCTAATTGATCTCATTGCAGGCAAGGAATATTACATAGTTGTATCATAAAAATTATATTCTTCAATTTGTGATATTAAAATAAATCTCTTATACCAATTACATTTGTTGTATCACTAAAAATGATTTTTATATATAAAATATTCAGTGAAATATGCTTGAAATTTTCAATTTTTCATCAAAGAAAGTAACAAGTAAATGAAAAAGCTGAAAGCATAATCATGAAATATACACTTATTATAAACATTTACTAGCTTCCTCATATGAATGTTCACCTCCATGATATTCAAATAATAAAATGTTGAAAAAATACAAGTTATAATTCCCACAAAGTTAATTTGTACATCAACTTTATAAGAGCAAATTTTTCAAACCAATCAACACAGACTAAGATTTAAAATGACCAAAATTTGAAGAACTATGCACCTAAAATTTGGATGAACATTTGAGAAAATATCAAAAATAGTTAAGATTACTCACAAGGTGAAAATGTTCAGTAATTTTTTACATACATATCATAAAAGATTTCAATTCCAATTAACATGACCTATCCCAAGGATATTATAAACATTATTGCAATAATGTATGACAAGAATGCAATTTAATACCACCAATGGTGATAATAAATACATATATTAAAAAGGTCATGCTTTCACACACATATACATATATATACACACACACGTTTTTATCTGACAGTACCAGCACCTTTTAATAATCAAACATTAAAAAATAAAATAATCCAATTCAGCATTCTTGGAAACATCTCATATTAATTGAAAAAGTACATTTTTGTAGTATAGAGCAGGGGTTAATGCAAAATTCATAATTTTTGTTGAAATTATTATAATAAAACTTTCATTTTTGAGAATTTAACCTTAAAATCTTTATTTAAACTTGATTTTTGTTTGTATGATGCCTTGGAATCCCTAGGTAACGTTCTGTTTAAACTCTAATCTGACCCGCCGAAGCATTAGAAACTTCAGGTGAAGGTCTTCGCAGTGTCATGCTGAAAAACCGGAGTCTGCTTTCGATGTCTGCTGCATACGATGCATCTTCAAGGATGAAGATGCACACCTGCAACAGGTGCAAAATGTTCGAGACAATGATCCACCATACACAGCAGACACAAAAATCAGACTCCAGTTTTTCATTAGAAACTTCCAACGCTGTTCGACAAAGTATTCACAGCTGGTGATGTGATCTGCCATGTAGAAAAGGTAGCCCACCCCTGATATAGAGCATCATGTTCCCTATTTTTTTAAACCCTACTGTTGTCACATAATACCTTCCATCAGCAATGTGGGATGCCATTGATTGACGTTTATATATTCCAAACTTAATAAATCATGTAAATATATTACTTTCAATGGAAATGGTATATTTAATTATAGCTGCATCTTGACTACGATTCTTCAGACCAATATATTTTATTACAATATAGTTGAAATTTTGAAAAATAAATACTTCGCCAAAAAGAAAATATGATTAAAACTAGGTAAGTGCCTGGCATTGCCCGCATAAACCCAATATACTCCATATGCCAGAAAGTCATCAAAAGCACATTATTTCCACTTATTGTCTTAGAGATAAAAATTCAGGAAAGTGCCAAACATACCATTGTTTTTTTTTACTTTCTCATATACATAGTATATTGAGAAAGTATTGTAATCGCGAAAAAATTCTACCTCAAGAGTTTGATGGAAATATACGTTTTAGATGCACGAGTCCAAAAAAGTGGTTTTTGCCATGCCGTCTGTTCGCGGCTCTAGAGCCTAAAGGGCAAAACGAAAATGTATGGCATCTCGTACTTATACATTCTACCGCATAGAATAGAAACTATGAAGAAATCGTTGAAATTTCAAAATAATTACTCTTGGCAACTTTAACAACAATTTGATTTTCTCAAAAATGGCTCAAATAATTTTAATCAAATTTAGTACAGTTACTTGAGTTTACATCTACAATAATGCTACATAGTTCATATTTCTCAAAAAATTAATATAAGGCTAGTTTACTCTTGGGCAACTTTAATAACATTTGGATTTTCTAAAAAATGGCCCATATGTTTTTCATCAAATTTCATATAGATACTTAAGTTGATGTTTATAATGATTCTAAATAGTTCATATTTTCAAAAGATAACTAAACGATGCATTACTATAGTAGAAAGTTTGTTCAGCGTATATTGTACCAATTTTTTTACATCAGTTACAATGTTTTTTTGGGCAAAATAAGAAACAATTTTCTATCCTTGGGTCTAATATAATTTGTGAGGTAGAAATCAAAGAATTTATTCAGGGAAAAAAATTTCAGAATTTCCCAAGACTGCTTCTCATACAAATCCTGTAAACAAAAAAAAATTGCACATGGACTCGAACCCTGATACTTGGGAGAAAAATTAATGCCTTGGCTCAAAAGGTATAACAGAACAGCACCAAATTTTTGCATATTCAGTGCCTGCCAAAGAGTATAAGGGAACTAAGGGACATTAAACTCATCAACAGATGATACATAACCCACTATTATATGAATAGATGAAAAATTTTAAAAACTTTTTTGCGAGAAAGCTAGTGTAATTTTGATATAACTTCTAGGGACCATAGGAATCACCATGCCAAGTTTGGTGGAATTTGGTCAAATAATGTGGGAGGAGTTAGTGGGCAGACAAACAGAATTTCACTTTTGTATAGGTGTATAGATATAGTCTTATGAAATTTGCAGCTTACGCAAGTTTATTTTAATTAGGTATATTCCTTCCTATTGCAATTTTCTAAAAAGATGATGAAAAGGAATTAAAAATTAGTAAATCTGATAGTTGAAACTTTTAAAAAATTTTCTTCCACCCCATAGGGGTCCGTCAAATCTAAGCACAACCTTTTTGTTAGAAAAAAGAGTGGTGTGTGTGTGTATATATATATTAGAGATGCACCGAATACTCATTTTGGCCCAATGCCAAATGGTCGAATATTAAAATCAGTATTCGGCCGAGGCCGAATATCTGCATTAGCATAAATTAGTGATGTGCCAAATATCGGCTTCGGCCTTGGTAATCGGCCAAAAATGATTTAAATAATTTTTATCTTTTAAATTCAATGAGATAGAACTCTTTAGGATCTCGGAAATTAAATTTTCATTCATTTCCATAACAGCGTAAGAACACAAAACTACAAAGAAAACACTGAAATACAAAGTATTTGCCACAACGGTGGTTCTGGTCGCTCACTTCGAAAACAAAGTGTGTTGATCGGTTCGAAGACGCTCGCTCACTGCTCGCACAAGTCGTGCATTGATGCCAGAACTTAGGACACCACCATAACATTAGATTGTATTGTTTTTCTGCTTAGTCGCTCACACTGCCCGCATTGCTTGTATGTGGGACAGAGCCTTTGCCTTGCCTATTAAATTTAAAAATGATACTACTAATAAGTTCTGGGTTTACGAAAAATCTGCACACATCCCCAATGTTGACTGTGAAAGTTGGTTACAATCGCAAGAATATTCCTACCGGGGAATTACCAAAATCGTTTTTAAAACACTACCAACCTGAAATACCAACTAATGAACACTAATGTTTTCTATAGAAATCTGTTTAAATTCTTTGTTAATATGAAGATATATACAAAGAACCGCAGCCTTGTTAAGTTTATTATATATTCTGTTATATAAAAATGTCTGCACTTATGAAATTCAAAAATGAAACGAAAACTCAGTAGACATTGTGTCATTTTGGTATTGGCACTATGGCGCTACTGTTTATACATCATATTACGTCATGCAAAAACATGAACCAGATGTCAGAGGTTGTCTGCTACTTACACAGTACAGTAAAACATCAAAAATTCCAACTAATGAGGAGGAGTATTCTAAATAAACAAATTGTCCACATAGTAGAACACACTAATATATTAAACGTCGTAGGCCATAAAAACGAGTAGCACATAATTGTCAGGCTAAATCCGAGATATGTGAATTGTATTGGCAACAACTCAATGTATTTATTTAGTGTTTTCAGCTTTCTTCTATTATGTCATTATCATTTTTTGTTTTATCAAAAAAACATATGTAGTATTCCGCTATTAAGCCATCCGAAGGCCGAAGCCGAATAGCAGATTTTGGCCGAATACAGAGGCCGAAGCCGAGCTTCGGTGCATCACTAATATAATACATAATAATATATAATAATATATAATTATACACACACACACACACATACATGTGAATAATTCTTTTGTTTACATCAATAATTTATAATCAAATAATTCCTGAAGAATGTCAATAAATAATAATAATTAACTAATTAGATTATTAAATTATGCACAATATTTTGAAATTATTAAAAAAATGCAACTTAAAAATTCTATCAGCAAGTATAAACTAAATATAACAATGCACAAAAATAAAACACATAAGAAGATGCAACAATGTACAATTTTTTGTACTTATTATGTATTTACAGAATTTCACTTCATCTGAAAATGCATTTTTCTACCTTCATAAAATGCTCTATAAATGAATTAGGGATATTTTAATGTTAACTTACATTCTGCATTTTAAGGCAAGAATTTCTCTGCACTGCCAAATAGTCATGAAAATATTTACTTAATTATTGAAAAGTTGAACCAAAAATTCTTTTGATTCTCTATAAACAGCTTTCATTTTCTTTTTTGCAGTAACGTTAAATATATTATCATTCATAAAAATATTTTCCTTTTGCTCACTCTGCTGGCCATTTTAAAATGAGAAAATGTAACGGAAAATTTAGTTCAATCAAAAAAAGTAAAAGAAATAATCATATTTTGATATTTAATTAGTTAATGACATGATACAATAACGGATTGCTGGACCGCTTATATATCATAAAAGTTAAGAATATTCGAGATCCAACAACTTCTATGCACGTAGAGTTTGTTTGCACTGTGTGAAAGTACAGTCTTACAGGACTGAATAAAATGCCACCGGCATCAAAATTGATAGAAACAAGAATATTTAACTGGAAAATCACAGCAGGACGGTGTTACTTCATTAATGACAGCAATGTTAAATAGTAATGATAATTAGAAAAATAATTATCACAATAAACAAAAGTAATAGTAATTAAAATTATACATATAAATGCCATTCACTGAACAGGTTATTGCAATGCAATTCTATTCTAGGCAATAGCTGCAATAATATATTTACAAAACATTTAATTAATGATATGGTTTAAGAATGATGAAACATTTACTTCTCAAATTAAAATAACAAAATTATAATAAATACACAGTGAAACCTCTTTTTTTTTATCTCTCTTCATCAAATTTACCTTTTTGGGATTAATTATAAAATATTATAATGAATATGACCAAACAAATGACAGGGGTGTTAAAAGTACATGTCAATGTTCATGAAATCAAATGCTTCACCATACTGCCTAAACAGTAAAAGGAAAAAATAATTCAAACAAATATACACAAAATATTAAATCACAGTCAATGCAAGCAGCACCGTTTCTAATGTTATCTATCAAATTATTACTTTCCCTACCATGCTCAAGTTTATTTCTCTTTCAATTATCTAGCGATCACTTTACTTGAAATAAATGTTTAACATCATACTGATGATAATAAAAATCTTTACCTACGTACAGTAAAATCTAAAATAATAGCTATTAATTAAAAATTATTTTCGTCTTCATTTAAAAAATGAAGAGTACTTGCGACAAAATTGAAATTATTTATAATGGTTTATCTAAATGCTGAAAAAGAGAGCTGCGATTAAATTTCTCATTACTTACAGCATTGATCATTCACCACTACTTCTCTTTGCAACACCAATATACCCACAAGTAATTATAAAAAATGACATTGGTTATATAAATAATTTCAAATAGTAAAAATGGGTTTGGCCATGTACTATTCAAAGGAAATTCTAAATAATTAAAATCCATGAACAGAATTTTCTATCAAGAAATTTCATTTTTATACCTCAAGTACTCCCATATGAGAATCCTCAAAATGCATTCATTCACCTAAAACAAAATGGCTATATCAAGTGCAGCAGTTTTAGTCTTTTTTGTAGCACCAAATTAATATTGCACATGTCAAATTCTCTATGCAGTCTATTAATAACAGAGCATCACAAACATGGCAGATTGTAAGTAAATCACATTTAGACAGGAAATCAGTCATTAAGCAACCTTCATGTTCAAAGAAAAAAATTGTATCACGATTTGTAATTATGGTTTTAAAATTATTAGTCACCATAAAAACTAATAACTAACAGTCTATTAAGTATAAATATAAAAATCATTATAAAAACCAAATAGAAAAAGTTATTCAATATAAGATGACACCAGCAGAAATAATATGTTTACAGTTAAAGGGCAATCAGATTAAATGAATTTCATAACAAATTATCGAAATTTAGGCATGCCTTTAATGCTTTTTTTTATTTGCTATGCTTGCAAAATTAATGACTTAATGCAGTGATAACTAACATAAAATGATTAATGATAATTTCATCATTTTCATTTTAAAGATAACTAAATTTCTGATTTCTTTTTTACAGCTTTCCACTATATTAAAAAAGTAGGAACAAAAGACATGAATTTACTAAAAAATCTACATCATAGATACCAATTTGTTAAGTTTTTCTTCTGAAAAATGTCTTGTAAAAGACAAGAATTTCATCAAACTTTCCCTAAATTATTAAGTTTTAGCATTCTATAATTTTATATCACGTTCTCAAACAAATTTTTAACTGAGGCTTGTATTGTAATGCTGTGCATTTTATGTCAGTTTTAAGACAAATCATACAAACCTTCATATACCATTAACAATAATTCACTGTTACTGATGCACAAGCTAAAACCAATATACCTAGTAACTTTTGGCAGTGCCTTACATTATATTTGAGCATTAATTTTCATAAGGATCCATCAATAACAACAATTGATGGTATGAAAACTGCATACATTGTTCTCCTGTTTACCAAGTATTGAAGTATTTTTATCAGAAAGATACTATTATTTCATAAGTTCTTAAATTCATTTCATCTGATCACCCTATTTAAAGAAGCAAAGAAAACAATAAATAATAAAAAACTGGTGAAGCCTGATATTTTAAAGATAAATGTAAATGAGAAGTTATCCAAGTTCTGGTATTAATAGCATTTAAAAGTGCATCAAACCAGAACACAAACAAAAAAAACTCCAAAATTTCACACATGATGTTTGTAATACCATTATGGGACAATGGTAGCTTCATCAATATTACTTACAATTAAACCATTTAGTCCCAATTTATGGGAATTCACAGATAAACTTTTCTTACTTTGGTATAATAAATAAAGCTGAGTCAATCCACCCAAGAGGTGTTATCTGAACAAAAAAGCATTTTAGAAATGCCTCAGATATTACTTTAAGGCATCCATTGGGTTCTTCATTTTGTTTCGTCTCTATGACATACTATCAGATTCAACACAGTGACACCAACTCTCCTGACTTTAATTCGATTACACACTTATACACTGTTCACCCTCATTTTTTGGAATCCTTTTGCTGTGAAACTTTTGTTCGCAGCTTAGTTATTAAACTTCCTGGCAAGGATCCAGGAGTTTTAAAGATGCTCTGTAATGATAAAAGAGTAAATAACTATTTCAGCATTCACTCTCAGCAAATATGAACACATCTTAAATTTTATTTTATATTAATATGCATTTGGAAAGAAGAGATTGCAGAAGTAGGAGTATGTGGAAAAACTGGTTCAACCAATTTCAATCACATGCCTTTGAGAATGATGAATATACATTTCAATAAAAATACCATATTTATTCAAGTACCACCTGCCCCTGAATAAGACCCACACCCCAATATTTTTGGGAAGTGAAATTTTAAAAATTTCATTAAACTTTCAATTTACCTAATGAAATTTGGGAAATATTTTCTTTTGAAAACGACTAAAGGCTGAAAATATGTGCCATCGGCAAGTATGGACAACATTACTGTGCAATGCTGTATTTTGTTGCCGCCAGTTCTAATTGACAGTTTTATCACCTTTATTATTGATTGTAGTATCTAAGGCAGGGGTGTGCTTCCGGCCCAGTAGAGCATTTTATGCGGCCTGCGAAGTTTTGGTGAATATATGGTCTGCAATATTTATTAGACAATTTTGTACATTTTAAGAACTACTGTTGTCATAACACATATCCTTGAGAAGTTTTCACGCTAAAAATGGTTAAAACTTTATTTTAATATGTAAAATCTGTTGAGTAAGTTCCTATGTAAGCTCTCATCCAGCCCGCCAAGGTACTTGTGACTTTTAATCCGGCCCGCCAAACCACTCACATGTATGAATGTGGCCCACCACGTAAAAAGGTTGCATGCCCCTGATCTAAGGGCGTCTCAAAATATACCAGTTTGGTCAGCGTTACCAATTTGTGACAATATGTAAGCATGTTGTTTTCGCAAACTAATCATGCACCACTGGAAACATAAAATTTTCCTCATAGTTAGCAGGAATATGTTGTTATATTGTTGTGTGCCTTCTTATGGAGAAACCAGCTTTTCTAAAAAATTTTTGCATCCATCCTCTGTTGCCTTGAAATATTGTTGCTTTCCAAGTTCCCTCATGATTTGTAATGCTTGTACTAGGCACATTTCCATCAAAATCGCATAACTGAATTGTCGCCTCTCCTTTATGTACGTTGAAAGTTTCTCTTCTATTTCAGGAAATTTAGCCTGCTGTCCACGAAAAGCTCTACTATCATTATTATTGCAAGAGCAATTCTTTCTTCTTCCTCCAGTCTCTAAAGCTTGCTTCATCTACATTATATTTTCTGCCAGTGGCACAATTGCCCATATCATCTGCTTCTTTCACTATTTTAAGTTTTTCTCTTACTGTAAAAGAATGCAAACACTTCATTTTATTCACCTGGAATGTTCTTGCTCAAGGGTTTTTTTAAACTGATCTTGCGACTCGAATGGAGAGGTAAGGCAATTGATTGTTGATGAATCATATATTGATAGCCATCCAGATTGTCTCTTATTAAATTCTCAAATAAGACATGCATCCTGATTTTCTAAAGAAAAGCTTTGAAGAAAAGGTACGGGTGATCCTTGGATAAATACGGTATTTAAAACACATTTCAACATGTTAATTTGGCAAAAGAACTTAGTTATCCTTGCCAATGGATACATTCTCTGAATCTTATCTTAAACTAAATAAAGGGAAAATTCAATGCCTATCTCTTTTACAAGTGAAATGTAAGCTACCTTAGAAAGCATTCTTGCATCACGGAAGGTTATATTTTAAAGAGTGAAACTAAAATAATATATATTAACATATAAGCTAAAAAAATAAAGCTTTACTGCATGTAACTGAATTTGAGGGTTTAAATCCATCTGAAAGAATTTTTACTCTAACTGCATTTTAATACCTTTCCAGAACATTCATTCATTATGAAAAAGTATAATAAAGGAAATCTTTGCCCTTGAAAAATTAGTGTTCAATTCCACTGGTAATAATTACCTCCATGAATTCATGGCACTGAAGAGCAAGGGAGTCCTTTGTGATACCCTTGAAGCAATCTGCAAGGGATGGAAAGTCTGTACATTTGAGAAGATTTTCTTTGTTTCTCATGATTAGAGTAAGACCAACTCGGAAAATTATTTTGGATCCTTCATAGAATAAGCAGTCCCATATCCTTAGAACAGTCTACAAAAAGAAATGTTTTTATATTGAAAGAAGTATCTCAACACACCAAAATACATTATAGCAAAAACAAGAAAATGGTTAAAAATATATTCATAACAATTTAAGTATCTTTAATTTATTATCAACATGCATTAATTATAATAGCATTTCCAAGTGGACTAACCAGTATTGGAATAAATATCTGTAAGCTCTAAGGCAACAACAGATTCCTTTTATTATTTACAAGTTTAAGAAAAGCTTTTTTATTAGTTAGTAAATATAATACTTTCAGAAAGAACCTATTTTAAAGTCTTATGGAAAATTTTGGACAAATTCATGTACTATAATAGCATAATATATATTATTAAAGTTGAGCAGATTATGTTAGATACTCAGTAGAAGAGGACATATTTGACCAGTTTTGATTAATTTGCAATAAATGGTAACAGATGCATAAGTAAAGCCCAGATTCATAGCAGAAAGATTCAGGGCCAATGACAAGAGTTTAATACTTAATCAGCTAGGTGGAATTTTGTTACATAACCAGCTAGATGTGGTTTCCCAGACTATTCAACTTTATATTAAATTACAAGTATCAATTTTAGTAGGTAATAAAGTCACCCACATTTTCTTGTTACTCAAGTATATTCTTCAAATATACATTAAAGTTATTTTATATGACGAAGGCTGAACCTTGGGGGGGAATAAGAAATCACCGTAAACATATTCCTTCCCACTATGTATTTTCTAACAATACAAACAAACAAATACAACTTCAGTCTGAGGGACCTCACCTAGCTGATTAAGGATTACTGTAATTTTCCAATTACAATACGCACCCTATATAATATGCACCCATGTTTTTACGAGTGAAATGTGAAAATTGTCTTATCACCATGTATAATACACAACTCATTTTTTGTAAAAAGATCACTGTAATTTTTCACTTGGTTATTAGCAGTATTGAGACGGATCTTGCCTTGCCGCCAAGTGAGATATGTGCGAGAGTGTTTACGAAAACTTTACATCTATATTGTTTTGACTCTCACTTTAAAGATCGATACAATGTATAAAAACAGGTCTCAATGTTGCATTATGTAATAATCTGGTCAGTTGGAATAAGTTCTCGCATTACTGCCAAGCAAGTTATGTGCGAGAGCGTTTACGAAAACTTCACGTCTATATACTTTTCACTCTCACTTTAAAGATACAATGTCACATTGTGTAATAATCTGGTCAGTTGGAATAAAAGTTCTCCCCTTGCCGCCGAGCGAGATAGTTGACGTGAATATCACGCCTAGTTCTGACTCTGTCTTCATACAAGTCGGTCAAGGTATGTAAAATAATATTTGATTTTTCCTTAAAAAGCATAGCTTTAGAAAGTTTTGCCTCACAAACACCATGGATGGTTCTGAAGACGACATCATATGGGATGATGATTTCGCTGAAGTGGATAGTGAGGAGGAAGACGACGTCCTCAGCGATGCCATTTACGTAGACGATGAGAGAGAACAAAATCGCCAGTGAACTATTTGAGGACAACAATAATGAATTCAGAGGATAAGATTCGGACAGTTAAAGTAAATAAATAATTATTCTTATTTTTGTTTTGAAAAACGATATTTAATGGAATGTTATCGAAATGTACAATTTATTTGGTAAAAATACGCCCGAAAATATAAATTATTTCCTTACTAAAAAAGTTGTATGCGCTTGTTACCATATATAATACGCACCCTAACTTTTGTCAATTTTTCGTGAGAAAAATGCGTATTATAATCGGAAAATTACGGTATGTGCCTTTAAAATTTTTTAAGGATGTCATTTTTCGTTTGTATGAATTAAGAAACATTGCATTTTAATTAAAATAATTGTAGCACTTGAACATTGATTAAATACTTATTTTAAAGAAAAGATACTTTAGCATCTTTTTTCAGGGTCATAATGATTAAAGAAGAGAATTTAGTTTTCAGTATTCTTGATAAATTTGAGCTTGCTGTGTACCCAATTTTCCTAACAATTCTAGAAAACCAGTATTGTGACCTGGACTTTGAAAGATGGACAATATTTCTCGTTGGAGTAGAAATGGCAAACATGACTGTTACCATCTATCAACCAAATCTTTTATTTTGACACTGTGCAGACTCTTGAGCTCAGAAATTTCATGACATACCTCAGTTGGCAGAACCTCTGCAAAAAGACAAACAAACCACTTGGTGGCAATAACAGGCCAAGGAAGACCTAGAGCAGACACGTGGGAATGTACATCAGGCACCTTAATCCTGTTCCAGAGAAAGGAGAAAATCATACATTCTGCACTATTGTAATAAACTTTTCATATCAATCACAAGTTTTCCTCTTGACCTTCAGAAATTCTATGCTCTTGATCCCATTCTCTAACATCTAAAGTAAATGAGTGGCATTTTTTAACAGTAAAAAGAACCCAAAACAGATCATATTACACTTCCATTCCAGGAATTTAAAATATGATATAATGATAGAAATCCAATAAATATGATTTATGAACTAAAGTTAAGAGGCATTTAAATGTCAAGATGTAGAAAATAAATGTGTACATAACTGCATCCAACAAAATGGTAAATATTTAAATTCATTTCTTTACCCTTGCCATTGATTTACTAGTCTTGCCATATAATCCACCAAAAGAAACTGAGAATTACTTTTTATGCGAAATAAAAACGATAACTGTACTCTTAACCCTTTCAATTCCATGGATTTCACATGGCATAACAAACTTCATGTATGAGGGCTGTTCAAAAATATCTGAGACTGAATTTTTTGTAGGAAAACTAAAGTGCTTACAAGTCAGTCGAAGTTATATCCTTCAAAGTACAATCATGCAGATTGTATGCAGCAATTCCAGTGATCTCTCCACTTTTCAATGCATGTCTGGTAGGCCTTTTTTGGAATGACCTGCAGCTGCCATGTCATATTTTGTTTTATCTCTGCGACGTCTTGAAATCGTTTTCCCTTCTGGGTGCTTTTCAGCCTGACTAGGAGGAAGAAGTCCCAGGGTGTCAAATCTGGTGAATAAGGTGAGTGGGGAACCACGTGGATTCTGTGCTTGACCAGGAATTCCCTGAAACGTAGGGTCACGTGGCATGGCGCATTGTCTTGGTGCAGAAGCCAAGTGCCTGACGACCATTTGTGAGGCCGCGTCCGACGAACTGCATCTCAAAGGTGTTGAAGAATGGTTATGTAGACAGTCTGATTCATGGTCTGGCCTTGGGGAAAAAATTCGTGATGCAGTATCGTTGGTTCATGCTGTTGATGGTCTGCCTGTGTGTGGATCATCGTCAATGGAAATCCAGCCATTATTAAAACGGGAATACCACTCAAATGTCTTGGATCGACTTAATGCTGTCTATCCCAATGCTTTTTGTAACATTTCGCACGTTTCTATAACCAGCTTACCCAGTTTCCAACAGAACTTGATGCAAACATGTTGCTCCTTCAAAACATCCATTTCACAATATGACAGAGGGAAAAATACGCTTGCACACTGTAGATCAGTGGTCTTCAAGGTGGACAATAGCGCCCACCTGTGGGCGTTTTTGGATTTTTGGTGGACGTTAAAGAACTCACCAAATGCTATTCTAATTTTTACACTGAAAAATAAAATTCTATAAAAAAGCTTAATGATACGCACACATATTCTGTACAACTATTTTATGTTACAGTTCATTTGTCGTTAACTATAGTATCATATCATACTACACTAGCAACACTGCATCCATGCTGCGGTAAAATCGAAAGGCCCATGAGGGTGGTCGGAGTCTCTCGCAGAAGCAGCAAAGCGTTTAAGTTTAATTTTATCAAATATATAAAATCATAAATTTTTAAACACTGTTATTACCACTGAGACCGTATTCGGTAATCTCATCTAACATCAATCCCACTAGTATTAGGGTTACCATACCTCCGTAAATCGCTTTGCTACTGGGGGCGCAAAATTATTCTTTGCCCCGGGCGTCAGAAACCCTCACTACGCCACTGGGTGGGCGGTGAACTTATTTCAGAGGACAACATATGATAAAAGTGGGCGGTGACTCAGAAAAGGTTGAAGACCACTGCTGTAGATCAACTCATTCACGACCGAGTCTAGCTGCTACGCCCTCCTCTGCTGTGTGGCATCAGGAGATGTTGCCGAATATGCTATATTGTTGCCACTTAGATACTGCTGGTAGTTTCTCCACAAAAAATTCAGTCCAGGATATTTTTGAACAGCCCTAGTATATTACTTTGTAAGCAATTAGCAAAATACTAATGTACAGCTTTTAAATATACTTTTTCCATTCCAATACTTATGATTTAAATGTTTCAAGAAAACTTAACCAGCTCCTGACATCAGTTATTACACTGAAGATTATTACTGATCAGCTCAAGTGACATGACAACACTTAAAATCACTAGGATTCAAGCAAACATAATTCACAATGTACACGACCTAAATTTTAGCACTTTTTTGTTATAACCATTGTAATTTTTCAAGTAAAATCATTAATGTATTCTTAATTAGTTTCTTTGTCTTTAAGAATGTTAATGAACTATCGACGAAAGAAAGAAAGCTGTTTTTGAAACAAATGTATGCTGTTAAGAAAACAACCAACACTCTTTCTGTGTCAAAGAATAAAATGTATCACAAGAGGACAGTGCCCCACTTCTGGGTGATGGCACTTATCAGTTATATTGCCCATGACCTACCTCCACTTATTATATTGCAATCATGCAAATAACAACCATAATAGGGCAAAATGGATTGTTCAGTATAGTAAAACTATTCCTTCATTTCTTACTTTCAGCAATAAATACTGAATAATATGTCACCACAGTTATCAGAACTTGAACTTCCAATTTGAAGAGCAAGTACTCAACTCGAAAAACAAATTTCACCATTTTTCTAAGGATGAAATGCAAAAAAGGAATGTAAGAAATGCATAGGAAATTATGCACTGCATAGATTCCAAAATGAATGGGAAATTAACAACTGCTCAGATCCAAAACAATTTAACTCGTGTATAACGTGCAGTCTGAATATCAAACTTTTAGGTCATAAAGTAGGGGTATGTACGAGGGAGAGTCAGAAAGTATCCGCAACGTATTTTTAAAATTTTTGTTTTGTTGGCTGCGCTACTAATTGCATGAGCAACTCTAAGTGTGGACTCTCTTAGTCATTTTGGTGTGGTTTCGACCTTGAATGGTCAGTTATCGTGTCGTCGTAGCAGTGTTAACATGGCCACTCCACTTGCCGTATGCACAAAAGAAGAGCAGCGTGCAGTGATTCGATTTTTGTCGACTGAAGGTGTACCAGGGGCAGAAATCCATCGAAGACTTTCAGCACAGTATGGGAACAGTGCTATGCCGCAGCAGTGTGTACAATTGGATTAACATGTTCAAAAACAGACACACAAGTGTCACTGATGAAGAACGATTGGGGCGCCTCCACATCCGCTACTTATGAGACCCACGCCATGATTCTGAAGAACAGACGGGCGACTACTGATGAAGTGGCATATCACCTGCAAATCAGTCATGGTTCTGCCCATGAAGCCATCCACAACAGACTTGACTTTCATAAAGTCTGTGCTAGATGGGTTCCCAAACAACTCACAGAAGAGCACAAGCGCAACCGTACGGACATCTATCTAAGCCTTTTGAACCGCTATCATAAAGAAGGTGACGCCTTTTTGAGACACATCATCACTGGGGACGAAACACTGGTCCACCACTACGAGCCAGAGAGTAAACGCCAGAGTTTGGAATGGAAACATCCAAAATCGACGGTCAAAAAAAAGTTCAGAACTCAACAAACAGCGGAAAAAGTGATGCTCACAGTGAAGGAAGCAGTGCATGCGTGGCTTGTCACTCAGCCGAAAACATTTTTCTCTGAGGGCATACAGAAGCTTGTGCAACGTTGGACTAAGTGTGTTGAAAAGCAGGGGAACTATATTGAAAAATGATACTCTTGTAAGTTCTCTATTGTTTTTGTATTAATTTTAAAAAATACATGCGGATACTTTCTGACTCACCCTCATATTACACACAGGTAAACTTTTGTGCACTTAAAATCGGAAATTAAAGTGAACCTATCTCGCACCAGATTCTCACTTTTTGGATGAATTAAGAGGAAAACCACAATAATTAATGATAATCCAGGTTATATATATACTAATTATTATACATATAATATCCCAGATCTCTCTGTCATCGTAACCCTCTTTGAAGCTTAACATCTCGCAAATTAATGAACTAAATTTGATGTGATTTTTAGGATAGCATTATGATATAATAAAAATATGTTTTAACATATTAAACTTGAGATCAAAGACCCGGGTTCGATTCCTGGAGACATTTTCTATTTCCCATAAGGTAACACGTAAAAAGAGACATTTCGACATGCAGGCTTTCATTCTTTTTTAGACTAAAATTAGAAAGAATTGACCTACAATCTTTGGATATAAACCATTTTGAAGAAAACATTATAAAGTTTCTTATTCTGTTCACCTTTTTCTGACTACAAATCGAAATTTCTCAATGTAAACATTTAATTCACACAGTTTGAGGAAATCTTGCCATTTTAAGGGGATGTTGCCTTTCCTACCAATTCCATTGCTAAACCTCTATATCATATTGTTAATTCAATCCTTATGGGTATAAACGTGCTTTGAATGCTTTTAATACAAGAGAGACGGGGGGGAGAGAGGTAGAGGAGGAGAAATGAGGGGGGAGGGAAAGAGAAGGTGTGAGAGGGGGAGGGGGGGAAAGAGGGGCAACTATTTTAAGTTTAACCAAAGATATCCCGTCAACAACAGAATATTCACTAGAAATGTTGTATATGGCAAAATATTTCATATGTAAAAGTGTGATATTAATTATTTTAAATGAAAATAATAATAATCTATCTATCTATAATTCTTCCGTTGATATTTCAATGGGCATTACACTAGTACATATAGACCACCTAATTACTTCTATACAGTTATAATTCCATCCTCTCCAAATATTCTGCGTTTCACTAGCTCATCAGCTGATTGCTGTAATCTTTGAAAAATCGCCACATAGACTTCCGGCAAAACATGCATCGAAAACAAAAGAGAATAAGCAAATTGAAATAATTTTATTTAGTTAATGATTGCAGTATGTATGTACAATTAACAATGCAACTAATTAAAAACCAATAGAATGTAGAATGACATGTACAAACTTAATCTTGCCTATAGCATTTCCTGTTTCCAGATTTGTTTGTTAAATTTTCGCATTATTCCTTCTATTTTAGAATGAGATGGAAAAGAGAGAACCAAAATCCACTATAAATCAAAACTTATCTATTTTTAAAACTCTTTTTGTCTCATTTAAAAGGATTGGCAGCAGTGGCTGCAGTTTTCTATGCGGCATCAGTTTGGCCAACTTACTGTGTGAAGTTGCTACCATCTCAACTCATTCGCTTTCATTATTGATGATGTCTCTCTAAGACGTAATGTGGAGCTTACTGAACATAATACTTATGGGCAAATCCAAACGTTTTAAAATTGTTAACTGGCGATAATTTAATGCTTTAACGTATTTAGTTATGAACCTCTAGTTAATACTTAACATGACGATATAATTTTGTTCTTATACCTCACAAAAATCAGGGATATGCATTATACATGGGGTATTTTTTGGCAAAAAGTATGGGTGCACGTTATACACAAGGGCACGTTATACATGAGTATATATGGTATATCAGTCAAATTAAGGAATCAAAATTGAAAAATTGTTAAATAATTTCATATTCATTAGCAAATTATATTTCATAAACGTGCTTATTTTTTCACTCTGTCAGTCCATTTGTACAATCAATTCAATTAAAATAGCAAGAAAATGGTAAGATAGGTATATAAGACAAATTTTCAGGGTGTATGTGATCTATGATGACATTTATTCATTCATTTAAAATTTTCAAATCAAGATTCGGAGCAAATGGCTGTAACAAGAAAGTTAAAAATTTTCAGTGTGAGACCTTTAATACTATATTTAACACTGCAGAAGAAATTTTTTTGAAAAATCGGGGAGGTTAAGGTGGTCTCTTCATAGTGATATAGTATGTTCATATCATAACCCAATAGTCATTCAATTTGGGATCTAACATGTGTGAGTAAAAATATACTTTTTCAATTAATTGTTGAATAAATTACTTTATGTCAAATAATTATACGATATTAGGTACTAAGATTATAACGAATTTTAAGTTTAAAATTCTAAATAAACCTCAACAAATAAGACGTGCTTTTTCATATTTTCATCTGCATATGAAGCTCCCATTTTTATAATAGTTCTATGTTTATAAGCATCTAAACCTGAAATCAAAGATAAATCTAAAGAAATACAATGAATGTACTGTTTCCATCAATAACTACAATAAAAAAACAAAGAAAACTATTCTCTTTCTAATATTCTGTGGACTACTGAACTTCAAAAATATTTCAAAAGGTTAAAATGAAGAAGTGTTACTTATCAATTATATAGGTTGAACAATGAAGTAAGCTACCTCACAAGTTCTGAGAGGACCTCGATGTCTGTTATGAGACCTTCCATTGTACATATGTAATACTGAGGAAGTGTACGTTCAACAAGCACCTTAAGAAGCCAAAATGCTGTCTCTTCATCCTTGGTTACCAGGAGGAGAAGTCCTACAATGTAGTTGAGGCCCTGAAGTCAGAAAATTTTCATTAAGTAAAACAGTTCACTCACGAATTATTATTGACAGCATTCACAGATTAAAGAATTATACTAAGCATGTGATTGAAAAGCAATAAAATTTAAACCAATTTTGGTCGTAAGTCAGTGGTCCAAAAATCACAAAAATGTACGATAATACAAAGCAAGAAGTTGACAACAATATTTGCCAAACAAAGGCAGTTTATTTCTTCATATAACTTAAAATACATTAATGCTTTTAATTTAATGTAAATGACATTTAACTTTCCATAACAATGAATAAAAATGTAAATCGTTACTAACTGGAATGTATGATACCACTTAATCTTTTGAAATGGAATGTCAAGGTTAAAAGACAAAATTACCATTTAAATTTAAACTGTTAACTTTCCCATCCAACATGCTTTGTACATTATGTTCTAGTACAAAAAAATGTAGATAAATCATAGGCACTGATACATTGTATTCCTATTATTAACTCCTTTTACTGTCATGGTGGTTAAATTTATTTTTCATTACTCGTTACGTCATTTACATTACTCTTTTAAACTATTACAATTAACAAATTCACATTAAAGACAATAAAAAACACTCATGCTCATGGTATTTATCGAAGTTCAGAAGACTCCACACAGGTACATGTATTACTCACCGAATTGTTTTGATATTTCTCTTTTCCAAACAATTTTTAATACAAGGCAATTCCTACCTGGCAATATCCAACCTCTCGATTGTGATGTCCGTACGCCACTAGAACATTAAAAAGCATCTGTCTATGGGAAGTTTTGTGGTCTTCTGTGAAAAAAATATTGTCTGGAAAAGTACGAGGAAGATCCGTTCGGACAATATCAACCAATGCTTCATCCCTTGGTCCTCCTAGAATGCTTCCATACAGATCTGGAGCCGTCTGTTCACGAATGCAATCAGCACCACTAATTGCCATCCAAACCTAAAATATCATGGCAATAACCGTAAAAAAATATGACAAGGCAACAAGTACAAAGATAAACCTTATTAATGAGGTGATATTTATACTCTTATCTAATAGCAAATCTCTTTAATGATTTTCAATGAAAGTACATTGTGTTGTAAAATGAGGCGACAGAAGATAATTATACTCTTATCTAATAGCAAATCTCTTTAATGATTTTCAATGAAAGTACATTGTGTTGTAAAATGAGGCGACAGAAGATAATGCTGTATGCATACAGCCACTATCTTAAAAATAATGAAGAAAAACTAGTTTTCTGATTGTTGGATTGATATATTAACCTGGCCATTACTGTGACATTAATTAACTTATGTTTCATTGAAAGTTACTGAATTAGAACTTAAATCTGCTTAAACATTTTTTTCATATTTTACTAAGATACCAAATTTTAACTGAATACGTACTCGCGCACGAAGACTCCCAGGAATTCCTTTTCGGACATATCGCTTAACAGTGATATTTCTTTTAAAGGACTTTCCTTCACCAAATAAGTCGGACCATTTCTTTGCTCTTTTGGCCAGGACAATCAAGTACTGTGACATGAAATCTTCGTAAGTTTCATAGTCGAAATCCTCTGGCCGTTCAAATCCATATTCATCTATTTTGCTACATTATAAAAGAAACAGTCTAACATTTGAAACACAAAAACCATATGCAAAAGCTTAAAATTATTCATACTAAGAGCCGGTTGACGGTTATATTCGATGCTGTAAAAGGGCTGGATATATTGGACACAGTTTTGAGAAATATAGTGTACCTGAACGAAGAAGAAACAGCCATGGTAAACTCTGACTGATCCCCTTGGTAGGGGACTTCATGAGCACCCAAATTGTAAGATAAAGTATTTTATCATCGCCCTTAACGAGGCGACTGATGGGCGGTACGCATAGCTATGCGGGTACAAGTTTCTCATACTCACGGGAAACTTTGACCAAAATCACCGTAAAATCCGCTAAGTTTTTCAAATAAATTTATTTGTGGGAAAAATTTGCAAGTAATCCAAATTAAAATTTTTAAACAAAGACAAGGTTTAACTGCGTATTTTCCATTAATTTTAATATTGCATTAAATGAGATGTTGAGAAAGATTGGAATTAAATTTTCTAATTAACGTAACGTTTTCTTATCCATTTAAACGATTTAAACCAATGGTACGTGTCATTCGTGTCAATTGTGTTTTATAATTTCCCAAATTTAACACGGTTACACTTTTCATAGTGTAGTATCATATTTTCAGAAGTTTACCGTTTTATGACACAAAAATATTATTTGAACTTGATCACAAAGTGTAAAATGATTCAACTACATAAATGTAGAGTTACCACCTTTCCATGAGCTCTGACCCTGAGATTTTGGACCCAAACCCGGAGATTTATAAACCTAAACCAAGAATTAATTTTTTTGGAAGTGAATTTTAAAACGAGATTAACATGATTGTGAGGTGATACATATAAGAAATAGGAAATTCCTATATAATAAATTCTTGGGAAACTGAGGAGAAAAAAATCTTTAAAATAAGTATTTTGAGAGTTTATATATATTTTTATTTTTTAGTTTCCAAAGACAAAAATGAGCTATTATAAAATATAAAAAGATTTTTGCACCAGTAATATTCCCACTTGAACTTATTTTAATTTCCAATTGTATTTTTCATTTCTTACAGCTCTTCTGAGTAATTCAACTTCCTCACTAATGAAGTTATAAAATTCCAGGCAGGTCATGTCAAAATTCACTTTAGTGCAAATTTCTGCATTAACAAGGTCTACCCTCATTCTGTTCCTCCTATCACTCCATGTATTTCCCATTATGGAAAAAATTCTTTCTACCTGGGCATTACTTGTTGGAATAGATAAAATTTTGGCTACAAGTTTTGACAATTCATTAAACTCATTACATCTGGAGAAAATTTCAACCCACTTTTTGTCAATGGACATATCAAGTACCTATGTACTTGTATTTGTGGTAGAAGTTTGTTCAATAATTGAATCTCAACGTATAAATTATTTTCATCTAAATTAACCTTCACGTTTTGATGCATTCAAAAAATCTTCATATTTAAGGTTCTCATTCTTTAAGTTAATAACTGAAAAATATTCAAATGGTTTATTTTCAAAATTGTACTTCTTGAGATAGTCAACTGCCCTGTAGTAAACTTGAGTTGTTTCTTTTAAGAACTTCTGTCTGTCTCCTGAATCAAGATAACTCAAACTGGAATTTACTTTATACCCAAAAAACTTATCCTTCAGTCTGCATTCAAGCTTTTCTTTTAACATACACATTATTTCATGTACTTCTGAATTCATAAATGTTTCACATTCTAGTAACGAAATAGCTTTGGTCATAACAGACATAAAATGATGTGCAAAGTATATATAACACTCAGGCAGAGTCAACTGAGTTTTGCTGTCATCCTGAAGCTCATCTTTCTGATCCTGCACAAAACTCCAAATTACTTTAGCTGTTTCTTCTTCTCCTTGCTGTATAAAATAAATTTTTATTGCTGGCCAAGAACTTAAAATGCGTTCCAGAGCTCTGAACCGTGATAGCCAACTTGTTGGTACATGCCTCAGAATATCCTCATATTCCTTCCCCAGAAAATCAAACAATTTTTTAATTCTTCTGACTTTTTTGGATTATTTGAAAATTCAGAAAATATTTTTAGGATTAAATTTACACTAAAGTGGATGGTTTCTCCTTGTAGCTTTTATCCATTTATTTATTTATCCAAATTTAACAAGGTTTTAAAAATTGATTTCCCAAGAAAAATTAAGAAACCTAGCTATGTCTGTTGCGTATTATGAATGAATGGCGGCATACGAAATGTTCTTCTATATAGTGTACCGTGTAAGCAGGACGCTTTTGAAAGGTTAATAATGCAACGAAAAGTATTCATGTACTTTGTTAATTTTTTTCTTTTAAAAAGTATAAGTAATGTAATACAAAAATTGTAGAATACCAGATTAAAAAATTTTCATGTTAACCCGGAGAACTTTTCTGCTGACTCAGAGACGATTGTTGAAACCCAGAGAGGTGGCAACTCTACATATATGTATTTAGTTGGTGTTATAATCCCAAGAGGATTTTTTCATTCTAAAGCTTAATTTTTGTTAACAATCAAGTTATTTGTCATAGACTTGTGATGTATTACTGGCATTAAAAGTAGACGTATGATATTAATCAATAAATATCCCAAATAATGGTTCAGTTTGAAAGCACACAAAGTCGATATTATTGAATGATATAAAACCTTTAATGTTATTGGACACAAGTAGACTTGATAACTAAAGAAATACATATTTATTCTACGCTATATTAAAAAGGACAAGTTAATTATCCTAAAAAGCAGTTTAACATGTTAGAATACAGGCAGCCTGAAAAATTACGGTTCGAGATACGAAATTATGTATCTCAAGACCCATTTTCCCCAAATCCACCATACAAATGAATGTAATTCAAATCCAAAATTTAAAACCATGATTTGCTTAGTAACACACACGTATATATTTACATTTTTAGATGCATCATATTTAAAATATAAAACAGACATTGGTTGTTAACCAATTACATTCATATATATGCTTGCATTAGTGATGTAACCGGTACCCGGCCATATTTTCAGTACCTGGAAATTACCCAGACCCAGCACTGGGCGCTGAGACCCGGTACTGGGTCCCTCATGAGCAAAAAAGGATAACAATAAAAACAAATTAAATGGAACTTAATATTTTACTTTTTAGCCTGCAAGAAACATTAAGAGAAACGATATTTTAATTATAATCAACTTTTAAAAAACCGATTACTCTAACAAAAGTTAAACTAAACCATGAAATAACATTTTACATAATATGCATAATTATACTTAAAGATCGGTTAACAGTAACAGATTGTAAAATCTTATAAACTTTATAAAATCTTCTTAAGTAAAGAATGAAATAAAAGTGATCAAAATTTTAATAATTAAATTTCAACAATGGGAGATTATGATGAAGAAAGAATAGTTTTTCTGCATTTCGCGGAAGGAGTTTATTCCTCCGCTCTTCGTATATGATTCCCGCCTCGCTAAACATCCTTTCACTGGGTATGCTGCTTGGAGGTGATGACAAGTAACGTCTGGCCAATTTTGACAGTTCAGGAAAGATAGCTGCATTTTATGCCCACCAAGTTAAAAGATTTTCTTTATGAGGAATGTTAGGACATTTAAGAAAATTTTCAAATTGCCTCTCTTCTTTAGAATAAGACGTATTATCCTCAGCACGAAAGTCTTCTTGTTTGCTTTCATTTTCAAACAAAATTTCATTTAAGCAAGCCCACACATCTTGAACCAAATTGGTTCAACCTACCCAGCTGCATAATTTTTCTTTGCTTCCCTGGGTACCTGGTACATCACTAGCTTGCATCAAAGTTAATATAAAAATGAATTTACTGCATTCACCATAGAAATGGGGGAAAGCTGCAGGTAATGAACGGATGAGGAGTGTTATGGAAGTTATAAAGTTAAGACATTTTGCCTTGTAATCCTTGTAATTTAAATTCATCAAAAAATTTGAACGTTGGAGTTTGGGAATCTTTTGGTGAACTTTCAGTGGTGGTTGCGATCAATTGTCTGATGATGTGGCTAGGTTGCTGATAAATTTTATAAACTGCGACTGGAATTCAGTAATTCATTTAATTCAGAGAATTCTTTTGTTGGCGTAATGATCAAGTATCACAAAACAAGATTTTTCCTGAATGAATTATGGTAATTGAGGAAATGTTAGCAACACATATATGGAAGTAATTTCTAATTTTGAGACGGGATATAGATTTTACGTTTCTCAGGCTATGTTTTTCTTGTTAATCAACCTCTTGGGCTATTATAGCAGAAGGATGGAGTGCTGACTTGCATATTCTCCTCAAACCACTCAATTAGGGGACAGGATGATCCCAGGTTGAAAAATATGACCTCTGCTGAATTCCAAATGATATGTTATCTGGTAATTCTAACATCCACTACAAGTTTTTAAAAAATACTAGTATAAACAGAATGATAGGATGATTTGTTTCACTTTGATAAGAGTACATAATAAGAATAACAGAGATTAAACTTTGTAGAAAATAGTTTTTTTTAAGTCAACATAATCTAAAACATGAAGCATCAAAACATGAAAACAGAATTTTTGACTCGCTCCTAGAAGTGGAAAACAGTAATAATACGATAACATTAGTAACAATTTCAATTTTTATTAAAATTTGTAATATACAAACAATTTAAAGATGAATGCTAGTGGATATTTATAAATACCATCATCATTAATAATATATCAATCATTTATAATAAGTTAATACTTATCAGGATGTGACTCCCTCAATCAGACTTGAAAATGAGTTAAATTGACTTAATTCACCCAAGATAATCATATATACATAATATCACAACAAGATGCAAGTCAAGCAAAGCTAACAAATTTTAAATGCACCATTGCCCATGCTCATAACTAATTTAAAATAAATGAAAAACATATCACTTTACATAATTTATAAAATAGGATTATGATAGTCAATAATTTTGACCTTCACACTACAAAATATTAAAAATTTCATTTCAATACTCAGATATGATGCTAAAGAACTGATAGAAGTTTACAATAATATTACTTCCATTTGATTGAAAATATATGAAAAGAGGGAAGGAAAAACATCAAATTTTTCAGCGTGATTTATAAAATAAATAAATAAACTTATCAATAATTAATAATAATTCATTCACCCATAAAAATGCATGTCTTCACATTTGTCTTCACCTTTCTTTGAGGTGATGCTGTCATTGTCATCAATAGTCCTCCAATCTGCACCAATAGGAGTCCCATTACCACTAATTGATGAAGGAGCGGACTCTCCTAGAAAAGGAAATCCACTTATGTTTTTGTGGTGTGAATCAGAAGATGAAGATGATGTCCCAGTGCTAACGCTATGGACTGGTGTTGAATGGATCAACAAATGAACAGGTGTTCGGCTCTCCTTTGAATCAAATAGGGACTTTCGGATACTAAAGGATTGTGAAGAATGGGGAACATCTTTATTGGTAAAAGAACCCTGTTGTTGGTCACGTAATCCAATGTCTTTAACAGGTTCCAGGACATTCACATCTTTAAACTGAGCTTTAACCTCAGAAAATAGTAATGTTGAAGTTGTAAGAGGTGACTGTTGAGCTGCTTCATCAGCCAAAACAGTTTCTATGGGTGGGGGAGATCTTGCTTCTGTCACAGGAGGAGAATCTGGATGCTTGAATATGGAAGGTGAGATGCCTAACATTCGCAAGGCGTCATCAATGTTTTCTGGATATTGTGAAGAGTATGATGCATCATCTTCGAGAGAAGAACTTGGCGAATTAACAGCAACATCAGATGTAATATTCTCTAGCAGAGGCTCAGGAGTAATATTAACTGGTTCCTCAATGATTTCAAGGGTCGGTTCGTTCATCTCAATAGGTGGAGGAGATTTTTCACCCTCTGGTGATATTGTATGGGCTGATTTGTCATTGCCAATCTTCCATGGACCCAAAGATTCAACGGGCGACTGCACAGTAGCCTTTTTTGGGTAATTAACCTCAGGAGATTTTGCTTTGGGGATTGAATCAAAAGGCAGTTTTGGCCTGAAACTGCTAAGTGAAACCACTGAATCCTAACAAACAAAAAATATTTAAGATGTTAAACATTATAATTTGTAAATACATGCTCACATAGGTATTGGACTATTTGGTGAAATAAATTAAGATTGCAACACTGCAGCAAAGATGGAACAGAATTCAATTAAATAGAATGGATTTAAGAGGTAAGTGATTAAGAAAAAGAATCAGAGATGATGTGGATCATTAGAATATACTTTCTACAGAAAAATCAATGTCATACTGAATTAAATGTTGCTCTTAACTGTAGACAAACTAACAGATAATTATAACAGAAATCTAGAATAAACCACACTAGTAACAATTCAAAGTGATTTATGGGAGCAATATTTTTCATAAAAATTATAATTTAATTATTTAATCAATCAAAACAAAACATTTCAGGAGTGAGTTGCAAGAAAAATAAGTTTTCCAAACCTATTTAATAAAAAAATATTCAATTGTGCATTCAATACCTTCTCTTTCCTAGATTCCCGGATGCTTGTAGTACTTATTAACTTTGAATCAACTTCTGTAATGGTAGACAGCTCATGAGGGATTTGGTTATCAAACACAGACCTAAAATAAAAATTACATTATTAGAGCTATGTTTCATTTCATTAAGGTAAACACTGGCATATAATCTAACTTAAGAAGCAAAAAATACCGTATATACCGGAATATAAGACGACTCTGATTATAAGACGACCCCCCATTTTGAACTCCTAATAAAAGGAAAAAATTTATTATGCACACAATGACTAATAAACATTGAACCAATTGAAATAAGCAATTTTGTAGTGTTAGTTGGCATATACAGTTGCTTTCCTTCAAGTGTCTATCAAGGACTGATTTTAACTTCTTACAGGACCTACTATAAAGGTGACGTCAATGCAAGCATTTGTTTAGATTATCAATGAAGAGAAGATAACAATAACGCTTTTCTTTTGTCTATTTGAACGTTTAATTGGTCTTTAATGAATCTGAGGCAACAATGAGTCTCCTTGATTTTTTCATGATAAAATTTGACAAAAAACATCGGCTTGCTTTCGGGCAGATACGGTAATGAAGTTGAGCTTAACAGCCTAGCACAGTGGTTTCAAATATTTTTGTGGGGGTGGCATCCTTTCAAAGACAAACAGGATTTCACAACACCCTCACCTTGAAAAAAGGTCATATAATTTTACATACAGTTTGAATGCAATCATCAACATTTCCAAATTTATTTAACAACATTTTTCATAGCTTCCCTAAGAATCAGCAATGGCATCTCAGCATGCTGCAATACCCAGTTTGTCCTAACATTGCTTCAGTTTTGCTTGTAAAGCATTTGTCATAAGAAAGAAGAGACTATTCCCTATTTTGTTCCTAGTTGTTTTAGAACTGTTTCTGTAGTCTACTTTTATAAAATATCTATTATAATAATATGCTTATCTTCAGGGGACTCTGCCACAGTTGTGTAGCGAGAGGGGGGCAGAGGGGGCATTTGCCCCCAGGTGCATGGCTTAAGGGGTGCAAACTCACAAACCAATTTTTATCGGTGAAAGCAGATCTGCTAGGAGGTCGTGGAGTAATGTAACAGATTAAGACTTAAGAGAGACATCAAAAATGCTTCTAGGAACTGTCTCGAGATGCAATGAATCACCCTTGTATTTATCCTTAGGATAGTTGTGCTGACGGGCCAGGGAGGCAGAGCCAGTATGATGGCAGTGCAAACGATGCAACTGCACCCTGCCCCCGCTCTCTAAAAAAATATTTGATTTACTTATAAAGTACACGCATTTTTTTATCTGAAAATATAACAAAGAGTCATAGTGAAAGAGATAGCTTTAGTTATTGAAATTTACTATTAAAAATTTTTCACGCATAAGAGGCTCCGCACGCACACTTTGCACTGGGCTCTGCGATCTTTCAAGCCAACTCTGCAGGGAGGTTTGTAATTGAGTTGAGGTAACTCCTGCCATCTAGTCTTACTCAAACCAATTTCCAATTCAAATATGTTTGTTGCATGCTTGAGTTTCCCAGAGCCACCCTAATGGGGAAGCAAAACAGGGAACTGCCTAAAGATGCCAAAACATTAAATTGAGTACAGCACCCATAAACCTCTCCACCCTGGAACTTGGTGGCAAGAAAAAAGGTCATATGGCCCAGGCTGGGATAATCAGTGCTCGAAATGGAAAATGTTATGAAACAGAATGCTTGTATTGGTAGTGGAACGGAAATTTTTACAAAACGGAACTCTTGTTATAAGGGACAATATTTCTAATAGTCTGACGAAACAGAACGGTATCATCGGCGTGTGTGATGAGCTGAAGCACTGGATATATGTATCTGCCCGAATACAAGCTGATGTTTTTTGTCAAAATCTATCATGAAAAAATTACCCCTCGGCTTAATTGCGAGTCCGAGGAAAATTTGGGTTATGGTTAAATCTCGAAGTCTCTCATAGCCTTCGCGTGCAAATGATAGAACTATATTTTTCATAAAGTAAATATTTGACCTACGATGAATATATATAAAAATATCTTGGCGAGATCGCTTGCCTAAATTGACGATTATGCTAAATGCATTGACAGCTTTGAACGCTCAACTGTTTGAATATCGGTAAAACTTTACATGGAACGTGTATAATTATAAAAATGAAGTTTCTTAAGGCAATATATAAGCTAATTTCATTGGAAATAGACTTGGATGAAAGAATATCTTGGCGTGATCGCTTGTGTAAATTGACGGTTACGCAAAATGCGTAGACGGCTTTGAACGCTCAACTGTTTGAATTTCGGTAAAACTTTACATGGAATGTGTATAATTATAAAAATGAAGTTTCTTAAGGCAATGTATATGCTAATTTCATTGGAAATAGACTTGGATGAAAGAATATCTTGGCGTGATCGCTTGCGTAAATTGACGATTACGCAAAATGCGTTGACGGCTTTGAACGCTCAACTGTTTGAATTTCGGTAAAACTTTACATGGAACGTGTATAATTATAAAAATGAAGTTTCTTAAGGCAATGTATATGCTAATTTCATTGGAAATAGACTTGGATGAAAGAATATCTTGGCGAGATCACTGTTACTATATTTGACCTTTTGTGAAAATGAAGATGAATGAAATTATTGTCACTGAATGTGGAACGTTATTCAGCAACGCAAAATTATTAACTGGAGTAATATTTCAAAATGTCAATAATTAAACCATTTCCCCCACATTTCTTCGATCTCGAATAATGTATTCTAAGATGTGCATGAATGCCCGGCACACTTCAGCATAAAATCTACGAAATTTAGTTTTTGGCAAAAAATCGTGGAAAATTTTGGGGGGTCGGCTTAAATCTGGAGTCAGCTTCTATTCAGGCAGATATGGTAATCCCCACCTTAGGAGTACCAAGAAGATGCCTTGCCCCCAGATGCCGAAGACCCAAGCTACTCCACTGCTGTCAGTGTCTTTGTCCATTTCGGAAAGTGTTATTTTTGCAGTAGTACAGTTTAATTGAAATTATGGCATTTTCTCATACTAAATTTCATGCTGAATCTGATTACATATGTTTTAATTTTCTGCAAATTCAAGATATACATTAAAAGTTTAAAAAACTTGAAAATTTTGTAATCTGTGTGTACCACTTTTTTAAGCATACAACATCATGTCTCAACTTCTACTGATAAAAAAAAGTGGCCATTTTTAGGCAAGTTTCGCTTCCAGCGTGAGCGCCTATTATCGCCGGTCTGTCCGCCCGTCCATCTGCATGTTCGTTCTCGGCTTCTACCGAACGGATTTTCATGAAATTTGATAATAACCCTTAAGTAGGTGCGTGGCCTTTCGTAACTTAAGTGGGCGCGTGGGGTCTTTAAAGACCCCAAAGAAAATGTTTATATCTATGCTGAGTTGTTGATTTTCGTAACAATTATTTCAGATGAGACGCCTAATACCTTATATAACAACGTGCATCCATCAGATTTTCCATACTGTTAATGGCAGTTAATTATTTCTAATGTTTATGTTAGCTGATATTTTCGGGTGTCACTTTTGCACATTAATACATAATCTTCTGTGTAAATTCATATTGAGTTAACAAATTAAGTTAATCTTTACTAAGGTCTTCTATAAACTTTGTTTAAATATTATAATTGTTATATTCGTTTAGTACGTTATTTTATGGGCGAATTCTTTCCTGTAATATGCACCTCTTTTTCCTCCCAAGGAATCGTTACCTTGCATATGATTACACTAAACTCGAGTGCATTATTATTTTTTTGCAATGAAATTCGAATAATCTTTGCAAATAAATGTACAATAACCTATAAACATTAACTTGGATACATGAATTTGTTTTATTTCACTCATGTATGATCTCCAGCCTCACAACTTTTTAGAATAAATATACAGTTATAGTACTCAATGTGTTACTGAACTAGATGGTCAAAACAATAAATTAGAAAACACTATGGATGCATAAACAAGATGTTTATTTAACCTCTTGAAATTTAACAACACAATCACTGCATATAGTTTTCATGTGATATAACACATCGTCTTGGTACAGAAATTGCAACGCTGATTCGTTTTTTTGTCCACATTTCTCGGGCAAATTGTGCACCTAGCTCGAACTTCGGGGTATAAATGAATGCGTTTTTCCAATGGTGGCGATCCCGTTAATTTACCGGTTTTTTCGCGGAGTGATCTTGGCACATATGCTACCCTTTTGCGAAAAGACGAAACTCACAAGTACTCGTTTGGAGACGTGCGGGCATGAGATGTAGGAGACACCCTAAATAGCTTGAAACACACAGGCAGGTGGTGGAAACAAAATTTCTCGTATAATAAAACGGACGGTTGTAAGGATTAGTGCGAGAAATTGACAATAGCGTTGACGAGGAAATCAAGGAAACCAGTGAAAAGATAGGAGCTTGGGACAAGTGCACACTCACGCAGTCTTCTGGGAAAGGAACTGTGCAGGTCCTATCCCTCGCTTGTGTTCAGGCCAAGGGTTTTTGTCGTGCTGATAAAGAATTGCTTGGTTTCCTAAACCAGAACGCAGAAGGGTATTTCCATAGGTCTCACGTCAATGGAAGAGATAAAATACTATGGAATAACTGCAATGCTGCCAGTGTTCCACTACTGTCGTTTTTCTTGGAAGGCATTATATTCCTTGCTAAAGGCTTTCACATAGCCCTGGCGAAAAGGAAATGCTTCATTTTATAAAAGGAAATTCAGACAGGTACGTTTCTCTGAGAGATAAAGAGAAAAATATATAAGTTCGAAATAGTAGCGCAAGTAGGCGTGTGGGGTCTTAAATGACCCCAACGTTAAAAAATGAATTTTTACGAGAAGGCCATAGCACATACTGCCAATATTTTGACACGAACTAAAGAAGATAATTATTCTAGGAAGGTACTGAAAAAATCTACCTCATACAAGTAATTGCAAGAATAATACAGTGTTTTTAAAAGGCATGGGGTCTTTAAAGACCCCACGCGCCTACTTAAGGGTTAAGGACATACAATCAAATATGATATATGATGATATATGATGGAAAATTCGGGATAAGCTTGTCTTGCATCCATTTAAAATAATTTTCATTGTTCATGTCTTCATGGTAATCTCCCGTTTTAAGCCCAGATTTGAATACAAGCAGAGCTTGTGGTACAAATCCAAAGTCTCCACCTTTCATTACAAAACAAATACTTAAACTTTGTAGAAAATAAAAAGCTTTTATGATGTTTAGCATTTAGTAAATTGCAAATGTATATGTACTTGCATGGACAATTATTAGGCGCTGGCCTTTGGAAATCAGCGCTTTCAAGCCATGTTCATCCCTGCTGGGCCAGTAGCAGTGTGGCTTGAATGAATATAACTTTCGTCCATGTAGACAATTGGTCAACCTTCCTCTCTATATTTCTATATTTTCCTCAAATACTCTATCTGTTTTAAGCGGATATCGTTAAGTTCGCAAAGAATGCACTTATTATTTGAAGCTTTTCTCCATCTGTGAGGAAATGACATCAATGTTACACTTGAAATTACTATACAGGGTGATGCAAAAGTAATGCCCTTTTTTTAAAATTATGTAATTTCCTTTTAAATTTTAGTTTAGTTTTAGTTTCTAGTAAATTTAAGTTAGTAAGTTAATTTTAGTTTCTAGTAATTTTTTAATTTCTATTTCAGATTTTTTGAATAAACATGGCTTTTCGTCTAACAAAAGAACAGAGAGTGGTGGCAGTTAAACATTATTACCAAAACAATAACTATGGAGCTCAAGTTCCTCATTTGTTAGCAGAAGAATTTAATATCCGACAAGTTCAAAGTCGCAATATTACAAGTCTAATTAGAAAATTTGAAGAAACCACAAGTGTAAATGATGCCGCAAGATCAGGAAGGCCAGTTTCAGCAACAACAGCAGAAAAGGCGGATGAATTAAGAGAATCTTTGTTGCAAAGTCCTCAAAAATCCAGAAGACATCTTGGGAGTTGGGTATCAGTCAAAGACTCTTAGAAAACAACAATATGAAGCCTTACATTCCTCGCATGTTACAGAGCTTGCATGATGGAGATGCAGACGGACGGTTAAGAATTTTGCGAAATTTTCCTGGAAAGTCTGTAATGATGAGACCTTCCTTGATAAGATATGGTGGTCAGATGAGGCAACCTTCAAATTGAACAGGCATATCAATCGCCATAATTATGTGTACTGGTCCGATGTTAACCCACATGTTATCTTGGAAAAAGATGTTAACCTACCAGGAGTGACAGTTTGGGCAGCCATCTCTTCCATGGGAATAACAGGCCCGATATTCTTTGATGGTACTGTTAATCAAGATAATTATTTGCGAATGCTGCAAACTGATATTTACTTCCAACAGGATGGTGTGCCACCCCATTATGGGGTAAATGTTAGGGAATGGTTAAATCTCAATTTCGAAGGGAGATGGCTAGGACGACGTGGTTCAATTGAGTGGCCACCACGATCGCCAGACCTATCTCCCCTTGACTTCTTTCTGTGGGATGTAATGAAAGATCTTTTCTACAAGGTAAAACCGCGAACAATTCCTTAATTAAAACAAACAATTCGGGACAAATTTGCTGAAATTGGACTTGAAATGTGTCAAAAGGTTTGTGGAAGTGTTGTTGCTAGGGTTCAAGCTTGTGTTGAACACCAGGGGGGAACATTTTGAACATTCTTTTTTCTTAATCTCTGTTATTCATTACATTTTTGGAGTTTCTTTAATAAAGGAAAATAAAATTTAAAAAGGGCGCTACTTTTATCTAAAATACTTTTTGTAATTTTCTCATATTAAGTCATTATGCATACCTGAATCCAATTTTCAGCAGAAGAGCCCTAAGTGAACTGATTTGGCCTGAGAAATTAGTGCTTTCCTTCATTTTTAGAAGCAGGGCACCAAGCGTTGGATGTTTCTTCTCCGTGGAGTGGAATTCATGCACCTTTCTCCTAATCACTTGGACATCAAAATCGTCCACTGTCGATTTCGGACTTTTCTACGGTTTGCTCTTCCGTGGACTTTCGAATTTTATTATGTTATCTTTCGCTAGTTGTTCTCCTTCCTTTGAAATGTGGATCAAACTGAGACGTGTCACACCAGTTTCGCCATTACCCGCTCATTAACACTTTTTATTGTAACAGTGATCCCTTCGACTGCTTCTTTCTTCATAAACATTAGGACATTATGAATTATTTCCCGCGACTGGCTATGGATCACTTTTTATTCCCTAACTTCAAAATCGATGGAACGGCATCCATGATAACAAGTTAAGAAATCACGGCAAACAATATAACAAATAGAAAATAACGGTGAAAGGGTGGGTTGGAAACTATGGCGATATAGGTATTTCAAAAAATGAGAAACTCCTTAACCGTACAAGGTGAATATCTAGAGGCACAAACAACGAGTAAAAAACGGGGGAGAAAAAGAAAACCGTGTGAGAAAATAAAAAAATATATAACTAGTTACAGGTTTGCGGGGTTTTAATCCTCGCCAGGGACCCAATGTCACTCGCTCATTCACTCCCTCACTCACACAAGAAATAATACCGGGTTTACAGGAAGTTACTCCTCGCCAGTGATCCGGTATCGCACACGATGTCTACACAAACAAGCCACCATTAAATACCCCTAACCACGTACCACACCGTCATTCCACATCAGCTACTGATGAAGAGAAACCGTGCTCTCGAAATACGTATATAGTGTTCTACCGGATATCTAGAGAGTTGCGTTTCTTTTCTTGAGTGCATGTGAGAGTGCGTGTTTTGTCTGACAGGTCCCTGTCGCTGTCGGAAGACATATAAACCTGCAGACATCGTGTGCGATACCAGATCACTGGCGAGGAGTAACTTCCCGTAAACCCAGTATTATTTCTTGTGTGAGTGAGTGAGTGAATGAGCGAGTGACAATGGGTCCCTGGCGAGGATTAAAACCACGCAAACCTGTAAGTAGGTATATATATTTTTTTATTTTCTCACCCGGTTTTCTTTTTGGTGTTTTCTTTTCCTTACCTCTCCCCCTTTTTTACTGGTTGTTTGTGCCTCTAGATATTCACCTTGTATGGTTAAGGAGTTTCTCATTTTTTAAAAATATATATACCGTATATACCTGAATATAAGACGAGGTTTTGTTTCAATTTTTATGACCGAAAAATCGCTAGTCGTCTTATAATCGCGCGGTGCGTAATAGTTTGACAGAGGAACTGAATGCAGAGTATAATCGATATATTCGATTCTTTAAATCAGTCAAAACAATCAATTATTAAAAGTACCGTATATACTCGTGTATAGTACGAGTTTTTACGACCAAATTTTTATTGCAAAAATTGGGGATCGTACTATACAAGAGTAATGCATTTGAGGATTTAAAATTCATGTATCTTCACGTGCATTTTCGGTGAAGTTATTCCACCCGCACGCATTCTAATGGTAGGCTAACCTTAACAGTGAGGTCCTTTATCGTTGTTATGTTGCTTCGTGAAGAGTAGAATCTTTTTCATATATACAGCTTCAAATTCACAAATACTTGATATAAGTGACGATTGACGGGCACTTCCTTTCTTGAATTTTATGTATGTACATCTTTGTTTGCGTCTTTTTACAAGGGATGGATTGGAACGAGTTGGACTAAAAGTATTGTAGACGGCGTAACTTTATGGAATTTCGACATCTTGGAAAAAAGAAATTACTTTGTAATATTCAACAGTCTTTATTGTTTCTTCAATCACACACCGATCGGTTTCCACTACAAAGTCATTCTAAAGGTGTTACGTCGGTTAATAACACCATTAGAATGATTTTGTAGTGGAAACCGGTCGGTGTGTGATTGAAGAAACAATAAAGACTGTGGAATATTACAAAGTAATTTATTTTTATCCGTTATCCCTACCTATTAAATAGATGTGCGAGTGGAACCATTACGTATGCGGAACGTAATCCAGACGTACTAGAATTGAAACGATTTTATTTCACCTTGTGCAATCATGATTCATATCACTTTTTATTAAATGTTTTAGGAGTAAGATACTTAACTTATCCGAATTTTAGTGTACTCGCAAGAAATACTATTTATGACATTTACGGTCTATTCTATGGTGGTGTGGAAAATCAAGGTTGTTCGATATATCTCGCTCGTAACCATCGAGCTATCGAAACGAAATATATCGACCATGGTGGAAAGTTGGGGTCGTACTATAAACGAGATATATGAAAAAATCAGGTTTGTTCACCAAAAAATCAGGGGTCGTACTATACATGGAGTCGGCATATACACGAGTATATACGGTAGTAGTAGAAAATGAATCGATTCAAATGTATTCGATTACAAATACTCTCTTGAATTTTATCCTATATATATTATGCGCGTAGTGAAGCTGCGTGCGTCCATGAGTATCAAGTCTCACGTAATTATATCGGCGTATTTCTCAAGAACCGTTAGTCGTAAAAGATATGCGGTCAACGGTGTTTTGTTTCTACTGGCTATGAGGTCCCTGGAAAAATATTTTCGTTTGCTAAAGTGTCCCGGGTTCGAATCCAGGAGACAATTATATTTTCCCATAAGTTTACACGGGGTTTTCGATTTTTCAGAGTGCAAGGTTTTTTTCCTTCATTCATTAAAATATGTAAATATGGAGCGATTTTTCTCTTTTTTGCTTTATTCGATGGCTAAAGCTCTATACTATGATTCCAAAACAGAAAAAAGCTCAAATTGACCTTCATTACTACAAAAATGATAAATCTTGTGAAATATTTATTTTCTCTTATACTTTTCTTGAATGTCATTGTCTTTTAACATTTTAAAATCATAAGATCACATCACAAATAGAACCATTCAGGTTTTCAAACAAATTAAATGGTAGCATTCATTTTTAGATAACATTAAAAATAAAGTAAATACACTGAAAGAATATACTCATTACAGGACAACAAAGAAACATTTCAATCCAAGTGCTGCATAAAATCATTTTATTGTGTTAGTCATCATCACTGTCTATGCAACCTTCACTATTTTCCTCATGCTCACTATCTTTATCACTCTCAACTTCATCATCAGTCTCCCACAAAACATCATCCTCACTCCCATCCATGGCATTAGATAAGCAGCATTTCTTAAATCCTTTCACTATTACTTTTGCATTTATTTGTTGCCACGATGCCTTGATCCATTGGCAGAGCATTGCAACTTCAGGTTTCTTAAGATTTCCTTTTGGTGTTAAAGTGTGAGTTCCACTCTGTAACCACTCAGAATACAAAACCTTTAAATTATTTTTAAAACACTTATTGACAGCAACATCTAAAACATGAAGTTGCGATGTCATTCCTCCAGGTATTACAATAAGATCAATATTCATCGCACTCATTATGTTTTTAATTTCAGGAGATAAGTGTCCTTGAATGCATCCAGTGAAAGCATTGCTCTTTGTTTCAGTAAAGCTCCTGGCCGTCTATTCCACACCACATGTAACCAATCTCTCATTAGTTCTTTAGTCATCCACCCCTTTTCTTGACACCTATTACTCCACTTGGCAAATGTTTCTTAGGCATTGTTTTCCGCTTTAGAATCACATATGGTGGTAATTTAGTCCCATCTGCTAAAACCGCCAACATTACCGTAACTCGCATTTTTTCGTTGCCTGTAGTTTTAATTAGGACGGACTTCGCACCTTTTTCGTTCACAGTATAATTAGATGGCATGTAGAAGAAAACAGGAGTTTCATCAGCATTTCCTATTTGGCTCAAAAGGTAATTATTGGTTTTTCTAAGTCCAATTACGTATTTCTGGTAAGCGAGATGTTTTTCTACATAGTCTTCTGACAATTTCTGACACGGCGAAGTTCGTCGCCGTAAAGAAAAATTATTTCGTCGCATCATTCTCACGCACCAACTTCTGCTGGCCTTGAATTCTTGCAATGATATATTAAGTCCTCTAGCAATTTCATGAGCTTTAAATATAATACTTTCAGTCGAAACAGGCATACCGTTCTTCCTCATGGTGCGCACAAACTTGACTACTTCTTCTTCAATGCCATGAAATCGGCCTAATTTTGGACCACTGAGCGACTTCCTTGTGGCTTTGGCTTTTTCTAGTTCCTGTTTTGAGAGTTTCCATCGACGCACAATTGTCTCAGATACACCGAACTTTCTACTCGCATCACAGTTATTAGTTTTTTCGGCGTAATTTATCACGATCAGCTTAAAATTTGTATCTTAGCTCCGTCTAATTCCTTTGTTAACTTTCCCTTTGCACTCGTGCCACGTACTTCAACATGATCTGTCATTTTAACTTAAGGGTTGTGCATTTAAATCAAGAATGCACAACTCAAAATTACTGTCACACTTAGTGAATCGCGGCGCGTCGTTTGAAAGGGGAATCCCAATGATTTCCGCTCTCATTTGTTTCGACATTGCGGTTGCAATTACGTGCAAGATGAAAGTACGTCGTCTGTGTTATGATCGTCGACGATGATTATTAGTCTAAATAATTATTATTCCCGTCATGTTTTTCTAATTGTTATTACTATTTGTTTATTTCACTTCTTTATGTACGTACTTGAATTTGCTGTTGTGAATTGTTTACTCTAATATACCATTTGTTGTAAAAACCATTGATTAAATGCTTAAATATACTTCGTATTCGAATGTAAGACGACTCTTGATATTTACAGCTGAAAATTTGGAAAAAAAGGTCGTCTTAGATTCAGGTGAATACGGTAATTAATTTACTAAGCCAAGGACTCACATTATGTTGGCAGACATTCATCTGTGCTGACAGGATGAAAAAATAAATTTCTTAGCCAGTAGCACCAAAAAGTCTTTATTGCTGATGGGAAGGGGTACTACAGTGAATTCACTAAGTAGTATTTATGTTGAAACTTATTTTGAGTGATGACAAGGATGGTCAGGCAATATGTCATTTTCATTAAGTATAAATTATTTTTGTTCAGTTTATTTGTTCCCTGTAAATAATTTATTTAACTGGATGCTATGGGGTGTTAATCATTACATCATTTTTTCAACTTCAGATAAATAAACAAAAGCAATTATTCATAAACAATTTCACATTTGGGGATGAAATTTTTAAAAATATCATAAAAAATGAAGGTTATTTCAGTTTCCACTGCATCATATTCAACTACAATCTCCATCTTTCATCTGTTGAAATTTCAACGGGTCTCAGCTAGTGATGAAATATTGATTCTAGTGCAAGTATTCACATTGCTACAGTAAATGAAGCAAATAACTCTTGGTGAATTTACACATAACTACTAACACAAATATTTTTAAGTAAAAACACTATGCTATATTATATTCAAAACAACCAATTTTATATCATTTCATAAAGATATATACAATAAATTTCTGACTACTTACCATCTAACACCTTTCAAAGGAGTAGGAGGAGGGCCAGATTTGCATCCTGATTTTCGCCTAGCTATGATATTTTCCTGCAAATTTTTGGAAAGTTTCTCTGGCTCACTGATGCGTAACGGCTCCAACAAGATATTTCCAAGAAAAGAAATGTCCTAAAAATATACAAATAACATTTGATTCAATACAGAATTTAGATTAAACATTTTCAACTGTAGCTGTGACAACATAAACCTGAGACAACAATTACTTTTAAAATGTGGATATAAAATTTATGATGATATCATAGCATTTTTGTGGTAGTAGAATATTTAATTATTAAAAAATAAATAAAAGTCAAAATATAAATCTTAATGATCTAATCAGGTAATGGATATAAAACAATTATAATAACTACACAAAAAAAATTAAAGACTATAAAAATTTGTATATACCTCAGAGTCTTTACTTGTTCCACTTATATCCGATAAGTCCCAGCTCTTTCTCGGGCCACTATCTTCTTTGGATTCATAGCTATCACTTTTTTTGGAAATGCTGCTCTTTTCTGAGGAACTACTACTAATTTTGGAGCTAAATGAAAAGGAGGAGCTGCTGCTCTTCTGAATGTCACTTTCAGAGGAACTGCTGAGAGAGAGAATTTTTCTCTGAACTTCACGAACCTCCATCAGCTTAGCACCCAGCTGAGAAATACGACGCGAGTGCAAATCGGAGAGTTGTTCATATTCGGGAGATGGAGGGGGTGGGAGAGGAGGGCTTGATAGACGTTCTGGTACTTTCATCTCCGGGAGGCTGTAGAGCGAGCTAGAAGAAGATGAAGTGCTGATTTGAGAGAGAGATTTTACTGACAATTCAGCTTCCAAAGGAGACTTGGGCTTCTTATCAAAAGAGTGATCTCTTGTGATTTCCTGAAACTTTGGTGATGTAACTGCCTCATCTGATAATTTAGTGGGGTAAGGAATATGAGCCATTTCTTGTTGAACTTTCTTGGGCTCCGAGACTAAATTTTTCTCTTCAGTTTCTTCCTCTGACTGAGTCTTTGCTTTTCTCTCGTCAACTGGCTTCACAATATCAGGTCTTGGAGAAGTAAAATGAATGGATGGGGTTGACACATCACTCACACTAAGTTCGGCAATGCTTTCCCGAGTCATTGATAGCAACCTCTTCACATATTTCTCTAACTGGGCAGATGGCTTGTCGTCTTTGCGTTCTTTCAATCCACCCCATTCCTCAAGTCGTTTCCTTTGTGCCCTTATTTCCTCCAAAAGAGCCTTTGCTTTACTGGCTCCAGAAACATCTAGATGACTTGGAGGGCTAAGATATGAAGATTCGCTTGATGGTAATGGAAGATCTGCTTTTTTCCTCTTCTGGTGATCTTTTTTTTCTCTGAAAAATAATAGAGAGATCATAAGAACATTTTTTAAATTAAACCTTCATTTGAACCACATAGTGTACCATTGAATAATTAAACTGTAAAACTAATGAGGCATTTGCTTTAATACAGAACATGTTTGACACTTTTCAAAAAAGTAATTTCTGTCTTGGCTTAATTTTGATTATTACAAACAGACCTCCTTTTCTTCCTTTCAGGCTTAGGTGCAGTGTCAACTGGAGATCCAGGAGAGTCAACTTTTGGCTTTTCCTTCACTGCAATAGGTGCCACATCTGGAGTAACCATAGCTGTTGCCATACTTCTTTTATCATCCAAAGTGGCCTGCATTAACAAAGATTATAATTTTTTGACAACTCTTAATGACTTATACTCAACTTATAATAAAATACTAAATGTTTATACAACAAATTTCCTAGAGAGTTAACAATTATAGATACAGGTATTCCTCACTATTCACATTTTTGCTTATTCGCATTGACCAGTTTTGACTTTTCACAGCATTTTTTGCTATTTTGCCCTATAAAATTGGATCCTCCTTACCTCTTTATTCTTTTTATATTGTTCCAGAGAGCCTGTCCTTTTCTTTCTATGTTTGTGCACTGCAGCGCATGGTACTTGTATCTCTTCCTCCAATGATGCTTCCTTTGGAGAATCCTCATTAAACCTTAACAAAACACGCACCTCCTCTATCTTTATATGAGATGACTGAGAGCTAGTAGAGCTGTCTTCTGTTTCCACAATAATGCCTGATATTTCCTTACTATGAATGCATGGACCACTTTCAATGTGAGGAGGACTTACAATATCGACAGTTTGTGTACAAGTTTCAATTTTTGTTATGCTTATTTGCCTCGTCCTAGTATCGGACAAGCGGTCAGCATTGTCATGTTCATCTTCCTCTTGAATAGGAGCTGTAAAATAAACATAAGTTTATCAATTTTGGCATATTTTGCTTTAAAATATCATTCCCAATCATAAGCAGACGAGCTATTCAAAACGTGTTAATTTTCAAAACAATCCCAACAGAGATTTTAACTGATCACATACGTATGCATTAAGGCAGAGAGTACTGTATATACCCGAATATAAGATGACTCTGATTATAAGACGACCCCCCATTTTGAACTCCTAATAAAAGGAAAAAATTTATTATGCACACAATGACAGAGGTTTATTATACCATTGACTAATAAACATTGAACCAATTGAAATAAGCAATTTTGTAGTGTTAGTTGGCATATACAGTTGCTTTCCTTCGTCTATCAATGACTGATTTTAACTTCTTACAGGACTTACTATAAAGGCGACATCAATGCAAACGTTTATTTAGATTATCAATGAAGAGAAGATAACAATTATGCTTTTCTTTCGTCTATTTGAAGGTTTAATTGGCCTTAAATGAATCGGAGACAACAATGAGAGTCTCCTTGGTAACGCCCGGAATGAGTACGAAAAATCTGCAAAATTTCAAAAAAGAATGCGTATTTCCAAAAAATTCGACCGTGTAACATGCAAACATCGCAAGAATAAGATAGTATAGAGCTTTAGCCGTCGAGTAAAGCAAAAAAGAGAAAAATCGCCCCATATTTACGTATTTTAATGTATGAAGGAAAAAAACCTTGCACTCTGAAAAATCGAAAACCCCATGTAAACTTATGGGAAAATATAATTGTCTTCTAGATTCAAACCCGGGACACTAGCAAACGAAAATATTTTTCCAGGGACCTCATAGCCAGTAGAAACAAAACACCGTTTACCGCATATCTTTTACGATGAACAGTTCTCGAGAAATACGCCGATATAATTACGAGAGACTTCATACTCACGGACGCACACAGCTTCACTACGTGCATAATATATATAGGATAAAATTCAAGAGAGTATTTGTATTCAAATACATTTGAATCAATTCATTTTCTACTGCTACTTTTAATAATCGAATATTTCGATTATACTCTGCATTTGGTTCCTCTGTCCGTCAAACTATTATGCACCGCGTGATTATAAGACGACTAGCAATATTGCGGTCATAAAAATTGGAACAAAACCTTGTCCTATATTCAGGTATATACAGTATTTCTTGCTTACTCCTGAGATATTTCAAATGCTTATAACAATTACATAAATGTGGAAAATTGTTACTGAGATTCTTTCTCAACATATTTTATACAGTATTTAAACCCAATCTGAAGGGGTTAGCAGATGAATGAAGCCAAGTTTTTGCTTAAAAAATGTTAAAAATCTTAAGCAAAAGCATTTAATTTCATGGGGCCTCCATTGATATTCGCCAGGTCGACGCTGGGCATGGCACACAAGACTGAATGCGCTGCTGGGAAAACACCATCCTTCATTGTACGTACATCTAATTATGCTTCAAGATGAAGTTGGAGAAATAAAAACAGAAATAGCAAAATGAGAAAGTAGACATTCACCTACAAAGAAAAAAGGAAGTACACTGACTGGGACCAAAGAATTGGGAGAATTGTTGAAAAGTACTTAGAATACGAGGAGGAAGAAAAGATTCTGCAATATATGTGTGCTTTGAGTCACAACTTCTCTTCCATGTTTTAACATAAAACAATTTGTAAATTAATAAAATAAAACAATTTTATGTAATAAAAAAATTTGTTGCTAATTATTTTTAATAAAAACTTCAAAATCCATTAAAGTTTAAAATTATTATTATTAACAATCGCAGTGGTTCTTCTTTTTTGTGACGAATGTAACCAAGTAGCAAGGAATACAGGGTGTCCCTTTTTAATGTCCCTGATTTTAAATATTTCATTAAAGAAAGCTCAATGCACTAGGAATTTTTTGTCACTTTTATTGGTAAGCAAAACTCAAAGTTTTTAAGAAAAATCAGTAGACTTCTACATGAGCTCCTCGGGTGGCATGAAGAATATCACAACGATAGTCAATTTCAGTCCAGGCTCACTTCAGCATATCTGCAGTGATGGTTGCTATTGCTTCTACGATGCGTGCACGTAAGGTGGCGATATTAGGAACCTTGGTGGAATACACCGTGTCTTTCACATAGCCCCAGAAGAAGAAATTTAATGGAGTGATGTCGGGTGAACGAGGGGCCACGGTATCGGTCCACCGCGTCCAATCCAACGGTTGGGGAAGGTGTTGTTCAGAGCAGTACGCACGAGGTTGCTCCAATGAGGCAGTGCTCCATCTTGTTGAAAGATTATGTTTGGCTGTAGGTGTGCAATCTGAGGAAATGCGTATTGTTCCAGCATGTCTAGGTACGTGTTTCCTGTGACAGTAGCCTCATGCCCTTCACAAGACCATACCATACGTTAAGTTTTGGGCTGTCTCGAATATGCTCTTGGACAACATGCGGATTTTCAGAGCCCCATATGCGAACGTTGCGCCAGTTAACTTTTTCCGACACGTGAAATGTTGCCTTGTCAGAAAACATAATGAGATTCAAGAAATCGGGGTTTTGGTTGATGCACTCAAGAATGTCACTTGCAAAATTCTGTCGTTGTGGTTTGTTGATTGGCTTCATTTCTTGCAGAATTTGCACGCTAGGATGACCTCCTCCATGCCGTTTTTGCATGCTACCTGTTTCTAAAAATGTCGTGAACCATTTCCTGATAGACTTTGGGTCGGGTGCATCTTTCTGGAACACATGTCTAAATTGTCTTTGAACAATGATAACAGATTTGCTATATGCAAACCACACTACTGACTGCGCTTTCTCTTGCACTGATGCCATTTTTACATAAACGACAGCAGTGCCGCTGCATCCGTCATGGCGGGTTTCAGCACATCACTTATTAAACTTGACCATATCCTCCATCTTTTGATTCCCACTGGATTGCAATATCTGCAACAGATGATTTTTTTAAATAAATTAAAATCAGGGACATTCAAATGGGACACCCTGTATTTTGTGACAAAAAGTTGTAGTACTTAATATTTTCCAGGATGAAAATTCGCAGGTACGAATAAGTTTCCGTGACAAAAAGTCGCAGGTATGAATTATTTTCCGTGATGAAAAGTCAGAGTTATCAATAGCTATTGTATGACAAAAAGTCGCAGATACAAATTTTCTGTGACGAAAAGTCAGCAAAATGTACAGTAGTATTGGTACAGTAACAGGTTGAGTGGGTAATTATGGTATAACTACCATAAATATGCAGGAGTGTTATTATTTTGATATTTAAGTACTATGTCACGGTGAAAATTACCGTATATACTCGTGTATAGTACGAGTTTTTACTACCAAATTTTTATTGCAAAAATTGGGGCTCGTACTATACACGAGTAATGCATTTGAGGATTTAACATTCATGCATCTTCACGGGCATTTTCGGTGAAGTTATGCCACCCGCACGCATTCTAATGGTAGGCTAGCCTTAACAGTGAGGTCCTGTATCGTTGTTATATTGCTTCGTGAAGAGTCTTTTTCATATATACAGCTTTAAATTCACAAATACTTGATATAAGTGACGATTTAGGGGCACTTCCTTTGTTGAATTTTATGTATGTACATCTTTGTTTGCGTTTTTTTACAAGGGATGGATTGGAACGAGTTGGACTAAAAGTATCGTAGACGGTGTAACTTTATGGAATTTCGACATCTCGGAAAAAAGAAATTACTTTGTAATATTCAACAGTCTTTATTGTTTCTTCAATCACACACCGATCGGTTTCCACTACAAAGTCATTCTAAAGGTGTTACGTCGGTTAGTAACACCAATAGAATGATTTTGTAGTGGAAACCGGCCGGTGTGTGATTGAAGAAACAATAAAGACTGTGGAATATTACAAAGTAATTTCTTTTTATCCGTTATCCCTACCTATTAAATAGATGAGCGAGTGGAACCATTATGTACGTGGAACGTAATCAAGACGTACTAGAATTGAAACGATTTTATTTCATTTTGTGCAATCATGATTCATATCACTTTTTATTATATGTTTTAGGAGTAAGATACTTAACTTATCCGAATTTTAGTGTACTCGCAAGAAATACTATTTACGACATTTACGGCCTATTCTATGGTGGTATGGAAAATCAAGGTTGTTCGATATATCTCGCTCGTAACCATCGAGCTATCGAAACGAAATGTATCGACCATGGTGGAAAGCTGGGATCGTACTATAAACGAGATATATGAAAAAATCAGGTTTGTTCACCAAAAAATCAGGGGTCGTACTATACATGGAGTCGGCATATACACAAGTATATGCAGTAATTATGTTAAGCAAATTTCTAGACCTCGGGAACATATTGTAAGCTTTTACATGTAAAGTAATGATAATTTAATTCACACTATAAGAGATTTCACTTATGAGCCTATGTTTCAGAACGAATTGAGCTCATACAGCGAAGGATGAGTGTACACACAAAAAAATTAACAAAAATAACCAAAACTGCAGATAGAAAAACCATAGATGGCAAGGGTCTACATTATATCACATCTATGAAAAGTTAAAGAAATTTGAAATCCTCTGAATAAGGTCAACAGCAAGTCATCCAAAACTATCTCATTTCATGTAGTTTTCAGCATTACTGAAATACTTACACAAATTCTCTTTTGCAGTATGCTGAAGTATTACTTTCTCCAATGCAAGAGACAAGGGCACATCATTCGTCACATTCTTATCCAGAGAAGCTTCCATCTCTTCTGTCACTTGAGTGCTTTGTTCAGTGTCACCAACACAGTAATGTTCTATGTAACATGTACAGTTTTCAGGGCAAGACAGCATAAACATGAAGTTAAAACAGCAATTTAATTGCAAATATTAACCTTAAGGCAAATAGTTTCATACATATATTTGATGAGAAAATGTTTTTCTCTCACTTTGAAAGGCATAAAATAATCCAAAAATTACCCATTTGCATTTCATGTAATAGTTTTACTTAAAGTGGCAATATAATATGAAAACAATTAGACAATCAAACTGCAAAGTTATTTTTTACAGAAATTTATTTAATTTACCAAATTTCTCTAAATTTTATTTGAATTTTCAGTAAATTTTAGCCATAACTTCATTACATTAAAACCAAGCATATTTTCAAAAATAAAATGGATCATTCACAAAAATAAAATGGATCATTAAGAGTCAATCTGTTTTTTTTTTGCTTAACTCTACTGTTTATTGGATTGGATTTCTTGATAAATCTCTCAAAAGAAGAAAGAAATGGACCAACCTTCACCAGCATCCTCTATTGTGGAATCTATCAGTGCTTCAGTAGATGATGAATCCATTACCAACATTTCCTCTGGGGCATCATTTTTTCCCTTAGTCTCCTTAAAAAAAGAAATTTTGTTAAATATCCTTCTCTTAAATTTAATGAGTCATTTATTTTTTTTGGATTCAGGTCATGCAGAAAGTTGAAATACAAAATTCTTTTAAGTATATATCTCTAAATATGAAATGGGCATTTTTTCTAATCTGATATTTAAGTGATACACTTTCTGTGAGAATTTCAAGTTTAAAATATGAGTGATTTTTACTTTCTCAATCCCAATGGCAAAGATTAATTATTATAACAGAAGAAATGATATTTGAAATAACTTTAATAATCATCCTCTAACTTATAACAGTGTAAAATACAGTAAACTCCCAGTTATCCGGAATGCCCGGGGAATTGGGTTTTCAGATTAAGTGAATATTGGATAGGCTTCAATAAAGCATTTGGATACCAAAATAAGGAACAGATGGAGAATTGTACATTCACCTTGGAATTTCTAACCTGTAGACTAGGTACTCTACTCAATTGTTCTTAAATAATTCCTTGACATTTGAGGAAGTAATGAAACTCAATTGCAACATTTTAATATTTAATAACTGTATTACATCCTATGCCTCTCGCTATTAACTTCCCTTTTGTTCTAATAACAACGCAAGGTAAGGGTTAACTTCATCCAACCTTTAGAATTTTCCAACAAACAAACTGTTTCCTTGTCCAAGAAAAGGAGAGAAATTATCCTCACACAACACAATGTTTTAGCAGAAATTCTTGAGGCAAATTGATATTAAACAAAAGAGAAGCAAATAGTGACAATCATGACACCATTACATACAGTGCAATTAGTAAATATTAAAATAATGCAATTAAACATGTTGGATATATTCCTTAGCTGTTTCAAAAAAGTCACAAAATATATCAGCAGCTTCTTGGTCGGCCGATTTTTTATCACCCAAAACATCTAGACGTCTGATCTTAAAACTTGTTAGCCATCCATCTGAAAATGCACACGGTTCACTAATCTCCATTTGTTCACAAAAATTTGGTCCGGAAATGGCAGCTCCCTCGGAACCCTTTATAGAAAACCATTCATAAGTACCAATATCCAATTGCTCAAGTTTCGGCTTATGAAGAGTGCGCCGATATTCAACTCTTCTAGTTGTCTCAGAAGACGTAATGAATTTCATTAACTGTGATTTCCGTGCCTTAATGTCATAAATAGTGGAAGAACCGACATTGAACTCTATCATTAAAACCTTGCAGTTCTAAACGTTTTATTATATCAAGTTTCTGGGTTAAGATTTGCACAACTCGTTTCCTTTTATTATCTTTAGCGCATACTTGAGTTTTAGGAGGCATTTAAAAAGGGTGTGCAAAATATTTTATTTAACACAAACACCAAGTTCAAGAAAAATAAACAATTTTGTATTGCGACTGCTAAAAACAAATTTTAGCGGTAATATTCAGAATTAGATATAAGCAAAAAATTGTCAAAAGTGCCAATTTTATCGGTAACATTCCGAATTAGATATAAATAAAAGCTGCCGAAAACACCAATTTTACCAGTAACATTTTGAACTAGAGGTAACAAAAAATCGAGAGGCAGGAGATGCCGGTTGCTTGAGAATTCCGGTTGCATGAGTGCCAGATAACAGGGAGTTTACTGTATATGTACAAGTGTTGCTGGCTGGCAAATCGAGTTATTAATTTAGTTTAACTAAACTGGAATTTATCACTAAAATGAATTTTCTGATTATTTCCAAAAAACAAAAATAAGTTTTGCTAACGCCTGGTGCCTTAAAAAATAATACGACATATTTCTGCATAACAGTACCCAGCCAATGTTTAAGTACTTCAAAGAACACCAGAAAATAAAACAGGTAGAACAACTGAATAGGTACGATAGGGCTCAGCATTTTAAGTAGGTACTGTGTCTCTGTGCCTTCCAACAGTGTCTCTCTGTTTGTCATTTTCACTGCCAGGGTTAGTTGTTTGTGAATTCTCGAAGAGCATACATAACCCTTTTTGCCTTTCTAGCTGCAAGGATTCCTGGAAGAATGCATCTAACAGTTCATGTCTCCGACCCTGGCAGTGAAAGCGACCAACAGAGAGGCACTTGGAAGGCACGGAGACACAGTACCTACTTAAAACACTGAGCTCTATCATTGAGTAATAGTATTTTTAATGGTACGTACAAAGTAAATCAGCTCCTTATAAGCAATCATGACATGTTAGGAAGTAAATTACTTTGTAATGTGCATAACATACAGCGAGAAACACAAGAGAAGAAAAACCCATAAACATTATTTAAAAATAGAAATAAAAACCTACTGAGAGAGATGCACACTAATATAATGTAAAGGCAAAAATTAAGTTAAGAAAATGTCAGTAGGTGACGAAAAAAATATGCCTCATGTGGGGATCGAACCCAGGTCCTCAGGTTCAAAATTAAAGATTACCAGCACCTTTACCCACACAGCTATGCTTGTCCGCAGTTCTGTTTTCGAAGGAATTTAAATGGCCGGCAGGTTTTTTGTGATCTTTAAATGTTAATAACTTGTGTAAAAATGGCCATTGGCGGCTAGAAAAAAATACGTGTCCAATTAATTTTGAAGCTCTTTCATGAAGCAGTGGTTTCATCCGGAAACCAGGGGACGAGTTGTGTAACTCTCCTTGTAAGTCAATTCAGCTAAGTAAGAAGTGCTGAAAAACATAAATTTAAACGAGAATGTGAATGTTCCCTTCAAAAGGATGCAAAATTATTGACAAGATTTTTCAAACAAAAAGCAGTCCGCCAGCGACCAGCTCTAGCTTGTCTTCGAGAGTAAAACATTGCAGTGACACCAAAGATGTATGCAAGACTCTGGGTAATGTACAGTGTAGTAATGCAACTAGTTTAATATTATGTAGCTCTAGAAGTATTCCTCGTGAAAACATTGATGTAATGGTAGAGAGTGAACAATTTTCAGAGGTGAGGTGTTCCTTAGATTTTGATAAATCGGTTTGCCAGTACAGGTAGCCCTCGATTTGCGCCGGTCCAATTTGCGCTGATTCAGAATAACGCCAATTTTGAAACCAGAAGTTCAGAAAGTGAAAAAAATATATTTTACTATAATTTATAACGTTTTACAATTGTTCTCGTACTGCTTCTTATACTAAATCATAGTTCTTACATCGCTGATTTTGAATATAAATTATAAACCGACATCATTCCACGACAGTCATGTGAGCATTGATCACTTGTCACAGTGAGTCATTTCCCTTCTGCCTGGAAAAGAAGTAAAGACCGAACTCATTAAGAAGGTTTGTTTTGGTTCCCTTTCCACTCGCACCTCAAGAGGGTTTTCCCTTTTGGGTGTCTGGCATGGAAAGGAGTGGAAGGAGGGTAAGACGTAAAGGCTAGATAAAACGTGTTTGTGTTGTTGTTTGACCACTATTCTGCAGTAGCAACTGTGTTATTATATTTATAAATTTTGGATTTAATTAATAAAATAAGAGGCACCATGTCTGTTAAGAGAAGTGCAGTGAAAACAAGTGGAAGTGAATGTGTTGCTAAAAAGTTACGTAGGTCTAACGTAATAACGTTACAAGATAAGATGGACATAATTCGTAGAATAGAAGGTGGTGATACCCGTCCTAATGTGTGTAGAAGTATGAATTTGCCTCCGTCCACTGTGACTATCATAATGAAAAATTCAGATAAAATAAAACAGTCAATGCAACAGGCTACGAGAGTAAGTGCAACGCAAGTGAGTTATAGCAGAAGTACACTTTTAGAAAAAATGGAGAAATTACTGTCGCTATGGGTGGATGACATGAATCAAAAAAACATTCCCTTGACTCAAATTGCTATCACGGATAAGGCGAAGTCAATTTTTGAGGAACTTAAGACAAAATTGGATAGGATAAGAGACATTCTTAGGAAGCAAGGGCTGGTTTATGCGATTCAAATCTCGCAGTAAGTGTCACAGTGTGAAAATAAGTGGCGAAGCATCAAGTGCAGATGCAGAGGTAGCTGCAGCATATCCTGCAGAGTTTCAGGCCATTGTGGAGGAGGGTGATTATCCTCCTGATCTCATTTTTAATGTTGATGAGACAGGCCTGTATTGGAAGAAACTGCCTTCACGAACTTTCATCGCCCATGAAGAGAAGTCTGCATCAGGTTTCAAGGCTTCAAAAGACGGTAACGCTTTTGCTGGTTGCCAATGTCTCTGTCACTTTAAAATTAATGCCAATGTTGGTGTATCATTCGGAGACGCCTCGCGCTTTCAAAGGCCTCAACAAAGCCATGTTGCCAGTCTACTGGAAGTCAAAGAGAAAGGCTTGGGTGACACAAGAAGTCTTCTTGGATTGGTACATCAACTATTTTTGCCCACATGTGCTCCGTTTTTGTCATGAGAATGACTTGCTAATCAACGCCCTTCTTCTCTTGGACAATGCCCCTGGCCATCTGACAAACCTAGCAGAAGTCGGAACACCTCTGGATGTCAACGTCGTTTTCCTGCCTCCTAACACCACGTCAGTTTTGCAACCAATGGACCAAGGTGTAATTATCTCCGCAACACCTTCAAAGATATGCTGAGAGTTTTGGAAAGTTCAGACAAAACCGTAAAGGATTATTGGCGCTCATTCGACATTTTGATGGGCATTAATAACATCAATGCAGCCTGGGAGGAAGTATCAGTGAATTGTTTGGAGTGTGGGGCAAACTTCTGCCAGAATTTGTTTTCTTCGCAGGATTCCAACCAGTGGAGAACGTCATAGATGACGTAAGAAGACTAGCACAAGAGGTGGGCTTGGACGGAGTGACAGATGAAGATGTAACAGAACTTTGGGAAAGCCATGGGCAGCCTCTTGCCAATGAAGACTTAGAAGAATTGGCTGCACAACTGGGCAAAAAGGAAGAGGAGGAAAGAGAGGAAGAAGAACTTTCTCTATGAGAAATGAAGAGAAGCGATCTCCAGCGCATCCTCTCAGACATAGATAAACTCACTGATGAGCTCTGCGAGATTGACCACGACTGGGAGCGGAGTGTTACAGCAAAGAGGAGCGTTATGGCATCCATGAGGCCTTATCATGAAATTTTGAAAGAAAGAAGAAATCACGACAGTCCACACTGCACGCTTTCTTTAAAAAACATGACGATCCTCAACCAGGGACTTCGTCAGAGAACTAACGACGCTTCATTATGCCATTGCTGGTTGTAATTGTACAAAATATATTTTTTTAATTCCCTTTATTATATTTATGTTATTTCAGAGCTTTAAATGTAATGCCATTATGTTACTCGCCAATGTTTGGGTGCCGGAAATGCATGTCATTGACTTCCAATTGATTTACATTATAAAATCGTTTCAATTTACACCGATTCCGATTACGCCGGTTCGTCCAGGAACGCATCCCCGGCGTAAATCGAGGGCTACCTGTATATCCTTTGGATAGAGACAAATTTTCTGAAAATATTGATAATCCCACAATTAAAACAATTATTTTGTGCTATGGATCCTGCAAACCGAATGGTCCTTTTCCGTAAGACGGAAAAACAATAGATCTTTGTGTAATTATTATTATGAAACAACTCCTACAGGACAAAAAATACCTAGAGATGAAATTTCTTTATTTAACTGCTATAAATTGTGTTCAAATGAAAATTTTCTTCACATGAGAATGAAAAAACTAAAAAGATTTTCATGTATTTTTTTAATATATGTAATTGCCTTTAAAAGTGTAATTATGTTTATTTTCCAAGTTTTACTCATAAAAATTAAAATAATATACTAAAGGATATGAAAAGTGCCTAATTTATACTACATGATTAAAGTGAATTATTTCTACTCGTTGTCAGTGGTGGGGGGCAGACTGATTCTGCTACACTACTGATAGGAAGTATCAGATTTCAGGAGTTTTTGGATTTTGGAATTCCAGATTTCCATGCTTAAATATACTGGCAGCCAATACTTTATACAGTAAAACCTCACATAACGCGGTAGTTGCGTTCCTTGAAATCACCGCGTCTTGTGAAATCGCGTTATATGAAGCATTAAGTTAATAGGAAATAAGGGGTTAGGTTCTTATAGGGTGACCACATGTCCCATTTTTCGGCCAATTTTTCCTCAAATGTCCGGTATCCGTGTGAAATCAATACGGGACGCACTTTGTGCCGTATTTTTTATTATAAGAAATATACTGACTTCTGATATGTTAAGTGGAAAATTCCATCGATATTCAATATCTATTTAAGAAAACAAATACGTGGTGTGAAAAAGAAGTCTTGATTTTGTTCTCACATTACGATTTTTTCTAAATTTCAAGGTTAAAAAAGTCCCGTAAAATTTTTAACAGTCCCGTTTTTTTGAAGGATTTTACCCGTAAAATCGTCAAACATATGTATGTAATTCATTCAACCTTATTTCTCGCTGTAGAATTTAAAAAAAAATAAACCATAAAGTCAAACTTTATGGCCATAATCCAATCAGCTGTTGTCAGCTCAAAAAAACATTTGAACACAACAATAGCGTACGACAATCCTTAGAAGCCTTGAATCCGGGTGCTGTTCGGTCCTCATTCGAAACGTACGTTCTCTCTGGCATTCGCTTCCAAAATAGGGCAGTTTCGATCCGCTTTAAAAATTTCTTGCGGCTTATAACCTTTTTCTTTGATTAACCTAGTAAATTATGGTATGAAATTTTCGGCTGCCTGGTGATCAGCAGAGGCGGATTCGCCCACTAATTTTATGTTGTGGTAATTGAAGCGTTTTGTGAACTTCTCAAACCAACCTGCACTTGCACTAAAGGGAACGTTAGTGGATGATTCAGCATTATGTTCGCTTACTGTTTTATAAAGACGCAATGCTTTATCACGTATGATCGAGCCACTCAGTGGTGCCCTCTTCAATCCACATGCATAGTAATTTTTCCAGTGCTTAAGTGCACATTTCGTTTTGACATTCTTTTAATTTTTTCACCTGCAGAAGTTGCTGCACTGACACTGGCTCTTATTTTTTCTTCATTTTTTCGTATGGTACGAATAGTCGACTCATTCACCCCGTAATCCCACCCTAGCACTGTGCTTCCGTGTCCTGAGTTTATCTAAAATTTCAAGTTTTTGGCTGTGCTCTGAACTTTTTTCTTCTCACTTGAAAAATCACTATTTTTTTGTTTACATTCCATTTTCAATAAGAAAGATAAATATTAAGGATAAGAGTAATATTTTAAATCATAGGAGGCAAGGTTCAGACAACCACTTACGATAAGACACACAGAGAGCCTGCTGATTGAACGAACAATACGAACATAAGGTTACTACCGGGTTACTCCCCAAAATTCTTTCAGCTTGGAAATTATCGAGTGCCATGCGATAGATCGAGATTGTAACATGACATTGGTAGACAAAAGGGCAGCAGAAGAATTAACATTGCTGCAACTTCAAGTGAAACAGTTTAACAAATATGGCCATAAGGTATTGAGAAGTATGCATTCGAATCTCTCAACGTAACATTTCTGTAAAATGATTACATGAATCACTTTGTCAGTGGTTTTTCTTTAAAATGTTTTAATTTGAAGTTTTTATCATTTGTGGGTTACGGGAAATTTGAAGAATGACTTTAGCTTTGACTTTTCAAACCGCGTCTTAGCGAGGAGAACCACCGCGTCTTGTGAGGTTTGGTAGTGAAATGTAAACCGCGTCTTAGCGAAATCGCATCTTGTGAATTCGCGCTATGAGGTTTTACTGTATTTATATATTTGAGCAAACCAAATTGATTAACTAACCTTTGTGGGAATAGACGCATCATCCTGTTCTATCACATCCTCATGTGGTTCCTTTCTTGCCTCAGGGTCTTCCAATTTATCAGTGCTTCTTTTAGCTTTGTTAAAGCTAGTATCACTGCTGCTCGTACAATCTTTTGCGGCAAGCCCAGAATCAGAGACGCTTTTAATCTCTGTTAAACAAATAAACAACTGACCATTAAGCCAAGCTACCATATATTCCTTACATGTAATGAGGAAAGGAAACCTCAAGTGGTAATACAGTAAAAGCTCTGTTATATGGGGAATGGGACGTGCCGGTTAATCAAATGTTCCTGGTAACTGATTGCTGGATCCTGAAGACCATTATTATACATAAACTAAACTACATAACTTGTATTTAGCATTAATAAAACAGTAAAGCATAAATGCAAATATAAAATATATTCATGTACTCACCAATTACATGAACAGAAGCCTCTTTATTTAAAACAAGTTAGGAAAGTGTACAACGTATCACAAATGCGTGCATTTCGTGCAATGGGATATCAGAAAGAAATTATATACATGTACGTAAGGAAAATAGCATTTTAAAGTTCTTTCTTCATCACAAATAATCCATTTTCTTACTATTTAAAAATATTACATGCACACGTAAAAAAATTAGACGTTTGTTTTGGAGATTATGTTAGCAACAATAAGTAATCATGCAAGATATTTTCTAAGTTCAACTCGATATAAGACTTTCTTGTTTGATTTTCTGGATAACGGCTACTCCTAAGATAAAAATGTATAGGGAAGAAAATACTCTACCAGTTCCACAACTTTTATTTGAAAAATATTTTGATATGAGCAATACTTTACGAGATATGACGAAAATTTAATTTTTTGTCCCCAGTAAAGTGGTAGGTGGTGTACATGATTCATTTTTGCGATTTTTTTATTATATCTGATTAAAAGTCCTTAATATCAAATTTCATGAGAATCTGTTTGGTAGAAGCCGAGAACGAACATGCGGATGGACGGATGGACAGACGGACGGACCTACCGACGATAATAGGCGCTCACGCTGTAAGCGAAATATGCCTAAAAACACTGGGGCATTACAGAAAAAATCAGAGCTTAAAACTAGTGCTGGCCAGCGAACTAAAGATTTTTATTGAGGATAAGGGAAACACCAGTTAAAAGAGCTTTCCGGCTAGTAAAGTGCCGGATCACGGAGCTTTTACTGTACTAAACAGTGTTCCCACATGGTATATGTAGCAATAAAGAGAAAAAAAACTTTTCCATTAGAGAAAAAATTTAAAAATATTCCTACTCCATAAAGACTCAGTTATCATCTGCAATTATGAGTAGACACCAAAAAAAATATTAGTGGAAAAAATACATCCGGTATCCAAAAAGAATGGTCTACCAGACCATAGACAAGTCTTGCTGCATTTGATAAAAGTATACATTCTGAGAATGAGTTGTGGCAATATCAACAACTTTAACTTTCAAGTGTAAAACTGATTTTTGTAAGTCTGAAAAAAGCCATATGGCCACAAACCTTTGTCATGTGTGCAAACATTCAACTTTGGAGGTGGTGTTTCTGGCGATTTGGGCATGTGCTGTCTCATGTGCAACCACTGCTCTGGAAGGTCTACTTGCTCAACCATGACTGAGGGAGGATGAGTATCTTCTTCTACAGATGAGAAATCTTTTATTTTAACTTCCTCATTGCCATGAAAAATTCCTTCAAATGCAGAATCCATGTTTCGCTGACGTTTCTGAGCCCTCAGAGCACAGCGCCTTTCGTCCATAAACATATCCACCTGCAACACAAAAATAAAATCATAGAACAAAAAATTGAATGCATGCAAGCTTTCTTATTTAAGCTTCTAGTTGATCTGTGGGATGATTGGACATGGTGTATGCCATATCAGTGATGCCAAACATTATAAAGAGTAGCACACTTTCCAAAATTAAACAGAGTCATCAGTGGATAGCAGAAAGACTAAAATTTTAAAAAACTACCAAGTCACCATTGATCACATTTTATATTAACATCAATATAAGTCCAGTTTTCCTCATGACTACTAAAGAACCTTATATCCGAAATACAGTAAACTCCCATTTATCTGGAATGCCCGGGGAATTGGGTTTTCAGATTAAGTGAATATTGGATAGGCTTCAATAAAGCATTTGGATACCAAAATAAGGAACAGATGGAGAACTGTACATTCACCTTGGAAATGCTAACCTGTAGACTAGGTATTCTACTCAATTGTAATATTTAAATATTTAATAACTGCATTACATCCTATGCCTCTCGCTATTAACCTCTATTTTGTTCTAATAACAACACGAGGTAAGGGTTAACTTCGTCCAACCATTAGGATTTTACAATAAAAAAATTGTTTCCTTGTCCGAGAAAAGGAGAGAAATTATCCACACCCAACACAATGTATTTGAAGAAATTCTTGAGGCAAATTGATATTAAATAAAGAGAAGCGAATAGTGACACTCAATCATGACACCATTACATACAGTGCAATTAGTAAATATTAAAATAATGCAATTAAACATGTTGGATAGTTATATATTCCTAAGCTGTTTCAAAAAGTCACAAAATTTATCGGCAGCTTCTTGGTCGGCCAATTTTTGATCACCTAAAACATCTAGACATCTGATCTTAAAATGTGTTAGCCATCCATCTGAAAATGCACATGGTTAACTAATCTCCATCTGCTCATAAAAATCTTTGGCCTTTTCAATCGACATTGGCCCAGGAATAGGGGCTCCTTGGGAACGCTTTATAGAAAACCATTCATAAATACCAGTATCCAACTGCTCAAGTTTCGGCTAATGAAGAGTGCACCAATATTCAACTCTTCTAATTGTCTCAGAAGATGTAACGAATTTCATTAACTGTGATTTCTGTGCTTTTATGCCATAAATAGTGGAAGAACCAACATTGAAGTCTTTCATTAAAACATTGCTGTTCTCACTTTTCTCTAAACATTTTATTATATCAAGTTTCTGGGTTAAGGTTAGCACAACCCGTTTCCTTTTATTACATTTAGTGCATAATTGAGTTTTAAGAGGCATTTAAAAAAGATGTGCAAAATATTTTATTTAACAAACACTTGAGTTCAAGAAACATCCACAATTGTGTATTGCGACTGCTGAAAATGCAAATTTTAGTGGTAACATTCCGAGTTAGATGTAAACAAAAAATTTCCAAAAATGCCAATTTTATCGGTAACATTCCGAACTAGATGTAATAAAAAACCAAGAGGTAGGGAGATGCCGGTTGCTTGAGAATTCCGGTTGCATGAGGGCTGGAAAACTGGGAGTTTACTGTATAAGCATCAATTTGACTATTAGAATACTTTTCCAACAATAATTTTTACTATAAGTTTAATGAGGATAATTTTGGAATCACATGTACATTAGGGTGTGCCAAAAATGAAAATATCAAAAATTTATTGCGACAACCCGTAAAAAGTTTCCTTTTGATGCGAAAACACTCCTTGCAAAATTTGGTGGAAATCCGATTACTTTTAGAGGTCGCTATTTTGTTTCAAAGTTTCAATTTTTATGCGAGAATATCATTGTCACATATTCCTTCATATCTCGTCACCTGTAAGACCTACAGAAAATTTTGTTTAACGTGTTCAGTGCGGCAGGGATATTGCTGCCCGCTCCCCCACCCCCCTACCTTTCCCCTTCCCCACCCCTCTCCCTCTGCTCCTCCCTCGCCTGCTGCTTTCCGTCCGTCCGAGCTGCAAGTCTGTCCCTGTCCAGCGCTCGCTTTCGCTGCTTCCTGGAAATATCCCTCATGCTAGCAGTATCTCGTGTGCATTTCTGCAGTCGCACTCAATATGCAGCGGAGTGACACCCAAGTTTGGCTCATAGGCCAGCCGAATGATAAAATATTAGGATGTAAGCTTCCATCAACCCGTCAAGTATTACAGTTGTTTTTCCATCGCCACAACACACTGAAAGAGACACTAAGGCACAGTGCTAGGCATGCCGTCGAAGAAGCTGTCAACTTCTGGAATAAGGCCAGGATACCAACGCAGACGGTGAGTCGTGCAACCGACAAGCTGCTCATAGTCCACAAACAATGGACTCGCCTAAAGAAAAACCGAAACAATGTCTGAAATTCAGAGAGCTCATAGAGAGGATTTCACTAAAGATGTGGACTGCTTATTTGATATTGCTCATGAAAATGCCTTGACACTGACGACTGTTAAAGAAGACCGGGAATTCCTCCTTGCGCAAAGGGAGCATGATTGAGGTGGTGTTATGGGATCAACAGATGTGAAACTGGCATTGAAGGAGAAGAGATCATTAACTAGATCAGAAAGAGAGACAGCAAGATTAGAGAAGGAAGCCTGTCGTCGCAGAAGCTCTGAACTTAAACTGGAATTGGAGGGAAGTAGTGAGGAAGACAACCGACATGATGACGATATGTCAGGAGAATACCGGGTGGTCAAAAATAAAGCTCAAAAATCAGTGATGATTTCAAGCAGCCTGGGGCGTTTCACAAAGCGCGTTGGATGGACAAGGCAATATATGTTCTGAAAATTTCGCTCTTTAGGGCAGAATTTCACCTTGCGAGAGGAGAAGATGTCTTCTGAGTGTTAACTGTTTTTATTGTTTCCGCGTATGTCGAGTTCTGGTTTGCATCTGCTGCATCTGTGCGGGCTCGGGACAATGATCTACGCATGCTGAAACAATTGAAGAAGGAAGCTGGGCGGTCACGCTTGTGGAAGGCAGCTTATGACAAATTTTCGAACCATCTATGGTACCTGAGTGCTGAAATGGTTCCCCTTGCATTGTTTGACCTCATGGTGACAAACGAAGTGAAAAAGAAGATAGTGGAGGCTTTTCAGGAGAGGGATGGCCTGGAAAATCCACCAAAGAGAGCTTTCATGAGGGAAGGCGATGTGGATGTGGATTGTCTGGAGTTCCACGATTTTTCCAGCAAGCCATCACTTGTTTTCTTTGAACGCCTTGGTATTTCTCCTGCATTTATGGACACTGAGCCGACAGAATGGGAGTCACATGACAGCTTTAAGGAAGATCTTCGCAAAGTGCAGCATTTGCACGTCATGAACGACAGCGCAGAAAGAGGTGTGGGTCTGATGAAAATGTACAATACCATTCTTACAAAGGGAGAAGAGGATAAACAGGCACTCCTTCAGACTATAGCAGAGCATAGGAAGACCTTTCCAAAGTGTACTATTGCTAAACAGTCATAAAAATTAACAAAATATTTTGTGTATTTCACAAGTTTTCCTTACATTTTGCGTTATATTTTTGAACTTCTTGACATTGACTAGCATAAAGCATGTATTAAGTTTCCTTTCTTACCAATCCAAAACTCATGTATTGAATAATGGGACTGTTTAAGCTTTCCAGCTGGAAAAAAACATATTTGCCCCTTTGAGATAGGCAATCGAAAAATCTAAAACCCCTCAAAACCAGTATGGCCCAAAATCGATAGAACACCTCAAAACTAACAATTTACCTTCTCAAACATTTTCTGTAGGTCTTATTGGTGATGAGATATGAAGGAATATGTGACAATGGTATTCTTGCATAAAAATTGATGAACAAATTGTATTCCATCTTGTTTTACAATCAAGTAGTAAACTTAATTCTTTGCCGTGTTCAAGTTTCACGTAAGTTTGCAGAAGACTATTACGCACCGGTGATAATTTGAAAAGTCTAACTATTTCCCTAATACAGTAAAACCTGGTTAGATCGACATTCAGGGGACCAAAGAAAAAGCATTTCGAATTATGAAGAACCTCTATAATTCGAAATTTACAAAAAAGCGTGATATACCAAATTTTACAAATGCAAATATAAATTACAGAAAAACAAAAGAATATGACACCATATTAAAATACAGAAAAAAAGGATGTACTACACCTGCATACCTCAAAATATGATGTCAAAGAATAAAAGTCAAATTTAGGATTACTCATTTAAACACTGAAACATTTGTGGAAAAAGAGGTGCCGGTACTCCCACCACCCTCCACCTCTTCTTGCACCCCCTTCCTCCTTCTCTACTGAATTTTTTTATGGACTTTTACCATTCATAGAACCCGTTTATTACATTAGGTTTTAAAGAATTAAAAAAATGAAAATGTGCTGAAATTAGACAGGTGTCAAAAACGCCCTGAAAAAGGTGCCGGTATGCTGTACCGGCACGTACCATCACAAAAAAGCACTGGATATAAGAATGAAAGACAAATAGGAAAAAACGAAACCTTTATTTTACACAAATCTACGTAGATTGGATCATGAAATTTATGTTTTCTTCGACATTTCTTGTGCACAAATTCGTCGATTAACTTGTTATAATTTAGATATTGCAATGCAGACCTTTGGATCGCTAAAATTGCTTATCTCATTAAATACTCTTGAAATATAGCAGAATGCAAATAACTTTTAACTCTTTTAAAGGGTGTTGAACGATCTTTTTAATTAATTTAATTTTCAACCGCGAATAAGGATATCACGTAAGGGGAAGCTAATCGTATAATGGGACTGTGAAAGAGCGATACACAAGATCTTCATATACAAACAAAGATAATATTTCTTCCTAATGAAAATATATAGCCAGCTCCCACCTCTCCCTTTTCTGTCAAGAATATAAAAATATATAAAAGATTACTTACTTATTAACTTCTACAGTATCTTCCTAATACCGCCAAAAGAGACATCCGTGGTCTCACCAGCTTTCACTCTAAATTCTTTACTGAACACCTGGCTACTGATTCACTACTTGTTCTGCAGTTGGAGTTTTCCCATTAAATCCCGAAGTGTAAGAACAGCCAACCTGCTCTTTTGAAATAATATTAACGATGACTGACCCATAATACGAGACAGAGAGGTGCAAAGGTTCGTCAAACCTTTCTTACAGGGATATCCCCTGCTTCCAGCTTAGGCCGGGTCCACTTAACAAATATGTTTGAGTAAGAATTTACGTAGGTTGTTTCTTTCAAGAATATGTTTACATAAACTCAAGCCTCCAGGGGAAACCAAAAAACTTCTTGAGGGAGGGAGAGAGAAAAATGTGGTATTCAAAGGAAGCGAGTTTCGAGTACATACAAAGCAAAAATCCTTCAATATCTGCTACTAGCTGTACTAACCGGCTTCCCCCAGGTTTGTTTCGAAGTTACAATAAAGATAAATCAATACGGAGTTTCGTGTTTTTTTAATTAGGTCATTTTAGGGTCGAGCTAGTGGCTATGAAAAATTCCATATTATTTTTGCATTTTCCCTGACTTTTCCCGGTTTTCCCTGACTTTTCCTGGTTTTCCATATCTGTAGCAGCCCTGTGATTCCCTCTCCATGAAACAAGGTCTGCCCATGTTAAGCATCTTCTCCATCCTACCTGCATGATGCCATTTATTGGGTGATATCTTTATGCTGCTGATGCTAGCAGAAATCTCTTTCTTGGTAGTTGTCACTCTTATGTTAAAGGAGTATCAGCGGCTCATGATGAATTCAACCAACACAGATGATGCCAACTTATTCTGGCAAAAGTATAGTTAGAAATTGATTTTAAATTTTTAATGGCTTAACTCCTTATTTTGAGTAATAAACTCAAATTCATTTAAAGGTACAACTTTAATATTATAAAAATATATCATCTTAATCGTCAAAATGCCCATCATGATCTTGAAGATGCACCAACAGCAGTATAAACCATGCATTAAAACCCTAAATGTTTGCTTGGTTGTACAGATATACGAAGGGCCATAGTGACCACTTTTGGCACCCTGGGCAGGGGATTTTTTGGCACCCCAAAATGATCCAATAAAATGATAAGTGCATATTTTAAAAGGGATATTTAACTGAAATAAACAATCATTTCTTTTAAGAGTTATTTTTCAGGCTTTACTAGCGGCAAACATTGATTATGCCATTGAAATCTATATTTATAACAGTTTATTCAATAGATAAGATGGGTAGACCAAAAAGTCTTTCATAGTTCATTAATGACTGTATGTAATTTTTGATCAATTTCAATTTACAAAAAGAACGCTCTCCAGTTGAAACTGATGTGACAAATGACAAGAAAATTATTAGAAAATTTCCCATATAAGGAATAAATTCCAATATTTCTTTCTGCGTAATTTTTACACTTTTTTCGAAGGCTGGTGGTGTTTCAAACTGCAAACTTCTTCGATTAACTCGTGTTCATCCACATTGTTTTTATTACCTACTAGCAGCATTTTCACAGGAATTTATGATTTTATCTTCGGTCATATTATATAAAGCACAACTTAAAATTTTCTGTTGTTTCAGGTTTTGAGGGTGCTTGTTTCCATCATGTCATGAAATTTCCTTTTTCTTATTTTCGAGAGCACATCATGTATTCCTTTTTCATCGCAAAATTTCTTTGCCTATTCCATATACTCTTCCAGTCTTGACATTGAACTTTTTAAGTCTGGTACCAAATCGCAGATCATGTCAACGACTCTAGCTACAGTTACATTGGCACCCTGAAGAGATCTAGTGAGGTAGTTGATCTTCTGGAGACAATCGTCCCAAAATAACAAGAAAAATATAAATATCTGTTTATGTTCATTCTTTAATTTTATTACCACCGTATAAACTTCCTTCAATTGTTCTTGATTTTCAGTGCCTTTTCTCATTTATTCATCCAAAGTTTCTATACCTTTGCAAAAAATTCCCTAATTTGACGGTTAGTTTTTTCAGCGGAATGATAACAAGCTAAATTAAGCGAATGCTCTGTACGTGGTATGAAACATGCAAGAGGGTTATGTTTGCAACCGTTTAATTTATCGGTCATATTAGGAGCATTTTCATACTATTGAGCTCTCATATTTTGTAAATCTAATCCATCCTGTTCCAACTTTTGGATTATTTCTGGCGTGATTTTGTCTTTCTCGATTTCACAGCAATAAAATCAATAAAGGCCTCCTCAATAATTACTTTTTATCGACAACTTGAGCGAAAATTCTGCTCGGATAATGCAATGCGATAGGGCGCACACATTTTTGGGGACGAGGGTAAATAAAAGAAATTACATTCAGAGCGTAAATAGTAAAGGCAGCCTAAAAGTCACCAATTAAGTTTGCACACGTTCACCTATGACTTGGTGCAGTCATGGCCCTTCAGCTGAACCTCAGCTTGGCCGTTGCGAAGAGATCGAAAAAACAAAACTGTAACAACATTTTATCAAGTGTATAATAAGACTTCTATTTGGCGCCCCCTTACGAGGCTGCAGCCTGGGCACGGGCCCCGCCCTCACTATGGCTCTGGATATATGTATACTTTGTAAAATTCTTCGTCTTCTTCAAGTATAAACATAGATGTGTAAATTTACTATCGAAACTCTTAATTTATATAACTTGTTCAGAAATCTTCATGTATGACATGCAGTCCCTTTTTTTACCAACATTTTGGGAAAAAAGGTGAATGGGGTACACGAGTAAATATGGTAGTTGGTGTAATATTTTCTGTTGCTCTAGATAATCCATATGAGAGTTAAAATAAGAAGGTAATTTATGTTGTTTTTTCACAGTAGAGTATTCATAGTTTCTAAATCTTACTTATAATTTCTGATATAAATAATTTTCTGTTTCTACAGTTCTAACCCCTAGCAATATGATGTTAATCTCAAAGGCATTGTTTGTCATGAGCAATGAAGATAAGAACTTAAATCTCAACATTACATCCATCAAAAAACAATGAAGAGGTTAGGAAAACCAGATGCAAATTTTAGCTAAAAACTTTAGAATATTATTAGCTTTCTTACTGTTTCCCTAAATATTGAATTATACAGCTTAGGAGTAACAATCTACCATATTAATCGTCACCATAGCCTCCAGCAATATTTATTAAAAATCTTTAATAAATTTTTGTAGAAAACAATGCCTTGGGGATTAAAAATGTGTTACCTTTACAAAAAGGTATACATTTCATAATCGTATTTTTTTATAAAGTGCTCTGAAAGGTGACATTTATGTGAAAGTAATTTATTTCGTGCATGAGGCCATAGATAAAACAACTCACTGGCATTGGTGGTGGTGCAGAGCCTCTAACTATGCGCTCCTCCCTTGCTAAGCCATCTAAACGGCTGACAAGACGATCATAATCCCTACGAACCATCTCCTTGGCCAGGGCTTTCTTTCCTCTTTTCTGTTGCATCTCTTCCTGATTCTCTTTTTTAAGCTGCTTCTTTGCTTCAACCTTCTCCTCCAGTGCAGCAGCTTCTCTTGCATTTGCCTGAAAAATAATAGTTACGAGAACGTTGCTTGGAAGAATTCAAAGCTTCAAAATTTCTGCATATACAGTCAACACAAGAGTAAAATTATAAGGCACATGATAGATAATAACATTTCCAGTCAGAGTTGAAAATTTATCCTGATATGAGGTTTTGGGCCAAAAGATTTAAACAAAAAGAAAAACTAAATAAAACTTCTATCAATGGCTGACAATACTAAAAAGATACTGATTAAAGCAATAATTCACATTTATCATAGGCAATGTATATTTGTAATGATAACGATGACTTTGGGTAAATCATACCAAGATATTTATTCATCGTAAAGCATTAAGTTTACGGAAAAAATGAAAAAAAAGAACTGGAAACAATAACATGAATAAAGGAACTGGGGTTACTTTCATGAATTACCCCCCTCTCAAAATTATCATAAATATTTTTGTATCAGCAATACACTAGCATGACAAATATAAATATCATTAATGGAAGACCAAAATATGTGAAAAATAAAATTGTTACCAAAAGCAGCAAATACAGATGTTAATAAAAGCGTACAGATAATTTGTATAGGAATATTTTTATAAAATGTACATTTAAAATAATAAAAAACAACTTTCAGTGATTTTTTTGAAAATTTGTCAGGAATTAATACAATTAGAATGAGTTGTAAGCATTCTTTATATAATTTAAAAAGGGGAACACATTATGCAAAGGTTGAATCTGTGTCATATTACCAAAAACCTTCAATAGGCTTTATAAAAATTAAAACTTAGAAGATACGTTCTGACAAAAAATATGAATGAAAATGAAGGCTATCTAATTGCAGTTAAGCATCTCAATTCCAACTCAACTCTTTGAGAGGAACCGATGGAATTTGGCGATTGGATTTATACTAATAAATTCATTGGAAAAGATGGCACATTTGTGTTGTTACTCAATTATAATTTTATATTCAATTTCAGTGACATTTATCCTATCATATCCAAGAATATGCATTTCCCATGGTGTGAGATATTTTAATGCAATTATCCACATTAATTCTATTTCAATTGTACCATCTACACTTGAGAACTAATCTAATGAATTACTGAAATAAAGAAAAAACTGGCAAAACCACAAATTTCAGAAACATATTGTTTTTGCCATTCTTAAAAAAATTATTTTCACAAATTGCTGAGCTCATCATAGTTCAATGCAAGTGTTTCAGGCATCAATTCCATTGTAAGATTGTAAGTACAAAAATTTCCTCTAAATCGTATTTAATATGAGTTAGTGTGACCACCAGAATTTAGGAGTAGAAAAACAAATTTAGAAGTAGCCTTGACATTGGAGTCAGTACTAGATACATTCACTGGGCTGCAGAAGACTATAAAGGTCTATATATAATCTGACAGAAGTATTAGAAAATGTTTCAACTATATAATTTAATGATAACTGAGTCCACAAATAATAAGCCATTGACAAATTAAACCTAGAAATTTTAAGATATTGCAAAACAACATTACTACTTCATGCAAAACTGAATGAAAAAGCAAAGCTAAAGGATGTGGCTGCAACTGGGAGGCAGGCTCAAGGCAAATACATACTTAATCACAGGCATTATTTATTCAGAAAGTTGAAAAAGAAAATTTAATTTTCAGGCAGTCATAATCATTTGCCTCAGGATTTTCCGATGAAACTGACAAGATTTGACTCAACTTTGTGGACTTTTTCCATTCTGGATAAGAAAAGAAGAAAAAAATCCTAAGTAACAGCTTCACTAAAAAAATCACTTCACTACAACCTAGGTTTCATTGCACTGCAACAACATCAAGGCCTGAAAGTGAAATTGTTACTAAGAATTTTATTTTCTTCTATCAGCATTTGCCAAATTTGCCTTGATGAAAAATGTCCCTACAGTTAATTCACCTGTAATTCTGGAGAAGTTCTTTCTACCCTAACAGAGAATGGTTGCCGCTGAGAAAATCTGCATGGATTGCTGCGGTCATACACTTCCACCAAGGCAGAATTAGGACACTCAATACAGGATGCAGTCTTTCGTGAAAAATGACAGCTTTTCTTCTCACTCTTCCTGTCTGTTGGAGGCTCCATGATACAGAGTTCAGAGATCACAGGAATAGGATCTTTCATGCTAAAAGACTCATCTGAATCTTCAGGATCATTTCTTCGTTGACTTTGACAAGGCAATTTTTGAACTGTTCTTCTTCATTCAAAAGATGGGGGATTAAAAATTATAAAATTTTCATTGAAAATTTTTAAATGAATATAAGAATCAATGCATCAATATTATATAAGAGATTTAAAAAAACAGAATAACAATGGTGAGGATAAAGATAGTGCATCATTTGCAGTTAACTGTAGAAATCTTATAGAAACTAACAAAATACATAATTTACTTATCACAAATTTAACTTTTATGAACGAAAAAAAAGAAAAGAATATTCTAACATCTGGAGACTAATAATTTCTCAAGTCAAAAAATGTTTGGAAAAGATTTAAAAACGAAAAAGTGAATAAGGTAATAAATATATTGTGACAGATGATAAATGATATTATAAGTATAACTGTGGTAAGAAATGTGAAAAATAAGGATATCAAATCTTGCTGAAATAAGGCAAATTTCCTCCTGAATTACTAATCACATAATGTAAAAACAACTTACAAAAACATATTACACCACTGAATATGATATAATGAACTATTTCTTAGAGTAAAATATGTAATTTTTCAATAGATTTTACATAACGCTTTTCAAAGCAATTGGATAATTTTATCAAATGAAATATATTACAATTATCAAATTGTAAACTGTAATCTTTAATTTCCATTAAATTATTAGCTTCCATTACTTAATGCTAAAATTCTTTTTATCAAATTATGATTGACGGTTTATTCACATTATACACTATATTTGTTCAATATAATGAGTCATAACCTCAAGAACAAAAAATAAAAACATTTTCAATTAAGAATTGACCTATGTAAATATATAACCACCCTTGAATCTTGAAATTACATATATACATAATTGAAATTATACATATCTTGATGTAATCTTACTCACTGTAACTATTTTCAAATAAAATCTTTGAAAATAAACACAATATTCCTAAAATACACCTTTTCCTTGGTATATTTATTTATGATATTATTAAATCGCTCCAAATGCTTCAACAGAGACAATCTTAGTTAAGTAAAGTGATATATAAAGAGAGCAAGTATAGCGAAACACGTAATCAGGTATGAATATATTTTAATTAAATATAAAACTTTTTAGCCCCAGAACTGAAAGCGCTTGATATACCGTGAGTGCCTTTCAAAACCCCTTTTATGGATTTGCTAGTTACCTTTTGTTTTTAGGTGGTGGAAGTGACGATATCAAGGCTGACCTTAACCCTTCCAATTTCTTTATTTTTTCTCGTTGTTCTACCAGTTTTTCTTGATGACTAAATGAAGTTTTCTGTTCAGTTTTTAAATGATCGAATGCTTTCTTTCCACGTATTTGTGCAACATCTGAGTTTTTCTTTGAAAGCTTTGAAATTTCTTTTTCTGGGTCGGGCTATAAGGCAATTGAGCGATTACACAGAACTACATTAAATAGCTTCGAATTAATACTTACATTTAGCATGACATACCAGTGTTTCTGCATCTCTGTAACCTGATCCGAGTCTACTAATATTCTCTTTATATTTTAGGTTAATTTCAAACAGTTTTCGCGCTTGCCATTTCTTAAACGAATCATCTTTCTTCGTCTGAATAAGTTGAATCTGCCGAGTCTTTTCACTTTGGACATCTCTGAGGACCTTGTTAGCTATATTCTTCGATTGAAGACGCACCTATAATTTCAAGAAATACACTTATAAACAATTACAATCTAGTGTACAAATGGTAGTCACAATCACGTACCAAACTCATCATTACCTGTTGAATTCTAAGCTTTCGTCTTTGAGCTAATTCTTCCTGCCGCAGTAACTCAACATTAACTAACAATTGGTCCTTACGGTTGAAGTTACCTCTTCCAACTATCATATCATTTGTCATCGTTAGTATTTGAAGTTTCGAACAATTACAAGAACAAACTTCATTGCAGCATCAAAATTGCACATTAAAAATTTAAAGAATCTAATAATGCATACGAATATACTATCCAATAACCAACAAGCCAAGAAATATTGCACTAACAAATGGATAAGACCTATGACTATCAACCGTTGGTCCGCGCCTTTAAACATAACGCTTCTCTTTTGTTTAATGTGTCGTCCTGAGTTTACGTGTTCATCTGTTGACTACAGCGCCAAATAATATTTAGCTCTTTAAATTGATTCTTCCAGGTGGTTTGTCAGAGGATTTCAGGCTTGTTCTGCTCGCAATTTGTGTATGTAAGTCATACTTTTATTTGCTACAATAAGATGTTGAATGCATTGTCTTATCGGCTTCAATGAAAGACTTGTCTGAATAAATTTTCTCTGAAAATACTCTTTCTATTCGAATAATTCTACATACTATGCTTAAGTTGTATGTATGTACGTGGCAACGTAACCGCCCATATATTTTATTTTTCCGTATGAAATTTCTATTGTTTAGAAAGATCGGTTTTTACGATGCAGGCGTGTTAGAGTGGCTACAATTTTTTCATAAATTGGTATTTTTCAAATCGGCTGAATTTGCTTACAGCCCACCAGGGTATATGCGGTAAATCAAAATGCGCCAGCTGAAGGGGAAAGTTAAAGAAACCAACAAACAGAAAAAGGAAAGGAAGAAGGACTTTTTAGAAAACAAGAAGAGAATTTTTACCGTAGCGATTCCTGCTATAGTGGCTGTGTTTTTATTGATTGTGGCATACGTTTACGTTAAAACAAGACCCAAGGAAACAATAGATATTTAAAACGAAGAATGTGATCAGGATTTGGTGTAAAATTGATCGTGAAAAGGAAAAGATGTTTCAAAATGAATAAGTTTGTGTATTGGATTGACAATGTAATGTACAGGAAATGTGATGAGAAGGAAAAGTTATTTTATTATATATCGCGGGACACAGAAGCAATTATTTTTGTACAGTAATTGTGGTTTCAAATCTTTTTTGTCATCAACAAAATCTTGTTTTTGGTCAATGAATTTAAAAAATGATCTGTCACTGCAAATCGTTTGTTAATATGGGAAATGTGTTCATTTCTAAATGCAATAAATGACAGTGAATATTGTTAGACATTTGTGTTATAATCTGCTCATTTATATGTAACCTTGCTATAATACATTGTTTTTATCATGTCCATTTGAGAGGCAACTTCAGTTTGCGATTGGATACATCTCTCATTGCCGTAATTAATTGTTAACGGCTGGGTGTTTTACGTTTTTGTAAATTTATAAAATATCCATAAGAAATGGGTCACTCTGTATAACGGCTTAGTCGATATTTGATTCTGTATACCTGTTTCAGAGGTCCATATGATTAATCAGATTGAGAATGTTTTATTAAGTGCGCTTATTTAAAACAATGGGGTGGACTTTAGTAATTTTGCCGTTCTTCATGTACAACTAGGAAATCATGGTGAAAATTGAGATTTTGCAAGATAAATGCTTTTAAAAAAAGGCATCTTTAAAAGACCCTTCAGTAGAAGATTACTTGCCATTCTTTTTACTACTCAGTAAAAACGGCTTGATTTATTTGCATCTCTAAAATTATTTTGGGGAATGTTGCCATATTGTAAAACTATGAAATATCTTTTACCATAATTTTTTCCTTTTTGACCATTTTACTTTCTTTTAAATATTAACCCTATAAAAATTTATGAGAGTTCCATTTTCACATTTTGCCCTCTTACTGTTATATGTATTGTCAAAAAATAATAAAATAAAGCTTCTGAAATACTTAGAAATATGACAGTTTCATAATAACTTAATGCAGGGTTTCCCAAACTCTGTTCCCCGGAACCCAAGGGCTCCGCAGAAGCTAAGTAGAGTCAACTTGACATATTTTGTAAATTGAGCTCATTAAGTCATAAATTGTTACTCTTGGAGAAACATTTCAAATTTTATTATTTTTGCTCATTGGTAACAAACAGATTTCAATTTAAAATTGTTTTGTCAGTTTTAATTCATGAATGCATTTGAAGATGTGGCACTTATTACTGTATTAAATGATGAAATGCTTCAGCGTTTACATCTAAATCTTGAAAAAAATGAAACATTATTGCTTTCCCATAATTATACAATAAAAAGCTATGAAAAGTTTGGTTTAATTGGATTTATTAAGGTTGATAATAAAATGAGGAAATCATTCCTTGCCAAACCATTTCAAAAATTATTTGGCTTCACAGAAAAAATCAGTTGATTAAAAAATGGATGAAAGTTTAATACTGCAAAACGATAAAATTGATATGTTTAAAGTTTAAAAGTAGTGCAATCATTATCAAGCACTGTATGAGAGGAACAAAATTATAATTACACTCTTTCGTGCTAATATCGTAAAAGTATTTTATGTATTGAAAACTGATAATGTTCTGATCTTCAGTCAGCAATTATAGTTGTACTTTCTATTGAATCTATTGTGGTGGCTTCTGAATCCTTAAGTACACTAGAAGTAGCTGAGGGACAGCAGACTCCCACCATGCTGCTAAAAAAAATGCAAAATAAGAATTGGTAATTTTAATTTAAACTTATAAAAACTTATTTGACTAGTGTAATTAATAGGGCCATCAATATAATCTTAAAAGAAATTCATTAAGAATGTGCAATGAACTTCACATAAGATCTTATACCAAAAGCCTCTGCACCCATGTGTAAATCTCTAACAAGTATGTGACAGCAACTAAATGCCAAAATTTTATATTGAATAATTTGGCCATTTTTAGTAAAATTAATCCTCACTTTTTAGAGCATTTTAAAGTAGCAGTTCAAATAACTCATTTTCATTTTTTCTGAAATTATGTTAAGTGATTTTCAATTTACTAAGCTTGAAGTCATACCCAAAAATCTTTAAATTCTCCCCTTTTGTAAGGAAATACTTTTATTTCCATATCCTATGTAACAATTTTTTATAAGAAAAAAAGATAAATTCAAAAATGAATAATGGTTTGAGCTTGCTTTATGGCAAAAGGTGTTTACATGATATTTTATTGAATTTGTAATCTTAAACTATTTATATCTTTAGAATATTTTATATTGGGTATACCTTTAAAATTATATCAAATGTGAAATTTTGTTCACGATTTCACCATTAGCTAAAAATTTTAGTGTGATATTCATAGGACAATGATATACTCACTTTTCAATTGGGCAAAAGTATTCTAAAAATGTAGAGTAGCTGGTTAAAAATTCTGTCTGGATACAAGTAGACAAATGGCGGCAATATCCCTCTTTATTGTTTGGAGTTGTGCAATTTCCATAGGTGTCATTTTCCTAAAATGGATGGTACATTATTATTAACTTGGCATGCATATTAATAACCTCAGGTTAAAGGTGAAAATTATCTGTAAGTATAGCACTTTATTTCACAATTCAGATCAAGCTTTCAGAAATCACCAAGAAAATTTTGATGCAAAAAAGGTACAAACAATAAAGGTACAGTTTTGATTTCCATTATTTGCTGTTTCAACCAGCTTCTGCTTTATATCTGTAATTTTTTAGTACTCTATGATAACAAATTGTTTCTACATTTAACGTCTAATGCAACCTCATCTTCAAAGGTCTTTTCATCTGAACAAGTTGAAAAAAAACAGCTTTAAAATTATTGTTCAGACCAAGGGACCTCATCTGAAAAATTTCCATGGCTGCATTTGTATCCAAAGTAACCTTTTGGTGAAAGAATAAATTTTTGTTAAAAATTTATTTATGAAGAAAATACCTAGATGAAAAAATCTCTTACCTGCCATGTGCGACTTTCATCAACTACATACAAAGTTCCATTGCTTCCATCTTGTGTGACATTCAGCTGTCCATTATCTGATAGATGGTCTTTGTACCATAGAATTTCATTTATAGAAGGATGCGTACTATCTGTAATTTTATAATAAAATTTACTGTTAGGAATATAAAAATATTCCATAGGAATTCAGCAAAATAATTAACGTATGAATGCATATAAATAATAAATATACCGTCATACTCTTAAATTTGAAAGGACGTGCTCCTGAAAAGTGTTTCAAATGGAAGATCAATTTTTCTTTCAAAAATAAGAGTATTGCGAAGGGATATTGTTCTCGATTCAGTTTTTTGGAACAATTCATTAGTAAATATAATGTAGCCAAAATTCACTGTTTTATATTTTATGTAAAATCAATCAAAAATTTGTTTACAAGCACATAAAACTAAAAGTAAATTCAATAAGTAAATATTGAATGAGAAAATTTAATCCCAATTTAAAAGCATTGAATCATTATATTTTCCACTGAAAATTGTGGAAAATGATCATTACTAGCACAATTAAATTCACCATTTATAAAGAAGTAATAATTTTCTTAATGCAATATTAACTTTGAGAAAGATTCAGAATGGATTCAAGTCCTCTCAGCAATAAATGTAAAACCCATTCTTATAATAACCCAGGGCTGCCGTTTTCACGGAATTTATCCTTTTTCACGGATTTTTTTAACGAAAAACAGACATTTCCATGATTCACGAATATTTATAAGGAAAAATTGGGTAGTTATCTGAGATGTTTGCATAAAAAATACGTAGACTACTAATAAATTCCGAGATTATTAATATTTCTATACGAATCCTGTAAATAATACGCATTCGATGAAATTTTCCGTAATTACGTACGTATCGTAATATACTTTGGGTGAAGCGCGAAAACTCGAACTTATTGTAAGACAAGGCAGAAACTAGCCGTTGAATTGGATCGGCAACCTACGGCATATTTATACAGTATAACCTAACAAAGCGCGAATTCACAAGACGTGATTTCTCTAAGACGCGGTATGAATTTCCCTACCAAACCTCAGAAGACGCGGTGGTTCGCCTCGCTAAGACGCGATTTGACAAGTCCAAGCCAAAGTTAACCTTTAAATTTCTCATAAACTATAAATGATAAAAACTTCCAATTAAAACTTCTTAAAGAAAAAATACCGAAAAATTGATTCATGTAATTACTTATAAAAATGTTGCATTGAGAGATTCGTATGTGTGCTTCTCATATTGTGCTGATACTGCAGAGCTCCGCAACCGGTGTGCCGCGGTATATTTTACGTTATAAGCAAGGGAAGGATATTACTGCATTTTATTTCCCTCCAGTTACGACAACAGAAAATACATTTTTAATAAGCAGCGATACTTTATGGCCGAATTTGTTAGTTTCGGTTACTTGGAGAAACTAAGTCATACGGAACAGTTTCGGATAACGCGAGCTCCACAGTTTTGTATGTAACTGTGATGTTGCGATGTGAAAAATTCTGCAGTTTTTCTACACTATTTATGATAAATTCAGATTTCTTTTTGTTTCACATTACGCGCGGTATTACCGTATTTACTCGAGCAACGCCCGCGCGCGCGTAATGCCCGCAGCCCCGTTTTTACAGCTAAATATTCGGAAAAAATGGAATTCTGTAATGTTCGCACTTCCAAAACGTCGATTTTGATATTTTACGGCAACATCGGTTGGGCAATCTACCTGAGGCGAAACCGCGAAAGAAGTAGAATTTTTTCATTTTGTCTCATTTTGTTGCACCATTATATTGATATCATTAAAAGTGAAAATTATTTTATTTAACAGATTTTCTAATCTAAGGTCTGTCCTGTAAACTAGGTCTATGGTTACTTATTGTTTTCAATGCATTTGTGCTATTTACTGTATTATTTTAAATTTTAATACATTTTTTAAAACTTTCTATGCCAATACAGTTGATTTGTATTGCAGGGTACATTTTAAAATCATAAAAAGCATGATTAGATTAATTTACAGGGATATGCAAAAACAGCTGTAAATAATTTTACTTAATCTTGCGAATCTTTAGCTTCAATCGGACGCTCATTGGACTTAAGCCGGTCGAGTGTGTGTTCAATTGTGAAGGAGAAGAACAAATATAATAATACAATACGTACTGTGGCGTTCTGAATAAATGCCACATTTTTTTAAAGAGCAAGGAACCGATCTACACACACTTTGATGACGTTGGCAATATCCCATTAGCAGACTGCAAAACAATTTGAGACATAATGATTGGGCAGTTGCTTGGCTTTATCACGAATGACAAGTGAACTCAGCGAGATTTTCTTGTGAGTTTGGGTCTCAATTCACAGGTTTAAAGACTTCTCTGTCTTCTCTACATACGGATTCCTAGGTACAAAAGACACTTTTGTACTCATTGAAGTACCACTTGCAACACTAGCTCTAATCGCTTCGTCACTTTCCTTATCGATTTTATTGTGGACTCGGTTACACCAAGTAATTTACCAACTGATGAAGCAGATTCATTATGCGCAAGCCTATCTAAAACTTCAATTTTCTTCTCCAAACTCATCACTTTTTCCGTCCTTTATACTGACTTTTCTTTCATTTCAATCATCACTCACTTTGGGGCCATGATTAGGCAATATTACAAAAAAAACTATGAAAATAGCAAAATGCTTTAATGAAGGAAAACGCGCACTTTCATACCTTATACATTGACAACACGAAACCACCTTCCGTATGCCGAATTCGGACTTTCATGCGTCAGCGAAATGACGAACTATATAGCAGTGTTTATTTATGCAATTATTTAAATATTTAATTACATTTTGCCCTATCACTCTATATTATAAAATCAACGATTGTGTCTAAAAGGCCCCTGCTCAAAAAACTAAACATTTATACCACAATTAGAGATTTTATATTTTTTGGCTCTCTGGGAACGGAACCACCCCTATAACATGTTAATCTATGTTCAACATCCATACATTCGACTTCAGACCACGTTTTCAGGAACGCATTATGTACAGATGTCGAGGACTGCCTGTAATCCCTCCCTGCTAAGGGCTAAAACATCAGCAAAACAGGAAACTTATGTGAATACATATTACTCATGCAGAAAACCTCCTTCTTGACTTTACCTCATTATGAGAGAATGACTAATGAATTTGTGACAGAAGATTCTCACATATACTTAAGTATATCCAAAATAACTTGCAATATTAACTGAATTTCTCATTACAAGATCCAGTATAACTTAAGTAAATCATTACAACATTAGTTTTCTCAAGGGCGATTTCTAAAATGTTTAACATATGAGGAAACAGAAATATTGTGTTTGTGAAAAATGTCATAAATAATTTTTATCACCTGTAAAACGTACTTCCAAGCTTTCTACATCTTGTTCAATCACGGTGGGTGTTGCTATAAAGTTTGGGCGATATAAGGGCGGTGAAGGCAAAGGTCCTGGTGCACCTACAGCGCCAAAGCTTGAGATTCCTGGATGATGATGATGATGAGGTCTGGTTGATGTCAGTGCTAGATGTGGTACTATAAGGTAAACAAACAGACCCATTAAATTGCAGATCATGTAATGTTAATAGGTGTTATAATGAGGTGGGCATACTTATTGGCCAAAATTTTTAATTAATTTTTTGAGACATAAGCATGGTTAGTATGCTTTCTCAAATTCATTAGGATTTCCAGAGTAAAATTATCGAGATTTTACTTTAGTAACAAATAATTTCACTACAGTAAAATCTTCATACAACGTATCTCTAGGGAGCATGAATTTTTATCAGGGCTGCGAATTCGAACTGGAACTTGAACCCAAACTCAGTTGAACTTGATCATTTTTCTTGAACTTGAACTTGCAATAAATTATCGAGTTCAGATTGGAAATGGATTACCTACTCTTTCTACACGTATATTGTTAGACAAGGCTTAAATATCTATTATTTTAGTTTAATAGTATGTACTATGTAATCGATTTCCAATCTGAACTCGATAACTTGATAATTTATTGCAAGTTCGAGTTCAAGTTCAAGAAAAATGATCAAGTTCAACCGAGTTCAAGTTCAAATTCACAGCCCTGATAAAAATTCATGCTCCCTAGAGATACGTTGCATCAAGATTTTACTGTAGTGAAATTATTTGTTACTAAAGTAAAATCTCGATAATTTTACTCTGGAAATCCTAATGAATTTGAGAAAGCATACTAACCATGCTTATGTCTCAAAAATATTAATTAAAAATTTTGACCAATAAGTATGCCCACCTCATTATAACACCTATTAACAATACATGATCTGCAATTTAATGGAAATCTGTTTGTTTACCATATAGTACCAGTTCTAGCACTGACATCAACCAGACCTTATCATCCAGGAATCTCAAGCTTTGGCTTTGGAGGTGCACCAGGACCTTTGGCTTCACCACCCTTATATCAGTCAGGCTTTATAGCACCAACCACCGTGTTTAATAACCTATTCCAAGTCCATACCATGATTATGATCTTCTTTAAGACACATCAAATACCCAAAGGGAAAATATCTGGCAAATTTTTAACCATGATCTCTACTCTATGAAGAGTGTGTGGCTGTGCCAAAATGAGTAAGATTTAATATTTTTCTACTTATTTCCTGCACATTTTCTTAAATTGTGAATATTTATCAAAAAACAATAATGAAATGATAAAAATTACATGGGACAGTCTTGGGAGTGATGACCGAAAAATCATTGCTATTACTGATGTGCCTATGTAAAGACAGTCGAGTTTTTCTTACAATTCTTGGCATGGGTTTGCCACATCTTATTTCACTAAAATAAACATTTTTGTAATTAAGTGAAAAACTCCCATATAATCTCTCCCTGCTCAGGGCTAAAACATCAGCAAAACAGCAAACTCATGTGAATACATATTACTCATGCTGAAAACATCCTTCCTGACTTTACTTCATTATGAGAGAATAACTAATGAATTTGTGTCAGAAGATTCTCATATATACTTAAGTATATCCAAAATAACTTGCAATATTAACTGAATTTCTCATTACAAAATCCAGTATAACTTGAGTATATCATTACATCATTATTTTTTTCAAGGGCGATTTTTAAAATGTTTAACATATGAGGAAATGGAAATATTGTGTTTGTGAAAAATGTCATAAATAATTTTTATCACCTGTGGGGTCTACTTCCATGCTTTCTACAGCTGGGTCAAACACGGTGGTTGGTGCTATAAAGATTGGGCGATACAAGGGCGGTGAAGACAAAGGTCCTGCTGCACCTACAGCGCCAAAGCTTGACATTCCTGGATGATAAGGTCTGGTTGATGCCAGATCTAGAATTGGTACTATATGGTAAACAAACAGACTTCCATTAAATTGCAGATCATGTAATGTTAATAGGTGTTATAATGAGGTGGGCATACTAATTTGGCCAAAATTTTTAATTAATTTTTTTGAGACATAAGCATGGTTAGTATGCTTTCTCAAATTCATTAGGATATCCAGAGTAAAATTATCGAGATTTTACTGTAGTAACAAATAATTTCACTACAGTAAAATCTTGATACAACGTATCTCTAGAGAGCATGAATTTTTATCAGGGCTGCGAATTCGAACTCGAACATGAACCCGTACTCAGTTGTACTTGATCATTTTTCTTGAACTTGAACTTGAATTTGCAATAAATTATCGAGTTCAGATTGGAAATGGATTACCTACTCTTTCTACATGTATATTGTTAGACAAGGCTTAAATATCTGTTATTTTAGTTTAATAGTATGTACCAGGGCTGCGAATTTGAACTCGAACTCGGTTGAACTTGATCATTTTTCTTGAACTCGAACTTGAATTTGCAATAAATTATCGAGTTCAGATTGGAAATGGATTACCTACTCTTTCTACACGTATATTGTTAGACAAGGCTTAAATATCTATTATTTTAGTTTAATAGTAAGTACTATGTAATCGATTTCCAATCTGAACTCGATAACTTGATAATTTATTGCAAGTTCGAGTTCAAGTTCAAGAAAAATGATCAAGTTCAACCGAGTTCAAGTTCAAATTCGCAGCCCTGATAAAAATTCATGCTCCCTAAAGATACGTTGTATCAAGATTTTACTGTAGCGAAATTATTTGTTACTAAAGTAAAATCTCGATAATTTTACTCTGGAAATCCTAATGAATTTGAGAAAGCATACTAACTATGCTTATGTCTCAAAAATATTAATTAAAAATTTTGACCAATAAGTATGCCCACCTCATTATAACACTTATTAACATAACATGATCTGCTATTTAATGGAAGTCTGTTTGTTTACCATATAGTACCAGTTCTAGCACTGACATCAACCAGACCTTATCATCCAGGAATCTCAAGCTTTGGCTTTGGAGGTGCACCAGGACCTTTGGCTTCACCACCCTTATATCAGTCAGCCTTTATAGCACCAACCACCATGTTTAATAACCTATTCCAAGTCCATACCATGATGATGATCTTCTTTAAGACACATCAAATACCCAAATGGAAAATATCTGGCAAATTTTTAACCATGATCTCTACACTATGAAGAGTGTGTGGCTGTGCCAAAATGAGTAAGATTTAATATTTTTCTACTTATTTCCTGCACATTTTCTTAAATTGTGAATATTTATCAAAAAACAATAATGAAATGATAAAAATTACATGGGACAGTCTTGGGAGTGATGACCGAAAAATCATTGCTATTACTGATGTGCCTATGTAAAGACAGTCAAGTTTTTCTTACAATTCTTGGCATGGGTTTGCCACATCTTATTTCACTAAAATCAACAATTTTGCAATTAAGTGAAAAACTCCCATATAATCTCTCACTGCTCAGGGCTAAAACATCAGCAAAACAGGAAACTCATGTGAATACATATTACTCATGCTGAAAACCTCCTTCTTGACTTTACCTCATTATGAGAGATTAACTAATGAATTTGTGACAGAAGATTCTCACATATACTTAAGTATATCCAAAATAACTTGTAATATTAACTGTATTTCTCATTACAAAATCCAGTATAACTTAAGTACATCATTACATCATTATTTTTTTCAAGGACGATTTTTAAAATGTTTAACATATGAAGAAATGGAAATATTTTTTTTGTAAAAAATATGATAAACAATTTTTATCACCTGTTACATCTATTTCCATGATTCCTAAATCATCTTCGGTAAACGCTATGGCTGGTGCTATTAAGCCTGACTGATATAAGGGCGGTGAAGCCAAAGATCCTGGTGCACCTCCAAAGCCAAAGCTTGAGATTCCTGGATGATAAGGTCTGGTTGATGTCAGTGCTAGAACTGGTACTATATGGTAAACAAACAGACTTCCATTAAATTGCAGATCATGTAATGTTAATAGGTGTTATAATGAGGTGGGCATACTTATTGGTCAAAATTTTTAATTAATATTTTTGAGACATAAGCATGGTTAGTATGCTTTCTCAAATTCATTAGGATTTCCAGAGTAAAATTATCAAGATTTTACTGTAGTAACAAATAATTTCACTACAGTAAAATCTTGATACAACGTATCTCTAGGGAGCATGAATTTTTATCAGGGCTGCGAATTTGAACTTGAACTCGGTTGAACTTGATCATTTTTCTTGAACTTGAACTCGAACTTGCAATAAATTATCAAGTTATCGAGTTCAGATTGGAAATGTGTTACCTACTCTCTCTACATGTATATTGTTAGACAAGGCTTAAATATCTATTAACTTAGTGTAATAGTAAATTATATGCATTATGTATAAAATTTTGTATGCTATTTTATACTTAATAATCTGTATGTAAAAATTTTGTATATTATTTATTATAAAACTATAAATTCTATTTTTTAAAAACTTTTACAAACAAATGAAAATAAAATTGACATGTAATTTGTGTATATTCGAGTGTCCGTACCCCGAGGCTTCTAGCCTCCAAGGGAATCGTCTCTCTCATTCTCAAAAGATTTGGACTCTAGAATGGACAGAATGTTCTAGAACAGTGATTGGGAACCTTTTCGAGCCTGTGTGCCAAAATTAATGAAATAAAAAATCATTTTATAGCTCGCATGCCAGCCATAAGCATGACAACAGGAGGGGATGGGGGGCACCATCGGTATTTTCCTAGCTACATCGGAAAATATGCATTTCTTTTGAGTTATTTGTTTTACAATGATAGGATTTATAATAGCACCTCATGTGGTTTAGAATTTATTATGTCCTCTGGCATTCACATATATTAATATTCCTGTCCTGATCATAACCCATATTTTTCAACATTCTATCATTCTTTTTATCACACCATATTTTTTCAATCCACCAATCTTGAAAACTCCTTTCACTTTCTTCTTTTGAAAGTTTTGCTTTTTAATTTTAGATTCCGCCATTATACAAAGGAAGAATTAAAGGAAATAGAACAGTAGGGTACTTTCCTGTTAACGGGAATACCTTCAGGACCCTTTGCAGGATCTGGTACTTACGTATTATCCCCATGCCATACTTACGTACAACATTAACAGAAACTGATTGGCCTGTCTCGACATTTACAAACCCAATCTCCGAACAACGTGAAGGGTTTCTTTGGTTCCGGGCGAGGCGAAGGGTGCAGTAGCACCCGGTGACGACTACCCATTACAACAAAGAGAGCCGAAGGCTCGTCAGTATATCCTTTCTATGTTATATCCTCTTGACTGTTGTGCTGCAAATTGAGAGGATATATCGACGAGCCTTCGGCTCACTTAATTGTAAGGGGTAGTCGTCTCCGGGCGCTACCACGCCCTTCACCTCGCCCGGTACCAAAGAAACCCTCCACGTTGTCCGGAGATTGGGTTTGTAAATGTCGAGACCGGCCAATCAGTTTCTGTTAATGTTGTTTTTAAAATAAAATATTGTAAATCCAACAATATGTCAATATATCCTTTCAATGTTATATCCTCTCAAACAGTCATAACAATACATGTTCAAATTTTAAGATATTCCCGTTAACAGGAACGTACCAACAGTAGTTAATCAAAACCAAAAGAATGAAGCATATTAACGTAAATAGTTTATTTTAGTTTATGTTATTCATTTAGGTTATGTGAATACAGCAATCCCTCGCTAACCACGGTGTTGAGTATAGACATTTTGTGAAATGTATACAGTTTTACCAAATGCGGTATGAGATCTCGAGTATACGCAGTTTGAGGGGCATATTTTCATTTATTCCGAAATTGTTTTTCTTAAGTCTGACTTGTGTAATCTTGACGTATTTTAACTAAGAACACATAAGTAATTTAGTAGTTTTGCAATCTTATTACATATATGTACATAGTTTTTCATGTCATCAGACATGGCAGAGCCAGAGAAGTATTGGTGCTTAGTTTTCATTTTCAGTTCGTCTCTGCATACTGACCTCACATTTGACCCCTACTCTGAATTTCTGGTTGATTATGCTTATTCAGAAAGACTTTTTATATACAAACGCTATCTATAATGATGGCATCTTCCATTTCAATATGTCAGTATGTATAAAGGTGCCTGGTCGAAGTAGTGGGTCCTGTCAAAAATGTTCATTTTGAATTCACTTGCAATGTTTCAACTTGTATTTCTCACTGTCTTCTAAAATACAATGTAACGATAACAGATATATATCGAAGTAGTAGTAGTACAATGTAGTATCTGCTTACACTTCACCCTCTTAATGATACACTCGTCAGTACCAATCGAACTGTGTTGCTCAGTGGACATTTTGCTGCTTCTCTGGAGAACTTTGTGTTTTTTTACTTTAATTTTTCCCGAAAGTATTTTTGACTTGTTTTTGTAACACTTTGAAGATTACCATGTTATAAATAAATATTTATTTTACCCATTAATATGGCCACTAAATGTTCAAAAAGTGCTACAAGTGAATGTGTAAAAAGAGCAAGGAAGTTTATGACGTTGGAGAAGAAAATAGAAGTGCTTGATAGACTTGCACGTGGAGAGAGTGCAGCATAGGTGGCACGGGTTTCAGGGGTGAATGAATCAACCATTAGAACAATCAAGAAGAATGATGCTACTATAAGGGCAAGTGTTGCATGTGGAACATCAAAAAGTTCTAAAGTGTCTTACATGCCTCGTGACCATAATGTAGAGAAGACGGAAAAGGCCCTTAATATATGGATAGAAGAACAAGCCCAGAAAAATGTGCCCTTAAGCACTGCAATGATTTGTGAAAAGGCCAGGCATTTACACAAGCATTTTACCGAGACTTGCGAAAAAGAAACAGGAGGGAATGCATGTGCAAAATACATTCAATTTAAGGCCAGTAAGGGCTGGTTCAAAAACTTTAAAAAGAAGGTATAAATTCATAACATAAAGCTCGTGGGAGAATCTGCCTCAGCAGATCATGATGCCGCAGTAATGTTTCTTGAACAATCGAAAAATGTGATTCAGGAGAAGGGTTACTTACCAGAGCAGGTTTTTAATGCCGACGAATCTGGTTTGTTTTGGAAGTGGATGCCTTCTAGAACTTTTAGTTCGAAGGATGAGAAAGCTGCTCCCGGATTCAAAGCAGCCAAGGATAGATTGACTCTTCTCCTTTGCAGCAATGCTTCTGGAGATTGCTTCATTAACCCAATGCTTGTGTATGGGTTGCTTAACCCCCGTGCGTTAAAGGGCAAGAATAAGGACCATCTCCCTCTCTTTTGGAGGTCTAACCGCAAGGCATGGGTTACTGCAGCCTTATTCACAGACTGGTTCAACAACTGTTTTGTCCCAGAGGTTGAGCAATATTTTTCAAGAAAGCAACTACAATTTAAGGCACTACAACTCATCAACAATGCACCCGGTCATCCTGAGACACTCCAATTTTCTCATCCAAACGCTGAGGTTATGTTTCTTCCTCCCAACACAACATCACTTCTTCAGCCCATGGACCAAGGTGTGATAGCAACAATGAAGAGCTATTATATTCGCTGTACTTTTAAACACATCTTGGATGGCATGGACAGGGACTCAACACTAACACTGCCACGGTGTTGGAAAAACTACAACATCACAGATTGCATAAGCATTATAAAATATTCGATTGAAGAGGTAAAGCCATCTACGTTGAATGCTTGTTGGAGAAAAATTTGGAAGGACACAGTGAAGGACTTCAGGGACATTCCTCCGGTTGCTGTTGAGGTGCAGCACATTTTAGAGGTAGCAAGACGTTTGGAAGATGAGGGGCTAACCGACATGCAGCCTAATGATGTTGAGGAGCTCCTTCAGTCCCAGGCCGAGGAGTTAACAGAAGGGGACCTTGAGGAAATTGCTATTCAATCTTCAAGTAGTGATGAGGAGGAGGATGATGTTGTTATAGAGAAACGAATTTTGACTCTCAATAACCTTAGCAAGGGAATGCTGATGGCATTTAACCTTGCAGACCATTTTATGGAAATTGATCCAGTTACAGAGCGTAGCTTAAACTTTAAGCGAGGGCTGGAAGAATTGTTGAGGCCCTATAAGGAGGTGCAGAGGGATTTGAGAAGTAAAATGACCCAATCATCCATTCTGAGTTTTTTTATGAACAAAACTACCACTGATGCTCAATCTAACCAAGATATCGTCATACTAAATGAAGACACGAACTAGAAGGATAGTCTACTTTTTTGGAGATAAGTAAATCTTGTTCTATCACCTTGTTCTTAAATTCTTTTCTTATTGTTTTGTCAACCTTACAATTGGTTTTAATAATTTTATCGTGGATTAAACAGAAAATAATGTTTACTTTGTTTTTTATACACGTATTTAATGTCATTTTTATTGTTATTCCCCTAACCCCTTATTTTCTATGAAACTTTGGTCTTGCCAACCGAGGCACTTTTCAGGAATGTAACCCCCGTGGTTAGCGAGGGATTACTGTATATATAATCTTCATCCTCATTAAGTTTGATTCTTCTAGAGGGATCGCTTCCTTTTTTGTCGAAAGAACGCCTTGTTCCTCTTCTTTTATCTGCAAATTCTGGTGTCTCCCTTTTAAACATCTAACATATTTACATTCCACCTTCCCTGGTATCTTCTCTCAATTTCTTTGACATCTTGGTGAAACCGTTCTCCTTGTTCTTCGCTTACTGCTCCGAGATTTTCCGGGAAGTAATCCAGGTGTGAATGTAAGAAATGTAATTTTGGAGTCATGTTGCAACCCAATGCTTTGAATATATTCAGCATGTTGTTCACAATGTTTTGATAATTTGGGTCCTTGTTATTCCCCAGGAATTTGTGGATAACATCCTTAAAAGCTGCCCATGCTTCTTTTTCAAGATTGTTCATAGTTCATTCGAGTTGCTCATTTAAAGTAAGTTTCCTAATCTGAGGACCAATAAAGATTCCTTCTTTCAATTTTGCTTCTGAAAGAGCTGAGAATTTACCACACAGATACGTTAAACAGTCACCCTCCTTGTCCAAAGCCTTAACAAATTGCTTCATCAATCGCAGTTTTATGTGAAGTGGGGGTAAAAGTACTTTTGATGGGTCAACCTGATTTTGACATGCAATGTTTTTAGAACCTGGTGTCAGATGGAATCTGCGTGGCCATTCCTTCTTTATCCAATGCTGAGATCTTGCACTGCTATCCTATTCACAAAAAAAACATGGAAACTTCCTGTAACCGGATTGTTGACCCAACAATATACGAAGAACTTTTAAGTCTCCACAAAGCAGCCAACTGTGTTCTCATATTTAACCTTGGCCAGAAGAGTTTCGAGATTTTCATATGTTTCCTTCAGGTGCACTGAATGAGCAACAGGAATGGATGCATATAAGTTACCATTGTGGAGAAGGATGCCTTTTAGACTTCTCTTGGAAACATCAATGAACAACCTCCACTCATTTGGGTCATATGTTGTAGTGCCTAACTTGCATATTAATTCAGAAATATTTTTGCAATAAACCAATGAACCATCTTGAGAAAAATACGGGATGAATTCTTCTTCACACTTTCTGTACCAGTAAAATGATGTCCCGGGACAAAGGAAGTTCTTGACACGAAGTCCATGAAGTTTCTCATAATTCCTAGATCAATGGGAAACAGGGAAGTGCACTCACCACGGGCGGTCTGCTACAGAAATGTCTCTTGGCTATGAAGTCACAGAGGCGGTGTTTAAGATTTCATAACTGCACCCCATATCTCCTGTCAATCACTTATACACAGGCAATGCGCTTCTCGTACGATCTAGAACAACAGAGAATACGCTAATGCGTCACTCCTAATCGGGAAACTTCTATAGGGAGTGGTTTTAAAAAATTTCATCTATAATACATGGATCCACTTTTAATGAAAATTACCTACACTTGTAAAATGCAATATGACGTTTTGTAAAAAATCTGTACGTGATGAAAAAGAACCGTTATTATTTTCAGATTCGGCATAGATAAATTACTAAAAAAAGGGTAAAACATTTCAGACAACAGAATCATCGCAGGCCTGTGTTATTCATCCATATATGCTATGTAATGAATTGCTTCAGATACTGTTGCCATGTCTCTACTCTCGATACAGACATTTGCTTCTTTTTTCATCTCAGCGGCATGCCATAGGTTTTCCATCACTGTTCTAGAACTTCCAGACCTATTCTTTAGCTCTGTAAATACTAAAAAGGGGGCATTTGTATTGTCAATTACCATTCATCTGTTGACTTGACTGTTAGCCTAGAAATTATTGTAATTACTTTTCTGATAAGCAAATAACTCATCTCGGTGAGTGGGTAAGTGTAACAGGTAACTTAATATATTTTCTGTAATATTATTTATTTTGCTTTATAAACTTAATTGTATTTATTTTACTTAAAAAAATACATATTAAGCATATAATTATCCCTCTGTTACCTTCCTATTCACATTTAACCTAACGCCTTGGCTTAACTCACATAAGCGTGACTTAACTTTAACAGTTGGTATTTTTGAATTTTAATTTTTCAATTTAAATGATGACTGTTAGGATACTAGTCTAGAAATTTCGTTTTCTTTTTAGAGTGAATTGTAAAGAAAATTGCTTGTCTCGGACTGTGTGGGTAACTTAAATATATTTTCTATAAATTAATTTCTTTTGTTTATAAACTTTTTTGTATTTATTTTTATTTTTTGTTATATATATATATATATATGTGTGTGTGTGTGTGTGTGTGTGTGTGTGTGTGTGTGTGTGTGTGTGTCTATAATTTTCCTCTCAGATTCTTTGTTAAAATGCCTAAAAGTCAGAGTAGTCGGTTCTATGAGTTTTTCTGCCTTGATAAGGAGAAGACAGTGTACAAATGTGCTTTGGAGAACAAGAATGATGAAGCATGTGGCACTGAGGTGAAAGCTGCTGCAAGATGGAATGTATGTGAGAATCTGAAGCGGCACTTAGAGAGAAGTCACCAAGACAATGGAAACTGGTCAAACTGAGCAGGGGTCTTTTGCAGCAAAGAAGCAGAAAGTGGAGAAACAGAAGCAGACTTCCCTTGTGTCTCACTTCAAGCCCATGTCGGTGACAGTCAACGTGACAAAAGAGACTTTCAAGATGGGGCTTGCACAGATGGTCATGTCTGGTGTGGCACTGCATGTATTTGAAAGTCGTGGCTTCGTAACATTAAACGGTGAAATGGCTCGTAAGCTTGGAGTAAGCCTTTCCTGCGACTCTGTCCGTGGTTATATCCTGGAAAAGGCTAAGAGTGTAGAGGAGAAACTTAAAGCCGACCTGATGGGTAAACTCGTTTACATAAAAAGTGATGCTGCTACATGTCAACTGTGAAACTTCCTCGTTGTCAATGTCCAATACTATGACGAAATTGAGGGAAGAGACATAGTTAAAACTTTAAGTTGTTGTTAATACAGAAAGGGAACACACCTGCCAATACATTTGCAATTTGTTGGACTTAACTCTGCAGAGATTCTGCATCCCAAAGGAAAATGTCCTTTGCTTGGTCATTGACAACGCGAGAAATATGACCAAGTCTGTTGAACGACTTAATGAACAAGTGAAAGCAGGATCAGACGACGAAGACGACGTCAGTGACAGTGAGCATGATGAAAACGGAGGTAACAGTACCGAAGATTAAGAAGTAATGGGCATTCATATTCACCACATGAGATGCGCAGTGCACACCCTTCAACTGGCCTGGTCTCCGTCAACCTAACTACACGAAGCTGCTCACCAAGGTTCGTTTTGTGATGCACAAACTACGGGCACCGAATCTTCTGGCTGTGCTTGAAAAGCAAACAAAGAAACGTCCGATTCTGGACATGGCCACGAGGTGGGGTTCCACTTTCTAAATGATTAAGCGCTTTTTGGAACTTCAAGAAGTGATTCAAGATCTTGGGATGGTGTCTCCGGATCTTTATCTCTCAGATGCTATATGGCAGGGGTGGGCAAGCTTTTCAGCATGGCGGGCCGCATCGGTGTTTGCGAATTCTTCAGCAGGCTGCATTGAAAGGTGCCAATGCTTAGGAGGGCCAGATTAGAGTTTAAATCGGGAATTGCTTAGATTCTTAGGCATCATACATAAGTGAAAACCAAGCACATACAAGGATTTTAGGGCTAAATTTTCAAAACTAAAGGTTTTATTGCCATAATATTACCAAAAGTAATATGAAATTGTGTTAAATTTTATTGATCGCTTTTTCACCAAAGCTTCGTGGGCCGCATGGAATGGTGTCGAGGGCTGCGATTTGCCCATCCCTGCTATACGGGTACAGTTGCAGCAACTGAAGGATCTGCTAGAAGCCCCATACGTCACTACGTCATACGTCTGCCTTCAGGAGGAGGCTTTGATTCCTGGGATCTTCATGAAGGAATGGTGCACCCTCAAACGATCATTGCGGCGAATCGGCTGTCGTATCACTGAAGATATAGTTGAATCAATGGAGAAATGTGAGGTGGCTCTGCTGGAGAATAAGATCTTCCTCGCTGCGGTGTTTGTGGATCCCCGTTACAGGATATTGCTTTCTGGCGAATGAAGGAATTCGAGAAGCGGCAACAAAATTGCAGTTTTCCTCATCCTCACTACAAATAGCTGAGGACTCAGCTAATTCAGAATCTATTGTGACAGCTGAGGAGAATGCAACTGGTGAAGAAGAGGATGAGTTTGAGAAGGAGCTTGATCAGTTAGAAATGAGACAATCTTCCCTTAGAATGCGGCAGGCGAGCGCAGTGGAGCAGTTAACTACAGAGTTGGAGCATAGTATTGACAAGATGATTTAGAAGGGAAGGCTAAAGAGTCCATCCATCTGGCCTCTGTTAGATTCATTTGACGAGCCACTAAGAGGGGCATCAAGAATTTTAAGTGCAATGTCTGTAACTCAAGTGTCAGTAGAACGTTTGTTCTCATCAATGCGTTTTATCCTTAGCAACTGCAGCGATTTTCCCCGCACCTACGCACTTAACGAAGCACTTGTTGAAAAAACGCGACGAATAACGCCAGCTATCGAATAACTCCAACCATCGAATATCGCCGTCATTCGTAATTGCCGAACAGAAATGCCATTACTCCTCGCCAATGGCTCGGCCCATAGCAACATGCTTTATATAGGGCGAATATTATCCCTATTTCCCATTTCCTCCTTTCTCCCATGGTTATATAATGTAATCAAGAAATTAACCAATACGAAGTCAAGGAGTCGCCCGTTCAAACTACCCGCCGAATCTCCCCTCATCCGCTCCCATCACATGACCGCGGCTTTTGGGAGAATGAGTCGGCCAGATATCCCGAGAGGGTCAGCTGAGGGTCCCCGCTGCGAGAAGAAGCGATTCCGAGTGACGGAGAGAGAGAGAGAGGAGCGTATACTACAAGACAAGAAGATTTTCCTCGCAAATCGTGTGTGCTGAAAGGTTCCTGAGGACACAGTGTAACTATAGATAATACCCATGAAGTGTTTTATGTTGTGAGACAAGTTTTACATCTCTGTTTCGTTATGTCATGTTTATGTAATTACAATATATCCTATGTTCATGTAATTTAAGCGACGAGGCAGGTGTGTGTCTCAAGACCATTTGTTTTGCTGTTACGTTATAAGTTTCTGTAAAATATAGCATTTAGTTAGAGGTTAACGTGGCATTGTTCTTTGGTCACCACACAACATAAGGTCGTCCATAAAACAGGATCTGTTGGAAGCAATATTATTCCTACGTACAAACAACAACTAGCAGGTTGTTCAATAACTTTATATCATATTTTAAGAACAATATACCGTATCTGCCCGAATAGAAGCCGACCCCGGATTTAAGCCAACCCCCCAAAAACTTCCACAATTTTTTGACAAAAACGTAAATTTTGTAGATTTTATGCTGAAGTGTGCCGGGCATTCATGAACATCTTAGAATACATTATTCGAGATCGAAGAAATGTGTGGGAAATGGTTTAGTTGTTGACATTTTGAAATATTACCCCAATTAATAATTTTTCCTTGCTGAATAATGTTCCACATTCAGTGACAATAATTTCATTCATTTTCATTTTCACAAAAGGTCAAATATAGTAACAGCGATCTTGCCAAGATATTTTTTCATCCAAGTCTATTTCCAATGAAATTAGCATTTACATTGCCTTAAGACATTGCATTTTTATAATTATACACGGTCCATGTAAAGTTTTACCGAAATTCAAACAGTTGAGCATTCAAGCTGTCAATGCATTTTGCGTAATCGTCAATTTATGCAAACGATCTCGCCAAGATATTTTTATATTCATCGTAGGTCAAATATTTACTTTACGAAAAATATAGTACTATCATTTGCATGCGAAGGCAATGAGAGACTTCGAGATTTAACCATAACCCAAATTTTCCTCAGACTCGCATTTAACTTCGGCTTGTATTCGGGCAGATACGGTAGTTTTGGTGTATAAATTTTATCAAAATAAAAGTATAAAATTGTTTTTATTTTCATTTTTTAATGTCTATAAATAGCGTGTATCACGAGCACAATAACCGAACTCGAACTCAATAACATAATTGAACTCGAACTAGAACTTGAACTCGAAAATGTTTGTATATCACTTATGTCACCTATTTTGTTCTGGATGTAAACTGGAGCCTTCTCCTTTCCCCCAGCGGTATCTGTGATGGTACCACTAACTGGCTTAGTATCACCTGAGCCTTTCTCTGGAGGTTTCACAACCACCAAGGAAGTTAGTGGAGTAACAAATCCATACTGCAGTTAGAAAAAAATAAATTCACAAATAGTGTAAAAATATCACTATATTTCAGTATACACAAGATAAACAGAATAAAAACACTTAGGAATTTAAAGGATCTAAAAAGCCTCATTGGAATTAGCTTTTGCTAGCAATACTACAAACTTAATTCTTAATAAACTATTTGCCATACATTCAGTTAAAGAATAAGAAAATGAACTCTCCATTAATGTATGAAAGTATCATACACACATGTTGTTAAGATGCAAATTTTCAATTTTGGTCTTAGTAAATTGTTGTTGGCTTCATTTTATTATGCTGCAAGGTAAATGTACATTCTCTTTTCTGTAAAAATTTATTTCCAATTGTTCTGAAATATTTTAATACCGTAAAGAGATGCATTAACCTGAAAGGGAAATGTCCCTTATTCATATTAAGAGTTGCTAAAAGGATCAACTAATTACTATGGTTTTATTACTTTAACATGGCCCTTGGTTTTTATATGATGACATTTTAAAATGAAACCAGTGCTCAAAATGAGCCAGAATGCACTGGCTCATCACACACGCAAATGATACCGTTCCGTTTTGTCAGACATTTAGAAATACCATCCCTTTTAGCAACCATTCTGTTTCGTAAAAATTTCTGTTCCACTACCAATACAAGCGTTCAGTTTCCTAACCTTTTCCATTTTGAGCACTGAATGAAACATTGGTCTTTCTGAAAACAGACTGTGTGTAGGCATGTAATATTAATGAGTAACATATTTGTATCACAGTAAAATTTGCATGAAAAGGACATACCTGCAGTGCCAACTGAAGTGCTTTTTGCTTTGGAGTAGGGATGACAGGTTCTTTTATCAAACCTCCGATCATATTAAGTGCTGAAGTTATATTTTTACATAGAAGGAAAAAACAGTCATTGAACTATGAGAAATCAATACTGCATTTTTAATAACTTTTATATTAATTTCTAATTTTATTATTTTACCATAAAAATTTATAACCAATACTTATTTATTATTGCAAACATGAGACTCCTCAGAATTCTATTGTGTAATTCTATAAAAATGTTAATTCCTTGAATGCCAATAACTTGTGTTTAATTTCAGTGATAAACTATGTATATGCACAGAGATCTTTTTGTATAAGTTTACTTTAATAATTAAAATCAGAGGCATAATAAATAAATTTCAATTTATTTAATTTGCTCAGACCTTTTCAATCATCCTGACAAGAACAACATAAAACTTTAGTATTACATTAAAAGAAAATTAAAGAAAGAGCCAGGTTAGCCTCCTATGAAATCTTCTGCATTTTATTTTTGAGGGAGCACATAAATATTATAGCACAAGTAAAGCTAAAGTAATGCTTGAATTAGGCAGGAACATATGGAATGCCATTCCACTTGATACAAAATGAATTAATGTTCTGGTTGATAGCCTTTCCATTGTTAAATTTTCCAATTCAAGCACTGTCTTAGGTTTGGGGAACTTTTTTAATCATGTAAACTTTTTATATTAATTTCTCATTGTATCATTATCAACTCTTCATAAGATCTACAAGATAAAAATAAGAGAAGAAATTTTCTACACACTGTTGTTGGTGGTGGTGGTACTGTCAATGGTTGGTGCTTGGGTTGTTGGTTCCCATGGATCCTTCTCCTCCTCCGTGGCTAGCGCCTTGTCAAGCAGTTGACGAATGGTGAGGAATGCCCAGAGCCGCTCAAGAGAGCCCTTCTCTGGTTTGCGAATCTCAGGCTCTGGTGTTCTTGGTGGTGGAAACTTTGGAAATATTATGTCATGAAATGTGGGTGATACTGCTGCAGGCAATGGTCCAGCTTCTGATTGAGCTGGCTTGGCTGAAAAAAAAAAGAAACTAACTTTTTAAAATTTTAATTACAAAATTTGTGATTCTACCTGAACTATATATGCCAACTTTTTTTCTTTTTCACGGTTATTAACCTATGTGGGTTATGTTTATATGATTGGTGATAAATTTTGTAGAGTGAAAGACAGCATTTCAAATATTCGATAAAGCCATTCACTCATCATAAATCAACATTTAAAGCATTGAATATAATAAAATATATCAAAGTGAGATATAATAGTAAATTTTTAGCAGTGAGAACACATTTGATTTTTTATTATACACATGACAAAGACCTCATGCCTCCGTAAACTCACCTTCTTCTGGGTCAGATGGTTTTTCTGTTTGATTTGTTTCACTCAATGGAAGAGGTTCAAGAGCTGGAAGCTTTGGTCTGGAGTCATGTGATGATGATTCCTCTTCTTCTGCTAATTCAGAAGATACTGACATAGAAGCAGTGGATGAGGATGATGAAATGACACCTCCTAGCTCATCTGAGGAGACTGTAGGGTCATTGACTCTGCCAGCAATAACAACTTCAGTGCCAGCGAAATAAGTATGGAATGATGACTCTGTCAGAGATGATAAGTCCACCTGATACAGAAAAAATATTTGTCATTGTTACTTTTAACCGAGTGTTATACAAATATTTGAGTTAATACATTTATTTTGTAATTTCAATTTAGATGTATAGATATTATTGAAAATTGTTCCTCATTAAGTAACACCAGCAAAAGTTGGCAAATAAAGAATTGTATCATATGCTTCTTGAGATTTGTATATTAGAGCCAAGTTTGTTATGAAATTATGTAATATGGTGCATAACAAAAGAGCTAAGGAAATAACCTACAGCTATAAAAGTGAGATTGTTTTTATGTCAAAATAGGAAATTTTACGTGTTAGAATTTTATAAGAATTTATCCGAAATGTATTTTTATTAGCACATAATTTGGACATGATTTTATTGCAGCATTATTACAAATTACCACTCAAAGAGGTATATGAACAAGAAATAAATTTGATAAAAAGAAGCATCAAAACTACCTTATGATTTACCGTATATACCTGAATATAAGACGAGGTTTTGTTCCAATTTTTATGACCGAAAAATCGCTAGTCGTCTTATAATCGCACAGTGCGTAATAGTTTGACTAACAGAGGAGCAGAAGGCAGAGATAGGTAGAGATGGGAAGAATCGAATAGCTCTAATCGAAATACAGGCAGACCTCGTCTTTCATGGCTTTATCTTTCCTGTGTTTCGATCTTTCGCGGTTCCACACCAAGGGTGTAAACGGAGGCTAAAGGGCGAAGAACAGTGGTGTCCTCGGACACCGGTAGGTTCAACCATGCTGTGAAGTCTTTCTGCAATATCTCCGGCCAAAGTGAAAGAGGTACTCACCAACCCGCTCTGGGCCAGCGTGGTGTTTTAAGGCCCACAATCCCCCCATGACATGTACACCCATAAAAAACGGCCCTCATTCTCCGGAGGCTGGATTGCCTCTGACCGTGGCAGTGGTCAGGAACAAGGCAGGAAGGCAGAGGGTGCTAAGAATCCCCGGAGGTTAAACGCCCACTGCCACTCTTTCTCATCCTTACCCAATTCCTTTAACCTCAACCTAACTACCTTTAACTGCCGGACTTTGTCCAGTGAAGATAAACTTCAAGAGCTCCAAGAACAACTGGAGAAGATCAAGTGGGACATTTTAGGACTTAGTGAGGTGAGAAGAAAAGGTGAAGGCCTATTGGAGTTGAAGAGTGGAGATATTTTTTATTACAGGGGAACTGACACAGGAAGAACAGGAGGTGTTGGATTCATCATCAACAAAAAATTGAAGAATAATATCGTGGAAATGGAAAGTTCATCCGAGCGGGCAGCTAGACTAGTGCTTCAAATAAATAAAAGATATCAACTTCAAATAGTCCAAGTTTATGCACCAACGTCATCATACTCGGATGAGGAAGTGGAAGATTTTTACCAAGAAGTTGGAGAACTGCACGACAAAGGAAGCTGCCATCTAAAAGTGGTCATGGGTGATTTCAATGCCAAGGTAGGAGAACAAAAGGAAGACGACAGCGCAGTTGGAAAATGGGGCTATGGAGACAGAAATGAACGAGGGGACCGCCTTGTAGACTTTGCTGAATGTACTAGTCTATATATAATGAACACTTTCTTCAAAAAGAATCCCAATAGAAAATGGACCTGGAAAGGACCCAATGGTACCAAAAACGAAATTGACTACATACTAGTAAATAAGAAGCAATTGGCTGAAGACTGCTCCGTCCTCAACCAGTTTAAAACTGGAAGCGACCATCGCTTGGTAAGATGCAGAATAAAATTCAACTCAAAGTTAGAAAGACAGAAGCTTATAAAGAAGAAGCCTAAGTCTGTTATCAACACGCAGGTGCTAAAAGAACGAAAAGAAGAATTTCAACTCCAACTGAAAAATCGATTCAGTGCACTGGAAGACCAAGAAGTTGAATCCCAATTTATAGAGATACTCAAGGAAACTGCTGAAGAAATAGGCGGAACAGTTAAAACAAAGCCAGAGAAAAAGTTGACTGAAAAAACAAGACTGCTGATGGAAAAAAGAAGGAAAATGTTAATTACTAATGATCCTAAAGAAATGATCCATTTTGCAGAACTAAACAAAACTATAAGGAAGTGCATCAAGGAAGATGTGAAAAAATATAATTATGAACTAATCGAGAAAGCCATAGAAAACAATAGAAGTTACAAGAAAATGAAGCAACATCTCTCGATCGGAAAGAGACAGCTGGTGGCCTTGATGCTAGAAGACGGCTCCATAACCCATAGTAGGAAACTCATCCTGAAACGGGTACAAGAATTTTACACCAAGCTGTATGAGGATCCTCTAGGAAATGATGAAGTAAATGATGATGCAAACATGCCCACCGAAGAGGTCCCAGGTATCCTTCCGGAAGAGGTGAGACACGCAATCAGAAGTATGAAGAATGGAAAAGCATCTGGAATGGATGGTATCACAGCGGAAGTATTCAAAGCAATGGGGAATCATACGGAAACAATTCTCGCTAAGATTTTTAATTCCTGTCTGAGGAAGAAAAAGATACCAGAAACATGGAACCACGCATGTATTATCCTTCTGCACAAGAAAGGTTCCAAAGAAGACTTGAATAACTACAGACCGATCAGCCTACTCCCAACAGTCTACAAAATATTCACCAAAATACTCACTATGCGCCTTCAAAACCATCTTGATGCTGCCCAACCCAGAGAGCAAGCTGGATTTCGCAGTGGGTATAGCACGATGGACCACATCCAAGTCGTGAGAGAGGTAATCAGTCGGACCAACGAGTATGAATTACCTCTATGTATGTGCTTAATCGACTACGAGAAAGCATTCGACTCTGTCCGAACTTCGTCGGTGTTACGTGCACTAAAGAAACAAGGAGTAGAAGAAACGTACATAACCTTGATCAAGAATATCTACGAAAATGCGACAACATCTGTCCAGCTGCATGAAGAGACGAGTGCCTTTAAGGCCGAAAAGGGAGTGAGACAAGGAGATACTATGTCCCCTAAGTTATTTACAGCAGCTCTAGAGGAAGTATTCAAAAGGCTAGACTGGGAGGAAAAAGGCATAAAGGTAAATGGAGAATATCTGAGTCACCTGCGCTTTGCAGATGATATCATACTGTTCGCAGGGAGCCCAGAAGAGCTCCTTAGAAGAACTGAAGAGCTTGAGCAAGCAAGCCGAGAAGCTGGACTTAAGATGAATCTTAATAAATCAAAGGTTATGTACAACTCCTTCACAAATTCTGAGAAGATACATATCAACGGAGCAGAACTTGGAGAAGTAACCAGCTATGTTTACTTAGGTCAACTCATCACTACTGATGGTTCGCTTCTTGGAGAAATCAACCGGAGAGTGAAGATGGCATGGAGTGCATTTGGCAAGAATGCGAACATCTTTAAATCAAATATTCCAGTCTTCCTAAAAAGGAGACTGTATGACCAATGTGTTCTGCCTGTTCTGACATATGGTTGTGAAACATGGACCATGAATGCCAGAATGATACAGCGCCTGCAAACAACACAGAGGGGCATGGAGAGATGCATGTTAGGGATCACCCGAAGAGACCGCAAGAGGAACGACTGGGTAAGAAAGAAGACGGGAGTCTGTGACGTGATTAGAAGAGTGAAGGTGTTAAAATGGCAGTGGGCAGGCCACATTGCTAGAAGAAATGACCAGCGTTGGACGTCCAGTGTCATCGAATGGATCCCAAGAAACATCAAGAGACCGAAAAGAAGACCGAAAGACAGGTGGGACAGAGAGCTTGTTAAGTTCTTGGGGCAAACTTGGAGGAGGGAGGCAGTTGACAGGGAAAACTGGAAGAGTCTGGGGGAGGCCTTCGTCCGTCAGTGGACTGAAAAAGGCTGATGATGATGATGATGATGATGATATATATATATATATATATATATATATATATATATATATATATATATATATATATATATATATATATATAAAATCGAGAAAAAAAATGAACGTAGGTTGCCTAACTTGCAGGGGATAATTCCCCAAATACGGCAGACCGCATCTTTCTTGGGGTTACATTCCTGAAAACCTCCGCAAAACCCCACCAATAATAAATGATGCGTAAAACGCAAAGCTTAAGAGTTTGAATTATGTCAAACCTGAGCAAATAACCCAATGATCCTGAATCGGAAGGGTCAAGAGTTCAGTCTTTCCCCTCGGGACTTCCCTCTCGTAATAAAGACAGAAGGCTCCTGAACGGTGATGCCAGCTTATATTCTGCAACTTTTCACGTGTGAAGGGACACAAAAGTGTGGGAGGATTGCATCCTAAAAATATTTAAAAGTATATATAAGACACGTGTGTGTGTGTATATATATATATATATATATATATATATATATATATATATATATATATATATATATATATATATATATATATATATATATATATATATATATATATATATATATATATATATATATATATATATATATATATATATATATATATATATATATATATATATATATATATATATATATATATATATATATATATATATATATATATATATATATATATATATATATATATATATATATATATATATATATATATATATATATATATATATATATATATATATATATATATATATATATATATATATATATATATATATATACACACACACACGTGTCTTATATATACTTTTAAATATTTTTAGGATGCAATCCTCCCACACTTTTGTGTCCCTTCACACGTGAAAAGTTGCAGAATATAAGCTGGCATCACCGTTCAGGAGCCTTCTGTCTTTATTACGAGAGGGAAGTCCCGAGGGGAAAGACTGAACTCTTGACCCTTCCGATTCAGGATCATTGGGTTATTTGCTCAGGTTTGACATAATTCAAACTCTTAAGCTTTGCGTTTTACGCATCATTTATTATTGGTGGGGTTTTGCGGAGGTTTTCAGGAATGTAACCCCAAGAAAGATGCGGTCTGCCGTATTTGGGGAATTATCCCCTGCAAGTTAGGCAACCTACGTTCATTTTTTTTCTCGATTCTATTACGGAACGTAAATAAGACTTTATTTTCTTATACTTTTTCCGTCTTCTTTTAACTTGTTTAAGTCTCACTTTCATTGAGGTTAATTTTTCCATCTTTTCTCTATTTTACTGCGGTCACCAATACAGAGGACAAATGATCCGTTTTTGCTGGGATGGGAACCAAACCCTGTATTTCCCATTGCCTTAATTACTTCTCTTCCACAATTTCGTCTTTCGCGGTGTTTTTTTTCAGGAACGTAACCCCCGCGAAAGACGAGGTCTGCCTGTATTCGATTCTTAATATCATTTGAAACAATCGATTATTAAAGGCAGTAGTAGAAAATGAACCGATTCAAATGTATTCGAATACAAATACTCTTTTGAATTTTATTATATTTATGCATTTTGATTCATTTGGTAATTTATTAAAAGTGTTGGCTTGGCTGCTAGACACCGCCACTATGCGATAGCTCGAAATGTTTGTTCGTCAGCTGATGTACGAAAGTCAAGGACTGCCTGTAGTAGCAGTGGGTTGAATGGGCGAAAGATTTTGCACCAACATATGTAATTTGATCCTGTCACGATATCATAGTGTGTTGACCGCAGACAAAGTGAACCATCTATGACTGTAGTAAATTCCATGTGAATTAAAGTCTTCGTGATTGTTAACTATCCAGTTTTATGTAAAAATATGGGTGCCCACGTTGAGAAGAGAGGTTCTACACATTCACAAATATCGAAATAATTGCGTAATAGTTATGATGCAAATTTTAAACTTTTAGTGGCGAAATATGCTGATGAAACTAACAACTGTGCAGCAGCAAGAAGGTTTGGTGTCACCGAGGCAAATGTGCAGCAATGGAAAAAATCACAGGAAATGCTAAAGTGTGCAAGTTCAAATCGGAAAGCATTTCGTGGGCTTAAGAAAGGATGTCATAAAAATTTAGAGGACCAGTTAATAACATTTGTGCTAAATATTTGTTCCAAAATATTCAATTGAAAATTCCAATCAAAATTGCTTATTTCAATAGGTTCAATGTTCATTACTCAATGGTATAATAAACCTCTGTCATTGTGTGCATAATAAATTTTTTCCTTTTATTAGGAGTTCAAAATGGGGGGTCGTCTTATAATACGTACTGCACACAATGCCGGCGTTTTACGTGGCCTTACCACCACACCCCTCAACATCCGCATGAACGGTCATCGGGACAGTGTCGCTCATAAGCGCCCCCTTCCAGTGGCCGATCATGCGGTAAGCCATTCTCTACCCTTCAATAGATGTTTTACTGTCAAAACAATCCGGGCTCTCCCAAAAGACTCTCCCGCCCCACAACACCGCCAATGGGAGCTCGTTCATATAGAAATCCTCCGCTCTCTTTCCTTTCCCGGTCTAAACGTTCGTTGACACCCCCACCTCAAATACCCTAGTCTCCTTCCCATGAACCCCATCCTCTTCCCATCCCCTCTACCCCCAGTGAGACACTTAGGTTTAGTTTTAGTAATACTCTTGTGCCGAAGAAGGGCGGATGCCCGAAAGCTCCAAGCAAAAGCCTTCCTCTATCGCCATGGACGTCCACAACACCAAGTAAGTGTCCACTGGCTCCCTCCTATCCCTCTCAACCACTAGTTGCAATCCTATATATCTCCTCTTATTTCCTTATCGTTTTACTATATATATATATATATATATATATATATATATATATATATATAAATACTAAGGAAGAGGAAAGGTAAGTAAGGATATTTTGGGCAACTAGGTGTTGAAGGAAAACCTTCAACACCTAGTTGCCAAAAAAAAAAAAAAAAATATATATATATATATATATACACACACACATATATATATACACATATATATATATATATACATACATACATATATATATATATATATCCTCCTCTGTAAGAAGAGAGCTTATAGAATGACTAGTGAAGGTGTGCTTGCATTCTGCAAGCATTTTCTCTCACCCTAAAGTAAAGAGTATGAGCTGACAAATAATTTTTAAACGCAACAGTTTGCACCTTCTTGCCTATTTAAGTGTTTTTCCTTATGGTCAATATTGGGGTAAAAACAACCCCTAAATTTATAATTATAAAACAATTATAGGTTTTAAGCATTCGTTATGAATACCTCACATTTATGCAAAATTTCATTGATATAGCACCTCTAGAAGTGCATTTATATTAATTTCATTGTTTAAAATTTATGAATTTTTAACAGCCACAATATATAATTTTTATGAAATTTTCAATGTTATTTACCACCGGAACATTATTTCCTAACTTCGTTCAAATTTTCAGCCTCCTGGATCTTCAGAATGTACATAAACATTAGTCAATTTGTTTAACATTTAAGAATTTATTACGGCCGAACGAATGAAAATTTTCAAATTTCTATAATCCTGTTTTCATTATTTGGCAAATTCTAACAGTGGAAAAAATTTCAGCTTCATAGCATATTGAGAAGTACCTAAACAATAAAATGTTAGTAAAATTGTTTATAATTTTTAAGGGCCAAGAAAATAAACATTGTTGCAATTTTGCAATTCTTCCTCCCAATATTTTTCTCGATTCACCTATGTATTAAATTTCAGCTCTCCAACTATTGTAGTTTGGGCCAGACATTAGTATCCTCCTATATCCTATATCCTCCTCTGTAAGAAGAGTGCTTACAGAATGACGGTTATAAATGCATACAACTTTTTTCAGCACGGAAATAATTTATATTTTCGAATGTTTTTACCAATAAATCGTATATTTCAATGTATTTCGTTAACGAACATGTTTTTACAAATAAATCGTACATTTCAATGCATTTCGATAACATTCCTTTAAATATTGTCTTTCAAAACAAAAATAAGAATATTTATTTATTTACTTTAGCTGTCAGAATTACTAAAGCTTAGGAATTCATTACCACTCCCCTCACTGTCCTCAAGCAGTTCCTCGGCGATCTTGTGTTTTCGCTCATCGTCTATGTAAATTGCATCGCCGAGAACATTTTACACACCTCGATCGGCATGTATGAACTGGACTTGATGTTCACGTAAAGGATGTCGCTGGGTGGCAAAGGTCAAACTGTTATTCCAACAGACCAGGTTAATACAAAAGGCAACATTGAGGCAGGTTTTTATGCATTGTATCGATCTTTAACGGGAGTCAGAACATAACGTGATATTTTCATAAACTCTCTCAAACATATTTAGTTTGGCAACAAAGCACACACTCGTATTCCAACCGATCAGATTAATACAAAGGCGACATTGAGACAAAATGTTTTTCTACAACATAGCGTAGCGTAACGTGATATTTTCTTAAACTCTCTCACACATCTAGTTTGGCAGCAAAGCACGAACTCATATTCCAACCGACCAGATTAATACAAAAGCTGACATTGAGACAAAATGTTTTTATACAGCGTAGCGATCTTTAATGGGAGAGTCAGAACATAACGTGATATTCTTGTAAACTCTCTCACACGTAATATCTCATTTCGCGGCAAGGCGAGAACTGTCCCGATACTACACATAGTCAAGTAAAATTACATTGATTTTTTACAAAAAATTAGGTGCGTATTATACATTTTCACATTTCACTCATGAAAACATGGTGCGTATTATATAGATTATGTATTATAATTGGAAAATTACAGTATCTGCCCCATTTTTTAAAGCATGATATTTTAAAATCCATGCAACATTTGATCAGGTGCTTTCTTTAAATTTGTACATTTACTACATGTATCGATAAATTACCACTAGCTTCCCAATGCATGAAAAAACTGTAATGTCTTTTATTGGAATTTGGGAAACATTATGAATCTAAGTATGTACAATATTTTCTATTGTATTACCAAATCCAGTACAGTTACACCATAAATGTGAAATTTAGAATTCAAAGAATAATTTTTAAAGTTAAAAATCTTTTGAAAAAGTGGATGCAGGAACACAAAAAATGTTTAAAAACTTATACTTGATTCACTTTCTCATTGATCAGAAAATTTTAATTTTGCTTCTCCTTTACTGATTATAAGTAATATAGGATTAGAACATTTAAAGTTTCTATTTCTAGTTACTATGATGTTAAAAAAAATAGTGACCAAAAATTGCTTAAAATATATTCATTTTTACTCACTTTTGGATTAACGTAAGAGAATGTCACATTATTCAGGAGTGGTGATGATACTTCCTGGAAGAATGATTCCAGCTGGAGGGTAGCATCTGCTGCCTCATATATTCTCCTAGCAAAAGCATGGTTTTGGAGAGATATTTTTTTTACAAATCTGAAGTCAGCATCATTGCCAAAAGCCAGGGAGAATATAGGTGCCTGTAGAAGAATTGAGATACAGAAATGAGATACAGAATTTTACTGTATTATTTATTAACTTCTTGAAATTTTGAAGCTACAGATGAGCCCCGCTTAAAGCGGCCCCAGCCAACGCGGATTCCTTATAATGCGGATTTTATTTCAAATTAAATTTTTTAAAAATATAGATAGATATCTTATGCACAGTGCGACCATAGTCTAATATCTTATGATTTTCTTTAAATTTCGCACTAATTAAATTTCATAAAGTATCCTAATTATTGTGATATTTCAGCAGTGTTGCATAATATTGCATCGTCTGGTGGCCAGTTTCATTATTTTCCCTGTATATTTCACGGGTCTAACACAAAAAATATATCTCCTAAGGCGGAAAACATTTGAAAAACAGAAATAGAAATATGATTCATGCTTCATGTTTCTTTGGCATCATTGAATAGTAAAGAATGTTTTTGATAATTTATATTTTTTAAATCTATAATTTTCGACAATTACTTTATTACAATGTTAATTTACCGTATTAACATGCCATTATAAATAATAATAAAACAATAATGCTACACATCAAAAAATTATATAATTTTGATCTACATATGAAAAAACATGTGGTACGCACGGAGGGATCTTAATGTTTGAATGCATATAATGTATAATAATATATAATCAGTGATGAGCTGGAAAAAAATTAAGAACCGGCTCTCTAAAAAAAAAAGTCTTAAGGAAATTTGGATAAGGATGGCAGGGGAGGCCTATATGCCAGGGGCACCATATCGCTCTAGTTTAGTAATACCATTCCGCTAGCTTAACAAGTGTTCCGTTTGTAATATATTCCATTTCACACACTGTCGGTAATTGACTATCAGATAGGGCAAAATGTACTTGGGAGGACAAAATCAATAAATTTCCATATTTTCTAAAAATTTAACAACCGGATCGCAAATTCTGAGAAAAATTAACAACAGGCTCGCACGAGCCGGCGGGAGCCAGCTTCAGCTCATCACTGTATAAAATGATATATAAATTGCAGAAAACCCAACATGCACTACTATGGGTTTGATCTATAAGCGGAGCTGCAAGAGAATCGTCGATCAGTGCATGACTTTGTTGGAGGAGCACAGTGACTTCACACGAGTGTCGTGAAGCGGGCTTCGACGGACTATTTGAATGCTACCTACAAGTTTTACGTAATAAGTGAAAAAAAGCTAAGCAGTTGACCCTGGACTCTTTTTTAAATAAAACTTCATAGGTGTTCTGAGAAATATTTTGAAATTATGTACGTTTACCGCTAAAAAGCTTTTTTGTCTTACTGTTTACTAGATAATTTTATAGTTTGTTTAATAAATTACGTTCTAAGAGTCAGGTAGAAATATGTTTAACATTGAATGTGGGTCCAAAATTAATATTTGGGAAATTATTTCCCTCTGGGCGCCTAAAGGTTATGGTGCCCCAACGAACACAGATTTTCGCTTAACGAGGAGACCTCAGGAAAGCATCCTCCGCGTTAAGCAGGGCTCACCTGTATTTCTTCAATTTTTGTCACAAAGCAGTACAATGGTTTTGCATGCAAATCTTTTAAATCTTATTGTTATTTAATTAATTAAACCTATATTTTGCATATAGCATAGGCTGTCATATCAAAGTTAATGTTTACCCTGGCTTCTGTGTTCAATGCTCTTGTACCAGCAAGAATTTTCGAAAGGCGAGTCTCTCCTGTTGTGGGTTCTCCATCGGTGAGAAATATGACTAGTGGTTGGGGAAGGGGTGCACCTTCCTTTTGTTCTTCAAGGGTTCTGCGGAAAGGATCACCACTTAACCCAAGTGCTGCAATTTGTAGACCTGCACGCAGAGCTGCGGCAATATTGGTTCCTAAGGAAAGAATAGTTGTAAGATGACTTAGGGGAAACTTTGAAATGTTTTAAATATTCTGGTGCTTGCATTGTGGCTATTGCATCAAGTCATATATTTTATCTAACTTTAATGGAATGATAATGCATAAAATTAAATAAAACTAATTTTTCCTAAAAATTTATAATGAAACTTACCTCCAATAGCCTCCATGGTTTTTACATATTTCTTGGCTTTTTCAATGTTTTGTGATGTTACTATATGGATTCCTTCGCTCTTTTCAGTTTCCCTGTTCAAAGGAGACCATACCTGAAGAAAAGAATTATCGTATTAGTTTTTAAAATTATGAAAAATTTTGTCTGCACAATGTAAAATGCTTGGTTTGGATTGTGTCATTAATCAGATATTGATTCAGTGTATATATACTATATATTAAAGTAATAGTAAAGTTCCATTACATTATATATTGTAACCATAGGAATATCATAAACAATATAGTTTTATTTTGTGTAATCCTATTACTCAATAGTCATAAACACCAAGAAATTAAGATTTCCTTTAATGAAACTAATAATATGTGCAAATTTGAAGGCAATTTAACTGTAGCAAAAGACTTATAATGAGTCATCCAAGTGCTTCACAATTTGCTGTGCTATATATGTATTAAAGTAAAAGACTAATTTGAACATTAAATTACTTAATGCCACTCACTTTCACAGAATCACTAAACTGAACAATGCTGAAGTAGTCTCCATCATCATTGAGAGAATCAAGAATGAGCAACATAGCTTCCTGAAGTTGCTGAATCTTTCGTCCCCACATGGATCCCGAAGTATCAAGCACAAAAATGACATGCTTATGGAGTTTCTTTGAAGGTTCAACGCTGTCTTCCGTAGGAGCAAAGAAATGGACAAAATAGCCATCGTGCAACTGTGAAATTAAATTATTGTATTTTAAAAAATTAGACTTCTTCCATTTACATAATATATGCACTATTAATGCAACAAGATAAATAAATCTGCATTTTGAGTGAAAGATACTTGTCTCATTTTGCATCTTTTTAAAAGTACCTGAAATGACACCATCTCTGTTTCATTCTTTAAAAAATTGAAAGTTTAACCCACAAATACTTATCATTAAATCACATACATGCACTGACTAAATAACTTCTTAATGCTAAACATGAAAATGCACTATTAAAATAATGATTCTGAGATTCAATTTCTTTTAGCAACCTTTCTCATACTCATCACAAGTACTGATAAACACAAGTGAAAAAAATGGGCATACATTTCAACTAAAATTTGTTATTATCAGTATAAGCACCTTTACTTACAGGCAGTTTATTTTAAAAACTTTGTTGTTATAACTATTTAGTGCTTAAAAAGTAAAGCAGAAACTATAATTGGCAATTTGGCAAAATATCTTTTAAACATGATTATAAATCAGAACAGAGATTTTTCATCTAGATCCATCAAACGGGTTCACTATACTTTTGTTTTAGGGTAAAACATTTCTGAAATGAGAGAAAATAAACATAACTACTTCATCATTACCATTAATTCATGTTAATTATTATGTATCATCTGATCAAGATAAAATCTTACCAAAATATCCCCACTGGCTGAGTGATGGTCCACATCATATTGTACTCTCAGACGTTGTGTAGTGCCTTCCTCAGCACTATTTGGCGACAGTGAATTTTCCTTGTTTTTCTTGCTTAGAAGTTTTTGTTGTTGTTCCATCGACGGTGCAAAAGTTATCAATGCACTCGTTGGAGAGAGTCTCTTAATTTCAACTAATCCACCTATCCATTTATGAAATAAATTAATCAACAGTAAGTTAACTATGTTTACAAAGTTGTTAAATAATTTAAAATGATATTTATAAGCGTTTCGAAAATAATATATTTAATGATTTTCCTTCTTATAACATGCATGCATAAAATATCCATCCTTAATGGCCATTCAAGGAAAATATGTTTTTATTAAATCATATTAATTTAATTAAAAATTAATAAGTAAAATACAAGCTGCTCACCTGACACGGCATCTACCACTTCATTTCCTGATGTTGGTTCAGGTACTTTTAAGGCTGTTATGTTCTGTGGTTCATCTATGAAAACTTCCACTTTCATATCATGTATGACCTTTAAGAAAATAATTGGTTATATAAAAACAGCCACTGGTTTACACAAATAAAAGTAGATTTAGTTTACTTAAATTATCGTTAAAGGTTAACACTGTTTATGTTAGTGACTTGAGTTGAAATATTGGTGACACAAGATTGATTGTCACCACTCACTGGTGATTTCAATAAACAACTTACATAGCAGCTAATTTTTATGACAGCTGTATGCAAAAACTACTTAAATAAAAAAACCTGATTATTAGTTTTAACCACTCAACTGGGTAATTTTTTTTCAAGTGGGTAATTAAATAAATAAAGTTAAATGTCACCCATTTTCCGCAAATATAAAACAGTGTAACTGATAAAAATGCTTCTCTTAGAAATGAAACGTCTCTTTCAAATCTCACAAGCAAACTGAAATTTCCATATACATTTGTTTTTCACATGTACCATTAGGATTACTAGCAGGAAAAACATTCATAAATAGCAGGATTACCCTTGAGACAAAAGTGCATGCAGAGAAAAGTGTGAGTTTTCGCAAGGGAGTGTGAAAAAACCCCGAGTGTCATAAACGGTCATTCAAGAAGTGGCATACACGTAAATGCAACCCGCAACGCATATACAGAGCTTCCTTATGAAGACCTGCTTCTCAAAGAAAAAGGAAGACAAGGCCATCTGTGGTAGGTAGGACGAACTAGAAGAACCCATCTATAAGTGCGAGATGCTACGGGATGGAAAATCACAGCATACCCATAGCAACCAGCATGAAAAATGCCATGACGTCTATACACGGCTTGCCCAACACTGGTGCATCTGGCCATGATGTCTATACACGGCATACCCAGATGAGTGGTTAACAGCTATCCTTATTTTAAAATTATTTAATACAAGGCTCAGAGGTACTTATTGCCATTTATAGGTAAAATTTCAATTAGTAAACAGTAATTCAATTACCTTATCACTCGTGATGAGGTGAATTACATGATCATACAACCCAAGACGTCGTGAGAGTAGCTCCTCATAGGTGAGGTTGAACGTCATCTTAGAACGAGGTTCCAAATTCACGGAGACAGCAAATAAATTGGAATCCCTAGCACTAATGAACAAAATTATATTTTTATTAATTCAGAAAGGTAATTTTACAAAAAATAAAGTTTATCTAAGTAATTAAAATATTAAAAATTATATTATTGATTGAATTGCTGAAGATAAAAAAGTTTATATAAAAATAATTGTGATATTATTGAAGTGTTCTAAAAAGTTGACCAATTCATCATTGAAATTATTTTTATCCCAACTAAAAATTGGATTTGGAGAATGGCTGAACTCACCTCACGGCCACCTGGGCAGCTGTTTGTCCATGTGCAATAGCTTCTTGGTATTCCCTGTTTGCTTCTTCTTTCTCCTTAACATATGCCTTGTATACTTTCCCCTTGACTTCTCTGCAAGTAAAAAGAAAGCCATACTAAGTATCCATTTGACATAGTATTAAACCAAATTTTATCATTTTGAAAAACTCTGAATTTCAAAGTTATAATTTCATCTGACATAATAAGTCCCAGATGAACAAAGAAACAATTGCCTTCCTTTGCTAGTTAAAGATTTCCATTATTCTGAAAATTAAACTATATTTTCCCTTAAAATTGAAAATGTTGATGGTACTGAGAAATTAAAATTGTATAACAGATGAATTGAACTTGAAATTAATTTTTAGATCAGCAAATTATTTTAATACAAATATAGCGTAGATTTATTATTTAAATATATCAAGATCCTTAAGTATACTTCATGAATTTCTTTACAATGCTAATAAAACATATCATTATGCCACCTATAATAATTTAATTAATGACTTACATGAGAAAACCAGAGACAAATGCATTTTCTGGTAAAACAAACTGAAATGCAACTTCAGCAGCCTTTGACCCTCTGTTCACAACACGGCTGGTCACCAGAGTGGTTGCATACCGATACTTCACATCTGATCTTACATGTAAACTGTACACTTCTGGAACAGCCAAATCAGTAGATGTTGATTCTGGAACCTGTAAGATTGGAATTTTGTTCAAAGTACATACATATATAAAATTACATTAGCATAACGCCACACTTTTTATATTGAAAAACGGGCATAAAAAGTCCCACAAATACGCGAGTATTTTTTTAAAATCCTCTTATTTATCCGTTACTTACACCATGATTATAATACGACGGCCATCTCTATACTATTGTTATTCCGTTAAAAATGACACTCAGATGCTTACATTTGTCATAAGTTTCGTAAGTTTGACATTCTTTTCATAATACCATTTACTTCATGCATTTTAATTCAGACTAGGAATCGACAACGGCCAACGTATCAACAAATACATCGTACAAATTACATAATAATGGAAATGTCAAAACGTCTCTACTAATGGGAGATGGGGTGAAATATTTTTAAAAAATCTCCTAATTTTGCGCGCATAATTTAGTTATATAATAATGGAGATGATCTTGCGCCCCCCTTCCTCTGAATACGACTCCTCGTTACTTCCCTGTGGCCGATCGGAAAGGCGACTTCCGTACATTCTGCGTCCTCTTCCCCCTCCCTCTCTGTACCCTCCTCTTTCACCCTCATCCTTCCCTTTTCACCCCCTTCTCCGCCAACAACGGCCGCGCGGCTAGCGAAGGTCAACGACGCCTCCTCTTCCTCCGGACCGGTTCTGCAGGTATTCACAGGAGGAGTCGGCGGACACGGACTCCTCAAGCGCACGCACGCACCCCGTGCGTGCGTGTGAGTTCGTGTGTGCCGCCAGCGGGGCGCGATCGTTGCCCCCTTTCGAGCACACCCCCCTACGGCACCATCTCACCACCACCGGCTCCACAGGCGGACGCTTCTATTCTTCTCCCACCCTCTTTAATAATCACCCCCTGAAGGCCGCCGCCGCCATCCCTACGCAAATCGCACGCTCCCTCGATTACACCTGATGCCACATGCACGAATATCTTTTTCCTTCGCTCGTGCTCCAGCGGTCGTTTCTTTATCGTAATGAAAATCAGAAGGAGAGCGTGAGTATTTTGATACAACGCTTTTATGGGCTCTCTTTCATTGGGTATCAGATATGAATTTTCCATCGTCAATGCATAAAATAAATTATATAAAACGTTAGCTTAACGCTCCCGCTCTAAAAATGTACTACACGAAAGATCTCAACACCGTAATTAGCTCAACTCATCGATGTTATGAAAAAACCATATGCGCATTTCGGCTAAAATGACCGTCTTCAATGGCGATTCACCGAAAGTACATTCTTATTTTTAGAATCTACTTTAGGTGAATTACCACTGTAGACGGCTGCATTGTAGCCGAAATGCGCATCTGGTATTTCATAGCTTTGTTATGGCTATTGGAGATACCTAAGATAAGTACTTTTTCTATTTTTAATAATCCAGTGCTTACTCATGAATTAGTTTTCAGCCGCAGGTCGAGCTCGATTAGTTATCAACGGAATTTTTTTCCTAGTTTCTCAACAGTTGACCGAAATATTTTTTAAAAATTTTATGTGAGAAACGTCCAACAATTGGAACTTTTTATTCATTTTCTCCACAATTTGTTATTCTTCGATTAACAATCGAATGGAAAAATGCTATCTTTATAAATCGAACCAAAGTTCTCGGTTTCAGCGAGTTTACGAAGTTCGTTTCGTGCGATCTCAAAATTATTTCGTCCACTTATTTAACTGATCGTATTCAGGTTTATAAAACTCGCAATGATCGATGATGCACCATTGAGCATAGCTACGTTTTAGATGAAAAACTCATATTTCACCCCTCTTGTTAATGTCTACCTGAGTCACTGGAACATATTTATGGCAAATTTAGCTCAGTAATACATTTTCTATTTTTTTCGTTTTTGAAATGATAGAACTGAATAGGATGATGCGATTTAACTTTAGAAGAAATTCATTTTTGAAAATCCATCTCAAACTTTTTATATGTACTAATCTGTAGATATCTACAAAGTAAAGTGTTTGTATGTATGCAGGGCCGTGCCGTGGGTGACGCGGTGAGGCAACCGCCTCAGGCGCCTCTCGAAGGGGGGTCCGAAATTTGACAACAATGAAAGCCGATCAAAATAAATTACTTACTTAAAATCTGATGCGGCGAACACGACTTTCTCAATATTTGGGGTATAGATATTTAAATTATCATGAATAGCATTATAAGGCAAAATTATTATTTCGTATCGTAAAAGAATACAGTCGTCCTTATTGCCGTAAATTATATTTTGAATATGTTAACAGAATTCACTGCTACATGGTGGTGGCGCTGTATACCGGAAATTAAGAAAAAGTTAAATATCTCCGAAATGGTTGGTTCTACGAAAACTTGTTTCAAACAAAACTTGGAAGAAATATTATTCTCTACAACTTTGGTCCTCACGAAGATTACCAATAACGATGTTTTTAAGGAGATATTTGACGGAAACCGAAAAACCGGTTATTTATAAATAACTCCTAAACAATAACTGTTATGGAAAATTGTTTCAAATGAAAACTGTAGGAAATTACATTCTCTATAACCTTTGTATAGTATTGTATATACGATAATGATGTTTTAACGGAGAAATATCGCAAAAACCGAATCGGGTTTCGAATAAACCTCGACTCCCGGTTAACCGGTATTGTACAAAAACTAATGTTTTTTGTGCTCATGATAAGGTGTTATATATGAAATTTGGTATTAATATGACAAGTACTTTTTGAGTTAGATCGCCCACAATCACATACATCCATCCATCCACACACACATCATTCCGAAAATAGTCTAAACGTGTTCTAGGGACCTCAAAACGTGTATTTCCGTTGAAATCTCGAAGTCGATTTTTTTCGTGATCACAATACTTTCCCTATCTTATATAATAAAATTGAATGTCTGTCCGTGTGTTCCTTATACATTCCCACGCCCTTTGAGCTATCGGGACCAAACTTTGCAAATTGACTTCATATGACTCTACGAGTAACATAGGGTACCTGGGATTTCCAAAATCGACCCGGGTTCGATTCCAGGATACAATTTTATTTTCCCATAAGTTTACACGGGATTTTCGATTTTTCAAAGTGTAAGGTTTTCTTCCTTCATTCGTTAAAATACGTAAATATGGACCGATTTTCTTCGTTTTTGCTTTATTGGACGGCGAAAACTCTACACTATCTTATTCTTGCGATGTTTACATGTTACACGGTCGAATCATTCAGAAATACGCAATTGTTTTCGAAATTTTACTGATATTTCGTACTCTTTCCGACGTTGTCAAGGCGACCGTAATTGTTGCCTCCGATTCAATTAATGCCAATTAAACCTTCAAATAGGTGAAAGAATAGCGTTTTCGCTTCGAACTGTTGTTTAAGCATCGAAATTAATGATGTATAGCAATGTACATAGTTAAGGATAATTATTCTGTTGACTGCGTATGAGAAGCGTTTATAACGACAATTCATCGTGTGTATGCTGGAATCCTACCATTTAGTAAGTAAAACCTTTATATTATACATCTGTAATGCTTACTAACGCACATTTATAATACTCTCCATAGAAGTCACTCGACATCAGTTTGTGGTTGTGAATAAAACGTCTAATCTATACAAGTTTTTCTAGGACGCCAACATTTCCCCAGAAAGTGACAAATGCCTCTTTGGTTCGTAAATGACACACATACCGCACAGAAATATATGGGGCATTTGCTGTAATTAGAAGGTAAGTATGCTTTATTAAAGATTCGATCCCATTTTGAATATTCTTACAAGTTAAAATTCTTAAGATTTATGGATTACAGTGTAAAGGCGACTTTCTCTTGGTCACTTGGTTACGTGTTTGGCATAACCCGGGCATCGCCGGGTACTTTCAGCTGGTAATAAATAAAATAAAAATTAAGGGGCGCCATATTATATATCGCCTCAGGCAGCAAAATGTCTGGGCACGGCCCTGTATGTATGTATGTGTCTGTACGTATATATGTATGTTTTTTATAACTCAGAAACTACAGCGCATAGAAACAAGAGGAAGGTGTTATTTTAATCGGAATAAAGTGTTAGGTGGTGTAGTCAAGTTTTTATATCGATTTGACTGACTTTTATAATTTAAAAAAATATTTTATTTTTATTTTCTCCATTTGAATAGCATAGGGATGAGTGCAACTTATTTTTCATTTGAATTTTAAAATTACTTAAGAAACATGGTACGCAGTTCCTATGAAGGAAAGAACAAAGTTTATTTTTATTGAAAACAGAATCCGAATCCTGGTCGAAATAGCGTAAAAATGCGTTTAGAATCAGAAAAATACGTGATTTTATCAGTTTTATGACAATACCAAATATAGGCTACCATGACAATTCCCATTGTCGCCGTAGTTGAGAGTCCAATGCATTTATATTGATTTATATGCGAAACATTTTAACGTACTATCGTTTTTCAATTTGTGTGCGACTTTGATTTGTTTACATGGCAACAAAATATTTTTTGATTTTAATTTAAATATTAATAATGAACGGTTTTTTATGATATTTTCGTGTGGCGTAGAGTTCTCCAAAGCAAATTGTTTTTAAAACTACGTAAGTAACTTACATAATTAAACGTAGATCTTTCACAAATTGTGATTGGATAAATCGTTTCATTGTTTCCAATGTATTTTTGATATAAACAACTTTCTCGTAACAGAACTCAACAGAACTAATTGGAACTAATGGACGAGTGTGGACGAGAGAATCGAGCTAATGTTCGGAGGATAAATATTCACTCTGTGATTCTTATGTTAAACGTACTCTATTTACTTTTTTGTCTTTAGTTAAATTTATTAATTTCGTTTGTTCGTCCATTTTCTGTTGATTATTGTCTCCTAGCTGGTTTTACTTACAGTTTTCATTTTGAAGATATCGTCACGAAACTTCGCATAGGTATATAATTTTAACCTGTGGGTAACATAGGCTATATGGCCATAAAATATTTGAGGGGAGGGAGAGCTTAACTCAATCACTATTTTCCCATAAGTTTACACGTAATTTTCGATTTTTCACAGCGTAAGATTTTCTTCCTTCATTCATCTAAATAGGTAAATGTGGAGCGGTTTCCTTTTTACTTTATTCGACGGTTAAAACTGTGTACTATTTTATTCCTGCGATGTTTACATGTTACAGGGTCGATGTTTTAGATTCACAAAATCCATTGAAATTCAACGGGCACTTCTGCTATGATTTATAATTATTACCGTAAAATTGTTTGATTCGGATTTGGAAACAGCTTCTTTAATTCACCAAGAAATATATGTAAATTGATTGGAAAAAATCGGCGCTCAGAATATGTAACTACTTTAGTTCTTTTCTAGTTATTTTTAAAATTAATAAAAAAAATCTATTTAAATATTTTCTTCTTTTCTAAAGACAAATTTAAAATTTTGTTATATTACCTTCATATTTATCAACTGACCAAACTATACCCTGAGCAAGTAATTGTATTATTGAGTTGATTTCATGTATGATAATGAATTTCAGCCTAAATGTCGGCAGTAATCGTAACACATCCATTACGATTCAATCGAGCTGGCGAGTGGCTATTATAACTCACAATCAGACCACGTCTATGCGCGAGGAAACACTATTTCAGGCGCCCCCGTAACTATGCCGACTTACGTAACACACTACGACCCAACTTTCTATACAAGTCCTGAAAATGAATGACTCACAATCAGACAACAAGGTCTGACTTACGTTAGATGGACATTTTTACAATCCCATCTTTCCTAAAAACTAGCATATCGCGAATCGACTAGCAGACATGCCGCATACATCAAATAGAATTATTAACTTTGTGGATTTACTCAGTTTTCCAGCAAAAATAGTTAATCATGAGTTACACAATGAATTCTTAGCATTTATTATACGCCTGGCTTGGCTAGCAAAATATATCGTTATATTTTTTACATCCATTAAATTATACATACAGTGACCTACAGTGTTCATTTTAAAACGCAACCGTGAAACCTCGTCGACCTCCAGCAAAGAAATGAAATGCATTAAGATGTCTTGAAAACGTTCTGCTGTCACAGTGTCCTCAAGAATATTGGTCCGATAATTCTGCACTGTGAGAGCGCGCACCACATGCCTATTTTCAACGAATGCAATGGACTTTCATGATAAGCATGCGGATTCGCCGAACTCCATAATCGGTTATTCTGGCTGTTAACATAGCCGTTCAGATGAAACCGTGCTTTGTCTGTAAAAATGTTTTGTCCAACTTGAACGTTGTTACGAATGAATGCCTAAAAACAATGACAGTAACGGAGTCTGGAAGCATGATCGGTAGGCTGCAACTCGTGCATCACATGAATGCGATATGCTCGCAACTGAAGCAATTGTGTAGCTTTATGTGCACTACCTACAGACATGTTCTTCTGTTGGGACAGTTTTCGCAATGATTTAGAGGGAGACTGCAACAAACTGAGCCTCACATCTTCCAAAGTTTCGTCCTTTAGGACCTTGTGACTGCGATTATGTTCCCGATCACACACACTACCAGTCTCTCGAAACTTCCTGATAAGGTGATGAATTGTTGTTTTGTTTGACACCGTCTCATTTGGGAACGCTTCTCGGAAAGCTTCTAGGCACAACGCAAACGATTTGCTACCAAAATAATGCTCAACAACGAAAATTCATTGTTCGAGAGTCAGAACCATCTTCATTGGTCAACAAAGCGTATTGCTCTCCAGTACAATAAACCAACACGTCTGTTTTCTTTGCTGTCAATGGGCTGACTGCATGATGTGGTGTCTCACTGATCAAGGTCAATCCGACCCCTCTATCGGCGCCCAATTAAACATCGCACATGCAGCGTACGGAGACTGAGAATTAAGGTTGCGTTTTAAAATGAACACCCTGTATAATATCCCAGATCTCTGTCATCGTAACCCTATTTGAAGCTTAATATCTCGCAAATTAAATAACCGAATTTGATGTGATTTTCAGGATAGCATTATGACATAATAAAACTTGAGATCAAAGACCCGGGTTCGACTCCAGAAGACAATTTCCATTTCCCATAAGGTAACACGTCAAAAGGGGCATTTCGACGTGCAGACTTTCATTCTTTTTTAGATTAAAATTAGAAAGAATTGACCTATAATCTTCGGATATAAACCATTTTTAAGAAAACATTATAAAGTTTCTTATTCTGTTCATCTTTTTCCGCCTACAATTCGGAATTTCTCAATGTAAACGTTTAATTCACACAGTTTGAGGAAATCTTGCCATTTTAAGGGGATGTTGCCTTGCCTACCAATTCCATTGTTAGACCTCTATATCATATTGTTAATTCAATCCTTATGGGTATAAACGTGCTTTGAATGCTTTTAATACGAGAGGGGGGGAGAGAGGTAGAGGGGGAGAAATGAGGGGGGAGGGAGGGAAAGAGAGGGTGTGAGAGGGAGAGAGGGGGGAGGGAGAGAGAGGGTGAGAGGGGGGAGAGGGAGGGAAAGAGAGGCAACTATTTTAAGTTTAACCAAAGATAGCCCGTCAACAACAGAATATTCACTAGAAATGTTGTATATGGCAAAATATTTAATATGTAAAAGTGTGATATTAATTATTTTAAATGAAAATAATAATAATCTATCCATCTATCTATAATTATTCCGTTGATATTTCAACGGGCATTACACTAGTATACAAATATTATTAGTTAGACAATCCACATGGATGTCGAATATATTTTGGGAATGATTTACACGATTTCTTCAAATATAGTTAATGATATAATAATAATAGTTAATTATTATCGACGTGATGTGAAAGAACCAGCTTCACGTTTTTGTAAAGGTACAAATATATATGCTAACATTTTTATTTGTAAAGTGAACCCACTCTCTGATCCTCCAAGGTTCCAACTTGGGTTTATTGGCCAAACTTAATTTTACCGGTCTGACTTGAGTTCGCCAGCCTTTTCTTCTACAGTATTATGTAATATCTTTTTCTTCGGATATAAAAATTACGTCACAAAACCGGTTGGAAGTAAAAATGCTGAAATATCGCGAGATCATTCAGTGCCGGTCGTGGTAGAGGAGTTGTTAACGTCTCTGGCTCTTAATCTATAAGATCGCGGGTTGGAATCCTGCTTTGGGCATGGATGTATGCGTCTGTCCATGTTACTGTTAAAAAGCTCTTCTTAAAAGGTCGTAGATATGCTGTTTAAGAGTTATTGAAAATAAATAAATAAATATTTTGAATTTCGATGTTCTAATTTATGTACATATTTAATCGTGAAAAATGTTGCAAGAATAATAACTTTCGCCTGTATTTTTCTTAAACAAGTTAGTTGTTCAGGATTATACGAATATTTATTTTTAAGGATAGTACTTTCAATGGACCGAAGTTATATTTGAAGCGTTCGACGACCCCGACTATTCCAAACATTGGGAGCCACTTACGTCCGTCAGATCGTCTGGTTTCTCAGCCTCTTCCGTAGCAGTAACGGCGGCAAACGAAACGCCCTCCTGTGGTGCGATGGTAGTTTCTATTGGCGACGTTGTCGTTTCTGCGGAAGGCTCTCCGGTAGTGGTCGGCGAAGGGGCCCTCACGGTGGCCGGCGACGCAGAGGTCATCAGCGCCACCGCGGCCAGCACGAAGAGGGCGGTTAGTGATTTTGAGGTAGTCATCGTGACCCCTCAATTGAAAAACTCCTTTGGCTATGGAACCAACCTGGCGAAGAGACAAAAGGATGGGTCAAAAATGGTAGCTAAAAACCGACACTGAACTCGGGCTTCATAGAAGATATCTTTACGAAACTTCGCATAGGTATACAATTTTACCCTGCAGCAGTTGCGGATTACCGCACAGGCGCATGAGGCGCTCACCTGGGGCCTCGACACTCATGAGGGCCTCAAAACATTCAAAACTCGATTTTTCCAATGTTTCATTTAGTAAAATATTTCACAATCAGTATAATCTACTACTTACGTACGAATCTCGTGTTTTTACTTAGGTTTGTTACAATGTAACATCCATTGCCTCATTCGAAAACACATCTCACAGTTATAATTCATTTTTTATTTTTCAATATGTGCAGGTTTATATAATAAACACTAAATTTTCTAAATATGCATTTCTGTAATTCAATTTATTTAACCTACTGTATACATTTTTTCCATTCGTAAGTTGAAATTCGTTGAAATTCAACGGGAACTTCTCCTAGTAAATATATAATTATCTATTTACAAGATCATTTCTTGGGGAGTTAAATTTTGAACAAAGAACTTGGTTTAATATGTGCTGAATTAAATCGAAGCTAAAATGTACTTATAAAGCTCGCCTGAAATGAGAACCGCACTCATACGATATCTAATAGGGAAATTATTAATAAGCAAAAGGAAGGAATACGGTAAGTTCCTGTCGCAATAACAGTTGGAATATAACGTCATCTTTACAAATTCGTGGTAAAGTTTCTTTGAGTTTTTAAATGAAATTTAAAGCTAATACTCCAAGTTAAATCACAAACGTAATTCTCACCTCTCGTTTATTTTCCTTATGTGATCGACGAAAATTTAGTACTGGACAGAATACCTGATGGGAGAATAGATCATGGGAATTACAAATTGTTTAGATATTAAACAATGAAAAAAGTTCGCTCTGACCTACAAACTATTGAGGAAACGAGCTCGTCTCATTTTCTTTCCACAAATTTCTAAATTATTCCAAGCATTTAAACTCATTCCCTTTCAAATAACCTTCGGGATTACGATTCTACGAAAAACTCCATCGCCGTGCATTGAAATCTCCGCAAGCAGACGTACTTCTGCAGTAAGAGTAGCAGCGTCGGTTAGGGTACAGCGGGTTGAAGAGAACGACGGGGAGGAAATAAGATGGAGGAATGACGTAGGATGTATTCTGTAATCATGCGAAATATTTGCGATAAAGCAAAGGAAATTTGCCACTCTATTTCATTTTCCTTATTTATCTCAGATATACAAATAACTGCAAGATAATAAACATGAAGAATAATTCAGAATGAAAAATTATTCATCGGTCGATCGTTGCTTATATCAAGAATTTAATCTCTTCCTTCGAGTGAGTGAAAGAGAACATCATTAGTCACAGAATACCATCATTCCTTTTCAATATGGAAATTATCGCGATAATATCTTCGAATTCAGATGATAAATCATTGCGTCTCTATTTTATAAGTTCACAAAATAAAAACTGAACATAATTGCTATGTTGGAGTGTTTTTAATGACAATGCATATTATTTTACGGCAAACATCAAATTACACACTTATATTTTTGCTAATTATTAACCATAATGGATGAGAAGAGAGTGCGGCTTTGACGTTACTTAAGTAATAGATAATATATATATATATAATAGGCTCCATTTATTTTAAAATCGTATATTGAAACTAATGAAATTGTTACTCGGTCAGTGATTCTTCGAGAAAATAGTATGAGTGACAACGAATTCGCGAAATCTTTTATCTTTTCAGCGGGTTCAAGAGAAACCAAGGACCCAAAAAACAAACAATATCTTTGGTGCGTCGGATACTGACATGAGATATAAGGCACTTTTACGATTTGCTTCTTTTTGTTACCCGGCAGACCTCATCTTGTTGTTCTTGGAAAACGCATAAATCAAATTTCTGTACTACAGACGGAGATAAAAATGACCGAATTTATCAGAACAACGTATACTGCAATGTGATCATATTTCGTCGATTACTATACGCAATCGATCTCTAATTCGCATATTTCACCGCCTCCTATGCAGTTAGCAATGACCCTGAAACCGCGGCAGATGGCGAAAAAACTTTACTGTTCTTTTCCTCACAGGAAGAATGCAATTAGAGTTAGCCTTCAACTATAAGATGTGGGAGATTCGGCATTACATATTACGGTGACGTCACCCAAATTTGTCGATTTTCCTCCAAGAGAACAGAACTTCACGCACGTAGCCGCTAATAGTATTTTTTGACGACGCTAAAACATTAGCAAATCTATAAAATATTTACGGTAAAGCTCATTAGAGCCATTGTAATTTGAAAAGGAATCTCTTGTCATTATTCCAAAGCAGATCTGGTGAATGTTCTAACAAATAAACCGTTGGAACTTTAAAGAGATAGTAAAAATAAATTCAGACGCGCACAAAATAAAAATCAGAACGAATCAAAATCCTAAAATGAGGTCATAATTAAGCATTATTAATTATGCGCATGGAGCACTCACGATAATATTCAACATGGTTTTCAAGCAGTAAGCCCTCTGGCCTATAGATAATTTAAGATACTATAAACCCATTAAATTAAAGGAGATTATAATGAAATGAATCAGAGAGTTGATAACAAATTCCCTAAGCCACTCTTGATAGTCAGACATAGGTCTTTATTTAGACTGGAGATTTTTTCTTTTGTCTAAACCAGGAGTTCCAAAAACACGCAGTCCTTTGGGTCGCCAGTTGAAAAAGACCGGTCCTTTCATTACTTTGATTCTAATTTAAGAAGCCGAGAGAGAGAGAATCTTGAACGAGATAATCACGAAGATGCAAAGAGATTCGAGACAAATATAAATGTTTCATATTTGGGAATTGTATTGAAATTTGCTTTTAACCAAAATATATACCATTCGAATCGCTCATTGAAACGTCAACAAAATGTTTAAGGCAATTACTGTGAAGTGAGGCCCTTCGTATACGTTCAAAGCAACATGCGGCCCGACGTCTATTTCAAAATTATCCTTTTAAATAAAGTCTGAGATCCCTGATCTAAACCCGAAGGAGAGACGCCCTAGTCATGTTAACTTTTTCTTAAATCCTTATCTTCCATGCGTAGTAATTTTAAGGTTACGTTCGAATGCGATCAAGAAAAGACGGCAAAATATATTCAGATCTCACATTCATCGGCGGCATACAGTGTAAGTTACGTATTCACCCGATAGTAGCGATAACGTAATAGGCAAGTCAACGTTCGCAGCACGCTAGGAAAGTGAAAATTTGATTTGGTCAAAAATATTTCATATTTTTTGTAAAATAACGGGGCTATAGTTATGCAAATTTTTCCATTAAATAAATAAAACTTGAAAATCCAGACATCTCCGATAGACAAAACGTGACTGTGTCCGAAATGCGCAGCTGGTTTATCAACCGTATCATTGCTACTGAGATTTCTGGATTTTCGATCGGATTCCAGACATAAGGTGAGCTCATGTTTTTTTTCACGAAAAACTAGTCCAGGGTGAACTAGTGGGGTGCGTAAAAAGGCTTGGCACCGACTATTAGAAATATTAGGTTAGAGAGACTTGGTTATTTATCATTAATTTAGGATTCCGGACCGCACCAAAGCGATTAGTCCGCACGATTGGTTCTCCTACCGTAGAAAGCTCACGAACATGAATGACCCATGACATTTAAGTCGGCTACACCCATCCCATGCCATACACCATTCCCCACCCGAAAGTTGTATAACACGTTTAAATCCGAAGAAACCTTAAACCTAATTTACCAAAGAGTTTACCACGTACGAATTCAAGCGGCGAAGCTTAGCTTACCACGACGAATTTGAAACTACGTCACGCAAATTAGAGGCGGTGATGCCTCATACAACTCCGCAGTTCCAACGTATCATTTCGATGTTCTTTCACTCTTCTTTTTCGGCGCGCGTTCTCAAGGACGGTGTGGAAACATCACACGGCGAAGCGCATGCGATCCGAACATCCCCGAAAGACAGCGGAAGGAAGCAATTTTTATGTTTGCGTGTACACGTGCTTCTATTAGACACGGCTAATATCCGAACTGTGGCTAATGTCGACGTTAGCCAGTTTGTGTTGACTAATGTCTACATTAGCCGGGCGGACCAGGCTAATATTGTTAACAAAATACGCACGAGTTAAAAATACTATTATCACTATGCGGGCGAAAGGAACTGGAGGCCTGGTTTTGGAAGCTTCACCGTAATTTTATCGCAGTTTAGTCACTTCTCTTTGACAATTTCAATAAAAGAAACAACATTAGCATGATCCACTCGGCTCCGTTTCCATATTTTATCTATACTTCTTATAATATCTCAATGAAATGGATATGTAGAATTTGAGACGAGATCTTAACAGCAATATTGAATCAATTAACAGAAGCGTTCGTCCGTGACGATATCTTCTTCGAAAAATCGGTACAACATACATTGTACAAACTTTCTCATATATGGGTACTAATGCGTCGTTTAGTTATCTTTAGAAAATGAAAATCGTATTAGCCCGTTTTTAGAAAATCCAATTTTTGTTCAAGTTGCCCAAGAATAAACTAGCCTTATATTCATTTTTTGAGAAATATGAACTATATAGTATTATTGAAGACGTAAACTCAAGTAACTGTACGAAATTTGATCAAAATCGTTAGAGCCGTTTTTGAGAAAATCGGATTGTTGTTAAAAATGCGTAGAATAAACTATTAATTATTGATCAATGTGAACCATTTCTATGTATACTCTGCTCAGTATGATAAAATGCCTAAGTACGAGATTTCATTCATTTTCGCTCTACCGTTTAGGCTCCAGCGCCAGTGACAGACAGACAGACGGCATTGCGAAAACCACTTTTTCGGATTCAGCAACACCTAAAACGTATATTTCCGTAAAAATCTCGAGGTCGAATTTTTTCGCGAAAACAATACTTTCTCGATACTTTGTATGAGAAAGTAAAAATGGAGAGCTTGATGATAGCGAGAGAAGCAAGAATCGTTAAGTGGTTGTGGCTTTATCGAGCCATATCAGTGAAAGAATAATTTTTACTTTCTCATACGAAGTATCGGTATTGTTTTCGCGAAAAAATTCGACCTCGAGATTTTTACGGAAATATACGTTTTAGGTGTTGCCGAATCCGAAAAAGTGGTTTTCGCAATGCCGTCTGTCTGTCTGTCACTGGCGCTGGAGCCTAAACGGTAGAGCGAAAATGAATGAAATCTCGTACTTAGGCATTTTATCATACTGAGCAGAGTATACATAGAAATGGTTCACATTGATCAATAATTAATAGTTTATTCTACGCATTTTTAACAACAATCCGATTTTCTCAAAAACGGCTCTAACGATTTTGATCAAATTTCGTATGGTTACTTGAGTTAACGTCTTCAATAATACTGAATAGTTCATATTTCTCAAAAAATGAATATAACTCTAGTTTATTCTAGGCAACTTTAACAATAATTCGATTTTCTAAAAACGGGCTAATACGATTTTTATTTTCTAAAGATAACTAAACGACGCATTAGTACCCATATATGAGAAAGTTTGTACAATGTATGTTGTACCGATTTTTTTCTATTCATGTGTAAATGTAAAAACTGCTTTTTGTATAATAAAATTATGAAAAGAACACTTTGCAGGAGATATGAATTCATTGGGACACGGAATAGTTTAAATTTTGGTGGTAGAAATATGGATGTTTATCCAATCGTTTATGGCACCAGAGAAAGGAATGCTTTTGCGGTGTGGACATTGATTTGGATACGCGAGGAGATGAGAATGGCTCTAAATGAACGCAAGAAGATGCGGTCTACCGCTCAACCGGATGAAGATGAGAAGAGAGAAGTAACACGGAGATAGTTTTTGAAAAAACCACAAACGGGAGCAGAAGATCCTAGCGGCCAACCGGTGACAGCGGTATCGGATCCGGTCGAGTTACAAAATAAACGCATTTCTGCGGCTTACGTGTAATTTTTTTCGAAAACATGAACGACTATCTGAGCTACGCCGTCGTGCTATAACTTGAAGTTAATGAATTAAGACGAAATAAAAAATGACGACTAAAAATGCAAATGAGATGAATGCAGACGGAGAATCGATGAAAATGCCTCCACTATACTCTTTTGGCGGCTTGCTGGATAGTAACACAACAGTATATATTTAAATTTATACTTAAATTTCCATCGATGCTCAAAACATCAAAGGGATAATATTAATGTGCCTTTAGATCGCATCTGAGACATTAAATGTGTTAGGATTCAAAACAATACGAAGGAAACCCGAAGTTCCTATTAACTGCAGAATGGCAGGCACAATAGTGACAATCCGCGGAGTCTCCGCTCGCGCACGGTCGACTCCGGAAGGTGCACTCGCGGTATGCGCGGTAAACAAATGACGAACAAATTCCGATTTCCGAGCACGGTGGAGATATTGGTTAAGATTGGGACTCCATTGCCATTCGGATCTATTGGATTACCTGAGATTAGAAGCGACGCACCACCGATGGCAGACCGAGTGTACTCCGCGCCTGCTACGCTCTTGAAATGGCGCTGCGACTCACGAGGGCCGAGGATGGTTCGAGTTCATATTGAAGGAGGGGAGGGGAGGCGAGAGGAAGGAGGAGAAGGGGAATTCCCAGAAGGAAGACGGTCAAGGAGAGAGGAAGGGGTAGAGTAGGCATTTGTGAATGGTGGGTGGGAGGGAAGGGAGCGAACGAGGGGGAGGAAAAGGAAAGGGGGGAGGTCTTCTCCTCCTAAGCGATTGCAGGAGATGTTACGGACGGCCGAAGCCATGTAGGGCGGCGATTGGTTTCCGAGAACCTTTTACCCGCAGCCGATTGACGTAATGAAACTCCGACACTTGAATCATACCCGCCGCCCGATTTCATTCAAAACTTCCTCTCTTTCTGGGAAGCCGGCCTCGCTTTCCCCCATGGAGCAGTTTCCATGGACTGGTTACAAGGATGTTGGTCGACTGCGGTGGCCCGAAGAGCGTTTTGTTTATAGCGAAAAGCTCTTCGAAGGCGCTCGTGCGTTTGATTCCAGAGTTAAGATTCTGCAAGCACCTTGAGGTGTCATCACGGATTGTGGAAAAAAGAACCGAGGCGCAATTTAATCCTCTGATTCCAGAAAGGATTAAAAGGAGGTATAATGGGAGATGAAACGGGCTGCTAGAAGCGTTAATACTTTATCGGGATGGAGTAAGAGAAGGTTGAAGAATATTATAAGGGTTATATTTCTCATTCAGTTATATATTTACGAAAAGAATTCTTGGTAAAAAACATTTATCAGTGAACTCCATGAAAAAAGTTGGAAAATTGGTGACTCCATACATTCCAAGCTGTTGATGACTGTCTGAATCTGAATGAGCCTAAAAATCCGGAAAAAAGTAGAAAGGTCAATAAATCTGTATCTATATCATAAATATTTTAGAGTGTATGTATGTTCTTTATACGTTTTTACACCGTTGAAGCTATCGAATTCAAAAGTTTCATGGGCCATCCTATAGACCAAAGGAAGAACTTGGTCTAGGTTTGCAGACCGTGTGGTCTCTTATACCCCATAGGGTCAACAAAATACTATTTCCATAAGAATGGTGTGGAGAAACCCCAAAATGCCATGCAGCCCTTCACTGATGTGGATATAAATATACCTAAATATTAACTTACGATGACGGGAAATGGATTATTTTACCCAAGAAAGACTAAATATTTTCGTTCTGTTCATGTTTTGCCGTATTACATGCTAAATCGCTCGAAATTTTCCTTTAAGCGCAAAATTTATCGGTTTAGATGTCCATTTTCCAGGCGGCAACAAAGCTAAATTTCTTAATTGTTGTCCTCTTCAAATGGAGATAGCCACGTAAAGATTAATGCAAGGAAAATCCACGCCGTAGAGGAAGAATAGCTAAGGCCAAGATAGAGAGTACAAATGGATTCATGCCTAAATATAGACTATGAACACTTTTAAAGTACACCGCTCCCCGGTTATAACGCGGGATTTCGGGGGAGGAGCAGCGACCCGCGTTATTAAAGAACCGCGGTATAACCGAGGACGCGATCGCATTTTTCAATACAATATGTACATACAACTTTTTCCTTTTTTAAATTTCTTTAATTGCTGGAAACTATAAATTAAAAAAAACTTTAAAATAAGCGCGAAAAATTTATTTAGTCACTTCTTTAAAGGTCGGTAATTTTTTGTTGTTTTTACATTAGTACTTTTATCAAAAACCACAGGACTTTCTTTTCCTAGAAGCGGGGAGGAAGGAAGAGCCGCGCTATATCCGAATCCGGGGTATAAGCGACGGCGTTATAACCGGGAAGCGGTGTATAAAGCAATAAAAATCGTTTGCTACTTAAAGAAAACTCTTTCCCGGGCGTTTCAGCTAGTCTTATCTTATACAATAAAATTGAATGTCTGTCCATCTGTTCCTTATACATTCCCACGCCCTTTGAGCTACCGGGACCAAACTTTGCAAATTGACTTCATATGACTCTACGAGTAACATAGGCTACCCGGGATTTCAAAAATTGACCCGGGTTCGAATCCAGGAGAATTTTATTTTCACATAAGTTTACACGGGATTTTCGATTTTTCAGAGTGCAAGATTTTTTTCCTTCATTCGTTAAAACGTAAATATGGATCGATTTTCTTCGTTTTTGTTTTATTCGACGGCTAAAATTCCATACTATCTTATTCTTGCGATTTTTACATGTTACACTGTCGAATCATTTAGAAATACGCAATTGTTTTCGAAATTTTACGGATATTTCGTACTCTTTCCGGACATTGTCAAGGCGACCGTAATTGTTGCCTCCGATTCAATTAATGCCAATTAAACCTTCAAATAGGTGAAAGAATAGCGTTGTTCGCTTCACACTTTGTTTAAGCATCGAAATTATTGCTGTAGCAATGTCAACATTTATACATAGCAACAAATATTTACGGATAATTATTCAGTTAACTGCGTATGGGAAGCGTTTCTAACGATTCAATCAAAGCAGTTGAATCTTCCTATCATCGTTTGAATGCAGAAATCTTATCTCTTTGTAAGTAGAACCATTATATTATACATCCATAATGTTTATTAACGCAAATAGGCTCAAGCATAAATTTTTAATTAAATGAGAATAGGGACACACGTTATTATTTTAAACACATTACATGGTTATCTTCTCTTCATTGATATTCTACATAAACGGTTACATTGATTGTTATATAAAAAAGAAATGACATATATTTGAATAAAAAGAAAAACATAAAAGTTCGCCCAATTCATATGTATCAGAGATATCTCAGAATTAGTTTTTACTTTCTCCAATATACGTTGTATTATTGCTTTCATGAAAAAATTTGAAATCGAGATTACAACGGAAATACACGTTTTGAGGTGCGCAAATGGAGAAATGATTGTATTACCATATAATGCATAATTTTATTCGCCAAAGACGTCTGGCATAACCCGGGCATCGCCGGATACTTTCAGCTAGTACTTATATAAAAGTGAAATTCAGATTATGTTTGTTCTTTATACAAATCCACACCTTTGAAGATATCATCACGAAACTTCGCATAGATATATAATTTTACCCTGCGGGTAACATAGGTTATATGACGTTATAAAATTTTTTAGAGGGGAGGGGGTGTTTAAGTCAATAACTATTTTCCCATAAGTTTACACGTAATTTTCCTTTTTTCAGATTACTAGGTTTTTCTCTTCATTCATCTAAATACCTACATGTAGACCGATTTTCTTTATTCGACGTTTATAACTGTGTATTATCTTATTCTTGAGATGCTTAGAGGTTACACGTCGAAGTTTTTGCGAAATACGCATTTTGTTTTGAAATTTTACACAGTAAGACAAACGTCAATAAATTAATTAACAGTTCGATATTAGTTCTGCCACTTAAAAATGTACTTCTATAATCCCCATTAATAATCCCTCGTTTTTAGTTATTAATTATTAATAATGATATACAAATTATTATGACTTTTTAACACTGAGTTTCATTTTTGTTACTTAAGAATAGAATTTGGAAAATTCTGCGTGCGCCACTGACATATGTTATTAAAATTTCGTAAACAAATCTATTTACACACTATTTATTACTCTAAATTTCGCGCAATATTAGAGCATAGAATATATGGCTAATTTATCTCTATAACATATAATAATTGGTGTTCGGCAAGCTAGAAGGAGAAAATTACAAGTCCTTTCGAAGAAATCACCAGGTTTTTTAAATTTCTGAGGAACGAGTGTTTCGGTTGTGGGAAATTAATCCGGTGAGAAGTGACACAAAATGATGTCTACCAGGTTTGAATCATAAGCAAAATAAATTACTATAAAATTCCTTTGACTTAGAATCGTAGAGCTAACGCAAAGATAAAATATTTTCATTTGATTTTAACGCGTTAACGAATGTGGGATATTTTAAAATGACTTCGAATGATGAGACTATTGATAAGCTGTTTTTTCTTCGTTCTTATCTAATGCAAGAAAATTTTAAAGCAAATATTTACAGAAATGATTAATAAGTTGTGTGGCATCTATTTGCAAGTTGTAATTTACTTATCTTCCTTTGAGTAAAAATAAATTTATTTAATACCCTTTTTGTAAACATTCCATTTTTATCATTTTAATCGGTTAATCACTGATTAGTTACAAAACTTAATCATTAACCATTTTTTCATAAACTTATTAATTTAACATGCCCTACCATTGATTCAACGATTGTGAGGTAGTAGCCTACCGCCTGAGGCGTCAAAACAAAATGCCACTCCAGACCATTACACAATGGTGCAGTTCGATGTCTATATTGATACAACACCGATCATAAAAAAGTGTCGCCTGAGGCGGTCGCCTGTCTGTTTCCTCTTACGCGACAGTGGTGATTGATATCGTCTATGCATCCGTTGAATCGTACCTATTCATTACTAGAAATATCTTTGACTTCGTAATATTTTCAGTAATTGTTTTTGGAGCTGTTAATTTAACAAATTTGCTATCTCGGCAGTATCGCGAACGACGCCCCAGCCGCTGAGATGATACGACCGAACTCCGGCTCCGGAAAATTATTAATTGGGAGAGTTAAATTTGTTTACAGGCAACGCAAATGATGATACCTGTAAAACATATTCTTTTCGGATCTCAAAAGGGAATCTGTAAGTTTATAATGATGAGATTTGAAATGCTGTCATCGTCGCTATAATATAAAAAGTTAATACAAATATAGAAGGCGTAATCCTATCGTCACTTTTTGTATGACGTCTTTTTAACGTGTTTCATAACAAACTTCCCTACAGGATAGAAGATTGAGATTTTGCAAGATTACTTCAATCACGCATTAAAATGACAAAATGACAAAAGAAAATGTTGGCTATGAATATTTAAGAACTTCTAACAGAGCTGACATTTAAAATGTCACCTTACGACGTAAAGCACGAGTTGGAATGATAAATTATTATTATTAAGGACATTGTTACAAGTTGGCCAAAGGGCCAGGTGGCAACAGTATAATTCAGTATAACGTAACATAAATATTTCTCACACATAATTTAATAATACTATGAATTTTTAGAGATTAAAAGAAAAGCATAAATGTATATACATACCAGAGCTGCAAACCACTTCAAAATTTGGAGTGGTTCGGTTCACGGTTCGGTTCTAAATTTTTGGAAGTGGTTCGGTTCAGACGAGAATTTTGACACACACCCATTGCCGCATTGATAATTTCCTCCCTCCTCTCTCTGGGGTTCACCCTTTCTCCGTCTTCCACAAGACCTTTCTTTTTAGTCCTTCCCGTCTTTCCCCAAACCCTCCCTAGATGGTCTCCCGCCTCCAGCCTTTCCTTTCCCCTCCCCCTTTATCCCTTTACAACCTACCCCCTGCAGAAACCCTCTGAGATAGGTTCCTCCTTTCCCTCCCCTCCATTCCCTTCCATCTTACAAACTACCCTCCCTCCCGCGCCTCTACCCATTTCTCTGTACTATATACTTTCTATTCTCACCATATCTGCACCTGACGATAGCATTGTAACGTCGAAACCCGGGTCGTAAGAGAAATAAAAACATAGGAAGTTACAAAGCGTTATTCCTTTGGTTCATTTATAAAAATAAAATAAAAAATGTACGCTATATTTATCAAGGGTCTAGGAAAATTCTTTTCCGTAAGCCCTTATTAAGATTTCCTTGATTGAATGATAGATTTAATTATTGAAGTAGAGAGTTTCTTGATTTCCAATGGCGATGATGCACGGCGTCTCAATTTTTCCAACTTTCAATAATAAATTTATGTAAATGAAATATTTTAATTAGTTAATTGGTCAAATAATATGGAATAAAATATTACTCCGAATGAATTTATGACATGTAAAACTCTAATAAATTCCATTATTAATTCTTATTATTATACAGGGTGTTTCAAAAGGTAAGGTCAACCGGCGAGGAGGTGGTAGAGGACATTGATTTGAGCAGAAAACTTAAATAAAGTTTTTCTCAATTCACTACTTTTGATACTTTTTCACTACAAATGATTAGATTAGAAACTGTAAATAAAAGTTTCCTTTATTTGATACAGTTTGTTAGATGCAGTGTTTTAAACATTTCAGCAGGAATCTTAATAATAAAAACTCACAAGGGATGGGTCATTCAGTGCTCATTATTGGTGCAAATGCTCGAAATGTCGTCCTCTCTCATGCAAGCATACCTCAGCGCGGGATCTAATAGAGATTAGCACACTCTCCAACAACATCTGCTGGCCTCTAATTTCTCCTGCAGCGGCATGAATTCGTTGCAGGATATCTTCCCTGTTTGCAACGTCCGTGGCGTACACCTTTTCTTTCAGGCAGCCCCATAAAAAGAAATCCATCGGAGTTAAATCGGGAGACCGTGCAGGCCAAGACACAGGACCTCCTCTCCCAATCCATCATGTTGGATAGTGTTGATGCAACCACTGATGTACTGGGCGTGTGAAATGCGCCGGTGCACCATCCAGTTGATACCACATGTGCTGACGAATATTTAGAGGTACATCCTCCAGTAATGTATGCAGTGTTCCCTGAAGGAAATTTAGATAATTGGCACCTCCGATCCTGTCTTCCATCACGTATGGACCAATAAGGCTGCTGCCAATAATTACTGCCCAGACATTTATACTAAATCGGTGCTGGAATGAGGAGGATCGTTTTGCACGAGGATTCTTATCTGACCATAAATGAAAATTGTGTAGATTCATAACACCACCTCTTGTGAATCCTGCCTCATCAGTCCATAGTACTTGGTTCAGGAAGTCTGGTTCGTCAATAGCTTTGCGTAAGAGCCATCGACAGTACTCGCGACGACATCCATGGTCTCTTGGTGTTAACTCATGGAAACGACAGAAATGAAAAGGATGTAGACCTTGTCTATGTAAAATATGCCAAACTGACGTATGAGGAAAGCCTGTTCGATGTGCAATATGTCGAGTACTAATGGAAGGGTTTTCGTTAACAATATCAAGAACGTCTTCCTCTTGATGCACATTGCGCCTAGGTCGACCAACATGATGCCTTGGTTGTATCACACCTGTATCTCCCAGCCTTCTGTGTACGGCTTCAAACACGCGTCTTTGAGGATGCCTTCGTTGTGGTAATCGTAACCGATATTCCCTCTCAGCGGCTGCAGCATTACCATCACAAAAACCGTAAATGTAATGCATATCACGATATTCCTCGTTGCTAAACATTTCCGTCCGCACTCTTCTGTCTCTCTTTGAAACTGAACTTTGAACGCTGGCGAGATTCAACCTTGCCGACCTAGGCAAACAGTGATGAATCTTAGCATTCATATTTGAAGCTCTACACAGTCAAAATTTTCTAAAGAAAATTTTGTCAGGCAACTGTTTTGCACTGTTCATGTTGCTGTAACTCGGAAACGGTAGTGAATTGTGAAAAACTTTATTTAAGTTTTCTGCTCAAATTAACGTCCTCTACCCCCTCCTCGCTGGTTGACCTTACCTTTTGAAACACCCTGTATAATAAATTCAAAAGGACACTTTTAGCTCGATTCAAAACATATTATATATTGCTAATTTTTTTCTTTTGCCACCTTAGAAAAGTAATCAAAAAATCAATATGAGAGTAAAATTACGTTACAAGAATAATTTAAAATTAATCGACAGTTCGGGGCAGATTATTCACGAAGTGCGGACACTTATGGTTCAAAGCAAACGATTATACAACGTAGAGTGAACCTCTTTAAATAACACTAACATGTTAATTAATTTTATTTCTCTTAAATAAAGTTTACTAAAATATTATTAAAAATACACACTTTAGATATTTCAAGGAATTCTGCGGGAAATGAATGCCTCCGATCCAAGGGATCCGCCGAAGTCCTCGCCTGTTTTTGCTGGAATATAAACCACCAAGTAATGGAAATATCATAAAAGAACACCACATGAAAGTTAGAAAAGGAATGATATCGTTGAAAGCTCATGCCGTTGAGAGCTACAATTTGAATTTTTCCAAAGAAAAAGATATGAGGAGAGTTATGGTGTTCTAAGAAAGACACAATGCTGAAGGGGGTGATGGTAAGGGCATGGATTTTTCTCTCGGCACGAAAGCAGATTACGGCTCCTTTCTAGGCCATTGTAAAACGACCCTTTAGCCTGCGTTCAGATAAAGATCTTTCTATATTATGTTCGGTTTCTGCCTACAGTGGTTGACCCGGATATTGTCACAGTTGGTGTCCCCATAACTCTCACCATAAATGTCGTCTGTGGATAACAATAGTAGCAGAGAGGAAAGAGATAGGCACTCTTTCCTTTGAAGCAAACCCGCTGGTTTTTCCAATGGAAATTCCTGGTCTTTTCGTTGGTTCGTACTTTGTGGATTGAGACCGAACCGAAACCGAACCACTTTTGGAAATAATTACGCTTCGGTTTTCGGTTCATTGAAAAATTAATCAGTGGTTTCGGTTCGGTTCGCGGTTCAGAAAAATGACTGCGGTTCGGTTCGGTTTGCAGCTCTGATACATACATACAAACAAACATATATAAACACACACATTCCAGTGGTGGATTTTCGCGGGTTCATGATGATTACGGCAATTTATGGATACGACATTGAGGGGGAAATACGAAGGAAGAGCGGGACAGCCAAAGAGGAAACGACCTAGACCGCTGAGAGAACAGAAACCATTGAGGAACAGGATTTTCTTAAGAGTGGGTGCAAGTATCAAAAAGTGCACTGTGCAACGAAATTTAATGTCGTTAAATTAAATGTTAAAATCGGTGCAATAAAGTTAAAAATAATAAGCTAAATAGTTAATCGTATAATTTTAACTTAATCCATTTTTGTATACTCTGATTTCATTATTTTTCTTTAGATTTAAGTAAATAATATTATAATTTTTCCAATATGTAAAAAATAACGTCTTTAGATGTTTTTAGGGCGCCATCGTATATTTTGAGCAGGGCGGCAGAATTCTACCGGAGTACGTCATTGGCCTCAAATTGTTGGCGTGAAATCATTTCTCTTGCAGAGGCAATGCACCTGGAAGTCCCGAACGATGAGATAATATTCTTCTACTAAAACGTGGGCATCAATTCTGACGAACGTTTAACATTTAGATCGCATTAATATGTGAGAGGCACGAATCAATCGGAAATAAGCGTGCAACGCGGCACGTACAAAGATTAACATGCTCGAAAGTTATGTAATAAAAACTTAAGAGATATTCAGTGCGGTCACTTGACGCAGAAGGCAGTCTGGGGTTACATTGCTGACGCACTCTTTAAAATGGATGCGAATTTATTGAGCGACAATGAATTCTCATCGAAGTTGAAAATCATATCTTTGTGCGACTTTGTGGTGATTGCATTTATTTTAACGCTTTTCACAACTAAATTTCCACTACTATTTACTGTATAATTTCTCTTTTACGCTTGGCGTTTGCATCGTTTTGTAGTACTTCATAATGAGGCTCATTGAAAATTAACCATAACGAGTCGAAGAATCAGTGAAGGCATATCACAACATAATAGAAAAATTTCGTATTTTAGGCATAGCGAGTAGTAAACTTTAATGAATGAAAACTAATAACAGTAATCAAGCAGAATTACCGAAAGATGGAGTTAAATGACATTTTCCAAATAGCAGGGATAACAGAGCTGTCAACGACTTATCAGCAAATGTAACGAATTCTTTTTTGTTTGCATTAAATCAAACATTCAGTTTGATAACAACCGATTACGTAATCTTAATATATAATTTGCTTCGTTTGTGACTTGCCATTCTCAAAGGACCCTATTTTCGCTAACTGTTTTGCACGAGAAAACAATCGTGATTTTGTCGTCAAAAGGATTTTCTCTAAATAACATTGAACCAACTTTTAATTTTACACACATACAGTGGAAGTTGTGTAAATTATATTTTAAAACAATGTTGAACCTTAAACAGTATTGTCAAGGAGGGAGAGAGATAGGGTTTGAGGGACAGTAATAAGGAGAATGGGAAGGAGAGAGGGAGAGAGAGAATGAGAGATAGAGAGACATTTTGAATGAACAGCATTTTAAAAATCGTGTTTAAGTTATTTTCATAAAAGTTTTATTTAAAAAATTACTTGTCTTTTTGTTTAAAAACTAAGCAAAGAAATATAAAATACATTATATTTCATATTACGTTATTTCTAACGAGAAAATACGCTAATCTACAATAATAAAAGACAGTGTCACAATGTCACTTTGTCATGTAATGCTTTTTGAAGTTTAATACCTCGCAAACGACAGAACCGAATTTGATGAAATTTTCAGGATAGCATTATGATATAACAACAAAATTTTGTAATGTATCGAACTCGAAATCAAAGACCCGAGTTCGATTCCAGAAGACAATTTCCATTTACCATTAGGTAACACGTAAAAAGGGACATTTCGACGTGCAGACTTTCATTCTTTTTTAGATTAAAATTAGAAAGAATTGACCTATAATCTTCGGATATAAACCATTTTGAAGAAAACATTATAAAGTTTCTTATTCTGTTCATCTTTTTCCGCCTACAATTCAGAATTTCTCAATGTAAACGTTTAATTCAGACAGTTTGAGGAAATCTTGCCATTTTAAGGGGATGTTGCCTTGCCAACCAATTCCATTGTTAGACCTCTACATCATATTGTTAATTCAATCCTTATGGGTATAAACGTGCTTTGAATGCTTTTAATACGAGAGAGAGGGGGGGGAGAGGTAGAGGGGGGAGCGAGAGGAAGGGGGAGAGAGGGAAGTAGAGGAGAGAGGGGGAGGAGAGAGAGGGTGTGAGAGGGGGAAGAGGGAGGGGGAGAGGGAGGGAAAAAGAGGCAACTATTTTAAGTTTAACTAAAGATAGCCTGTCAACAACAGAATATTCACTAGAAATGTTGTATATGACAAAATATTTCATATGTGAAAGTGTGATATTAATTATTTTAAATGAAAATAATAATAATCTATCTATAATTCTTCCGTTGATATTTCAACGGGTATTACACTAGTGTTTAATATTAACCGCCCCACTACTACAAAATACCGCGATTTTTAGCTTATCTTAAGATGATTCAACATAAGTATTTAACAAATTTTTAAATACAGAAACTAAAACTCACAGAAGGGTTGTGAGAATGGAACCTCTCAAAGACTTCTTGGTGGCTAGACATTCAAGTAAAATCTTTATCCAGAAAATAATATTATAATAATATTAAAATTAGACTGTAAATTTTTCCGCTGAGAAAACTTAACTACGCTGTACGGATACTACAATCTGACAAGAACGGTACAATGTGGGAAATTACATCGTAGAAAGTTAAAATAACGATTTCGAAGATCCTTTAAGACGAAATTCAATATCTGAGATTCAACTTTTCGGAAGGAGCATCTCTCATGACCACTATCATCTCGTGCAAACACCAGTACCCAAAGGCCTCTTGACCTATGACGAGAAAATGACATAGCTCATGCGGCAGGAGCGTCAAGGTCAGAGGGAGTCCAGTCCAAAGGAAGGTGACCTTTGTTACACTCCAAATGCCAAATCTGAAGATGTCTAGAGGGAGCCGAGGAGCGGACTGCGCACCGTTGACAAATATCAGGTACACAAAATCTAACGAAAATATTTTGAAAAAATTCACCCCTTTATAAAACTAAAATCGCTCATATTCCGTAAAATGTCGATAATTTAAAGCTTCGCTTAGCCCTTGAGTTTCACAATTAGACAGAAATTTAACATCATTGTGAAAATTAAATTAGTTAATAAATGTCTAAATGAGTAAAAGAAACACTCGTTGGTACTTCTTAAGTTGCATATACATATAATAAAATTTTAATTATTTCACTATTAAAACGCGTACTACATACCAGAAAGTAACCATATAACCGTACTTATCTAGTCATTGGATTGTCTTATCACGTAATATTAATGTTTCAATATCATGAAATACACGATTAATTACAATAAACGTCGATAGTTAAGACTCTTTCTTAAAGAATTATTTGAAAAGTTTTGCTATTTAGCCATGATAAAATTAAAAAACCGTTTTCGACGAGAAGAAAGTGCGACGCACGTTATTTAAAACGACGAAACGTAATAATTTACGAGAGATTCTTTACTAAATCGACTTTTTCATTAAATCAAATTTTATAATTTTAGTCCACAAAAGTATTTATTTCTGCAGTCAGCGGGCCAGCTTCCCGGGACGCAGCTTAGATGGAGCCTTGGGACGTTTAGCTCCTCGGCCTCATACGAAATTATGCAAATAAGAGGCGCAGCTGAAGACACCTATCTCGGGCGTAAAAATATCCAATGACGACACTGACCACGACACATTCGTACATACGCACATGAAACCAAGTATTATAAAGACATACAAGGAAGGTATGTTTAAGGAGTGAAGCAACAGTTCCATGTAAAAAATTGTGAACATCCGTCATAGATTTCGCAACCTTTATAAATTTCACCTTCGCAAAGATACGGGAAAAGACGGAACGCAAAATATCTTTCAAAGGGTAGGACTTGATGATATCAATCAGGGATGCACCCAGGATTTTCTCTTGGGGGTGTAATTCTACGAAAATATTTCTCCTAACATTTGGACAATTTGGGGTCTCTTCAACTACAGGCAAGAGCAGAGGCTGTTCCTCTAAGTGAGACTTGGAGCAGTGGATCGTTTCGACGATATATTAGAAAATCCATCTATTTCAAGATGCAAAATGAAGTAAACAGCGCGTAATTTAAGAGATATCTGTATCATGATTATAAAGTACTAGTGTAATGCCCGTTGAAATATCAACGGAAGAATTATAGATAGATAGATAGATTATTATTGTTTCATTTAAAATAATTAATATCACTCTTTTACGTATGAAATATTTTGCCATATACAATATTTCTAGTGAATATTCTGTTGTTGACGGGCTATCTTTAGTTAAACTTAAAATAGTTGCCTCTCTTTCCCTCCCTCTCCTCTCTCTCCCCCACCCCCCCTATCTTACACCCTCTCTCTCCCTCCCGCCTCCCTCCCCATCCCCCCTCCTCATTTCTCCCACTCCTCATTTCTATCTCTATCCCCTCCCCTTCTTTTCCCCTCCTCCCTCTACTTCCCTCCCTCCCCCCTCTACCTTTCTTCCCCCCCCCCTCTCCCGTATTAAAAGCATTCAAAGCACGTTTATACGCATAAGGATTGAATTAACGGTACTGTACTGTTATACCCCCGCAAATTTATTGTCCCTTAAAAACTCCAAAAAATGGTGTGAATAATAAAAAATTATATTTATTATATATATATATAACATTGAAATGATATATTGACGAGCCTTCGGCTCGCTTTGTTATAATGGGTAGTTGGCTCCGGGCGCTACCGCGCCCTTCGCCTCGCCCGGAACCAAAGAAACCCTCCACGTTGTCCGTGATTGGGTTAGTAAATGTTGAGACAGGCCAATCAGTTTCTTGTCCGGAGATTGGGTTAGTAAATGTCTAGACGGGCCAATCAGTTTTATGCAAAATGTTGCGTTGTTGAAGAAAAGATATACAACTTGCTTCGTCTTTTAATAAACGTACCAAATACTTATAATTCAGCGAAGCCATTATACACGGTTTATATTTATTTTCATTGTTATAGTGTAATAATAGAAACGTGATTTAATTAACAAAACATGTAATTTACTGTTACTTAATATAAAATAAATACATTTTGTATTGTTGAGTTGATTTTTTGGGAGTTTTTAAGGGACAATAAATTTTCGGGGGTATAACAGTACAGTACCGAATTAACAATATGATATAGAGGTCTAACAATGGAATTGGTAGCCAAGGCAACATTCCGTTACAATGGCAATATTTCCACAAAATATGTGAATTAAACGTATAACATGAGCGATTTTGAATTGTATGCGGAAAAAGAAACTTTGTAATTTTTTCTTCAAAATGGTTCAGATCCGAAGATCGTAGGTTATTCCTTCTAGTAGTAACTTCCAAAACAATAAAAGCCTGCACATCAAAAAATTGATTTTTACATGTTACCATATATGGAAAATGGAAATGTCTTCCTTGGAGTCGAACCCAGAACTTTTTTGGAGATTTATTTTCGTCATTACCTTAAAATATGTTAATCAAATACCCTTGCCAAATTTAAATCTTCTACCTGTTCGGGAAGTTTGTTAAAACGCTTTATATCGGCCATCGTGAAAGCGTGACCAACCAACCAACAGACCTGGGCTATTATTATATTAAAAAATTTGGTGAGAGAAATACGAAATCGAAACAGCAAACCTCCTGAGTACCTACATATCTGCTTAATACAAACTCTTCGAGTTTAAGGTTCTTATGTCAGAAAATTTATCGTTTGGGGAAGGGGAGGAGGACTAAGCCCGTCACCCCCCCCCCCTCCCCCCCGTGGTTGCGCTCCTGATATCAATATCGTCCTTCAAATTCCCCTCTCATAGGTTCTTGGAATGCTAATCTTAAACGCGGCAGCAGTCACATACTCACGCCTCTGTACTAATTAAAATTTACGATTTGTGCGACGAAGTAAGCAGGAAAAAAATATTTCCCCCAGAATTTTCCGTACTGAGAAATCGATCCAAGAGAATATAAAAGGAAGTTAAGGCGCAATGCGCATGAAATCTTCGAGGATGGATATAATCAAACTCGATAAATTTGTCACAATTCGAACAAAAATCTCACTAATTTTTATTACAAAGTTTTGCAACTACGTTTTGCCTTAGCGAGCGAAATTTTCCGAATTAAAACTTGACTATTCGACTTATTCCTGGAGAGTGGTGAAAATTTTCGATGTCTTCTTAACTACCTGGTTCTCGCGAATCACTGCATTGGTTTCGTCTTTTACGCTTTTCTCGGTGAAGGTTACCAAGGTTCTTCTTAAGAAGAAAACGCGCGTCATTCTCCGCCAGGTGGAACTAACTCTTTGTTGATTTTTGAATGCGCATTCTCGTCAGAGTCGTTTATTTTTGTTTTCGCCCCACTCACGTCGTTATTATTTGTACTTCATGCACACGATTCTCCGCTTTTCTTTGCGTAGGTATAACGGATGGGATCGCGTGGAAGACTTTCTCATGGGAACCGCCTTCTTAACGGCACGCCGTGCGTTTAATTAAGAGAGAACAATTTAATCTCGATAGAAGGATTACAAAGGCTGAAGTTGTTTATTAATCTCCGATGATGGGAAGTAATATGAAAATATTATTGTAAGATTATATTCAGTGTGAGTGGCTTGAGTGGTCGATGAATATATTGAAACTTTTAAATATCCGATTGAACGGTAAATTTGCTTTACCTTACACTCTCCTGAGAGCACACATTTTAAAATTACATATAATTTAGGTACCTTATATTCTCCGAAGAACACACTTAGCTTTGAATCTATAAATATTACTAAATTCTCTATACCTGGCGGTAATGAATTCGATCTACGTCTTTTAAATATTGATTTTCCTTTTCCGTTCTGTTGAGTTGATTTTATTCCCGCTTCCTATTCTCTATTTAAAAATTCTCTCATGCAGCCAGTACCTTCAACACAAGATCCTATCCGAACTTTTTTCTAAAATCTTTTGTACCTTTCCTATTTGTTTCATGCTACGTTACCGGCATCAGTCCCCGGAGATAAATTACACCTCCCACCAAATTTCCTTGACTTCATTTACTGCACCAAAAAAAATCGGTACAACATACATTGTAAAAACTTTCTCATATATGGGTACTAATGCGTCGTTTAATTATCTTTAGAAAATGAAAATCGTATCAGCCGGTTTTTAGAAAATCCAATTTTTCTTGAAGTTGCCCAAGAATAAACTAGCCTTTTATTCATTCATTGAGAAAAATGAAATATGTAGTATTATTGCAGACGTATACTCAAGTATCTGTACGAAATTTGATCAAAATCGTTGGAGCTGTTTTTGAGAAAATCAAATTATTGTTAAAGTTGCCTAGAATAAACTAGCCTTATATTCATTTTTTAAGAAATAAGAACTATTTGGGATTATTGAAGACGTAAACTCAAGTAACCATACGAAATTTGATCAAAATCGTTGTGGCCGTTTTTGAGAAAATCATATTGTTGTTAAAAATGCGTAGAATAAACTTCCCTTAATTATTGAGCAATGCCAACCATTTCTGCAAAGCCTCTGCTCTGTACAATAAAATGACTAAATACAAGATTTCATTCATTTTTACTCTACCGTTTAGGTTCTAGAGTCAGTAACAGACAGACAGACGGCATTGCGAAAACCACTTTTTCGGACTCAGCTACACCTAAAACGGATATTTCCGTAAAAATTTCGAGGTCGAATTTTTTCGCGATTGCAATACTTTCTCAATATACTTCGTATATGAGAAAGTAACAAGTGAGGAAAGTGTACAACGTATCACAAATGGGCGCATTTCGTGCAATGGAGTATTAGAAAGAAATTATACACCTGCACGTAAGGGATGTAGCGTTTTAAAATTCTTTTCTTCATCATAAATAATCCATTTTCTTCCGATGTAATAATATTGCATGCACACGTAAATTAAACGTTTGTTTGTGAGATTGTTTATGTTAGCAACAATGAAGAAGTAACCATGCAAGAAAATTTCTGTTCAACTCGATATAAGACATTCTTGTTTGATTTTCTCAATAACGGCTACTCCTACGATAAAAGTGTATAGGGAAGGAAATACTCTTCTTTACTAGTTCTACAAGTTTTATTTGAAAAATATTTTGATGTGACTAATACCTTACGAGATATGACGAAAATTTAATTTTTTGTCACCAGTAAAGTGGTACTCCTGATTGGTGTACGTAATTCATTTTTGCGATTTTCTTATTATATTTGATTGTAAGTCCTTAATATCTAATTTCATGCAAATCCGTTCTGTAGAAGCCGAGAACGAACATGCGGACGGACGGACGGACCGACGGACGGACAGACCGACGACAATAGGCGCTCACGCTGGAAGCGAAACGCGCCTAAAAAGGATAAAAATACACAGCAGGAATACATTTTTGCTGCAATTCCTGAATTTTTTTTAGTCTTTTTTATTTTTCTCGCAAATTTTTTTTACAATAATTTTCTGATAAAATGACTAAATATGAGATTCCATTCATTTTCGCTCTACCGTTTAGGCTCTAGAACCAGTAACAGACAGGGAGACAGACGTCATTGCGAAAACCACTTTATCGGACCCGGCGCCGGCGGCACCTAAAACATATATTTTCGTAAAAATCTCGAGGTCGAATTTTTTCGCGATTACAATACTTTCTCAATATATGTACTTCGCATATGAGAAGTAAAAAAGCTCTAGCGATTTTGTCTACGTGTTTAATCATCGTGATGCTCCCTTAGGCTTATCAGCGCTGGCAAGTACAAATATTGCGCATAAATCCATAACATATTCGAGATTACCGTTCGTATTCTATTATTCTTACACTGCATTGTCTGCCAACTGCCAACATAAATGTTTCGTTACGTTAGAAAATCGTCCTTTACAAATCAAGCTGCCGTTCCTTGACTATTTCGAGGTTTCTGATCTTCGAATGAGACCAATGCCTCGAAGAAGTATTCATCGGTTGGTCGTAATTATAATTGCTTCAGATATTTACACAATAAAAATACCATTTCCATAGAAGGAAGAATATTAGCTTCATTCTGTTAGCGTTTCTCATCGCTTTTAATCCACACATGAGCTCAAATTCAAGGTATGAGCCATTTTCCATCTAGATAATTAACAATAACAGAAACAAATAGATGGAGCACCGTCCAAAGAAGGTTTCGTAAGCGCGACCTAAGATGGGCGGGAAGATTGCCAGCTCAGTAAATAAGGACGGTTTATACTACATTCTTCCGAGTTCTCATCTTTATTTTCGCCTCTACTATCCTTTGAAGTTGCTTTACGTGCCGTGCGTACAAAATAATAATTCCTTACCATATAATTTACAAACCTAAATATCGGCAACAGGTCTTTCAACCTGTTTCACAACGAATGGATCTCCATATTCTAGTTCATAAGCACCGCTGCGATACATCACCGAGTCAAGACTCGCATTGTGCCGCCTTGGAATTCGCAGTCTTCCACGTTGCTGGGTCAAAAGTAAGGTGAATCCTTCTCGGCGGGGGATCGCTTTAAAAGCATCAACTTATTCGGTGTGTGCGTCATTGCTAATTTATCCGTCGGAAACCCACGGTCAACCGGATGCTGAAGGTCACCGTAGAGGAAAACCGCTCTTTTCGCCGATTTGAAGTTTATTTTCCGTAATATTGCGTATGTAACGAAAGTCACGTCAAACGAATGCACGTTGCATTTTCGCTGAATCCAATTAATTGGATCGAAAGAATTTTTAGGATAAATGCTCCCACCAAAAAAAAACCGAAGAACATGAAAATAAATGAACATTTATATTTTGAATGCGTAAATAAACAATAACCTGATTTGTCGAGAGAGAAAATACAAAATTCCATTCGATTGAAAACTCAAACGATAAATTTGTGATACGTCAAATAAAAAGAAAAACTACATCATCCTGTAATGCTCCGTAGAGCTTTTTCGTGTCGGTGCTGTAAGGCCATAGGAAGTTAAGACGGAATAGGAAAGATCCGAGTTTTCAAGGAAAACACGCAAATGGAGAATTCTTTTAATTATTTATTTTTTACCGTTGCTTTTCCATCTCAAAGGAGATGCGCGCCGCTATAAAAACGTGGTTAAGTGACTGTTACAGAGAAAATGTAGAAGGAAAGAATCCTTTTATCATCGCAGAAAATAATCATTCAAAGACTTATTGGTTTTTGAATCGCAAATCCGCACAGAATATTTTGCTCTGTATAAACCTTAACATTAATCAAGATAGGAGATTGAAGCCTCCAAGCGGAAATTGTAAGAGGAGTCATCGCACCCCCTGCCAGCCACCAGATCGGAGAGATTCAGAATTGCATCCACATGTGGACACCCATACCTCGAAAAATTTGAAAATAGGAGGAAAGTCCAATAGGACTGGAACGCGTAACAGCCCGCGCTTATTTTTAACAATTTTAACAATGCGAATATAATATCCTCGCCAAAAAGAGTCCACAATTATTCTGTCGGTGGTGCACGAGCATGGTCAATGCCTCTCTCACGCACGCCGAATCCACAAAATGCCAAGTGGTTCTTTTTGCGCTCGCTTAATTCTCGGCGAAAGATCGAAGGGAGCGTCTTCTTTCGATCCTTATTAATAGAACGTGAAAACCTCAAAACATTTTGGATTTATTCTTAGGAAAGTTTGACATCGATTCGCGCGGGTTGACTTACTCGCATCACCAGCGAACGAACAGTGCCACTAATAGTGCAGGAGGACGGTTTTAATATTTTCTAGCGCTTATACAGATGCACACGTGTGCGCGCGCACATGCGCACTTGTTTGTATTTTTCGTGTTTACGACTGCTATATATAACATCCAGAACGTAGAGCTTTCCCCATTACCTCAAAATTTTCGCAGGTTTTCCCCAACTTATTCCAGCGAAGCCGTTTCCCGCCCTCGGGTGTACGTGTACTGTCCGCTTCTTTTTCTTCCATTTGTCTTCCCTCCCTTCTTGCAGTCGGCCATCAACAATAGCTCTCTCTTTTTTTCCGTGCCTACGTCATCCAACCTCCATCTTCTTCTCCTGCCCACAAGCTTTCTTACATTCAAATTCATTCCTTTGCTAGTACGAAATTCATTTCTGATTGCATTATTTTTTATTAGTACCTATCAAGCGAACTAAGTTTACATATAAACGTACCATACAGTTAATTCGCTAAATCTATCTTCTTTCTACCATACTCCGTATTTATATTTTGTCTTAGATAATTCCGAACACGCGTAGTGATCTAATGCGTTTCTTTTTCAATCCAATGCTGAATTACTGCTTTTCATTGGGATTATAAAATAACCGATCCGCTTTCTTTTGGCGTGTTCATCCCATACATAAAATTGAAAAAATGACAAATTTCTCCCTGCTTTTAATTCAAACTATTTATTTTCTGCAGAGATTATATGAATTTACATGTATAAATATTCTCCATGTCATTCATCTAATTATTTTTTCCAGTTTTAATAATTTGAATTGCTTATGATTTCTCATTGCCAATTTCCTAAACTCCACATTCAAATGATATATTTATTCTGGTTCTCAAGTATAGTTGTCAGAGTACAAGCTAATTTCCTACTTGTTCCGTTGAAACCAAACTTGAAAAAAATCGATGTTTTCTCTCCCTCTTAACATGTACTTATTAATTTCTTACTAAAACATTCTCTTCTTTTCTCGTTAGGGTTGTTTGACCGTGTCGCATGAAGACACGTTAAACAAATACTCCCTGTTTAAACCTGCTCTTCTCCGTAGGAGTTCGTGCCAATCGACCCGAGAGGACCTCACCGGTAACCGAATATTGGCCTCCTGCGCAGGTGGAAGGATTCTCGGACACACAGGTCGCTCTTACGACCTTGGTCGAGGATGTAATTCGAGGCGTCATGGTGGCAGCACCGTCTTCTCCCAAGAAGCACCGAGGCCAATCTTCTCTCTATTGTTTAATGCTCGCAAACGCATTTTTTCAGCAACAAATTCGGATTTTTGGACGGAATAATTGGCAATTAAAACTTAACGCTTATTTTATAATTATGTCAAATACAAGTGTTGTTCGATTTTTCATCGTTTTTATGACGACATAAAAATAAAATAATTATAGAATGATTAATCTAAATTACCTCGATAACAACAATTTTGTTAACTTATAAATGTATGGAAATTTACAGGAAGTTTAGCGATTAATTAAACACGTATCAAATCGGAGGAAAAGACGTGTTGGAAATAGAGAGATGAAAGCAGAGAAGAAAAATTTACTACCTGTCATCTACGTAAATATTATCATCATCATTAGTAACCTGTTTGTAAACGGGTCCATGATTATAGGTTTTGCCTTTTTCTCCACATTTTTCTGTCCTTTCTCATTTCTTGATAACTTTCTTTCTTTTCCAAAGCGTTCATCAGTTGAAACCTTTTCCTCCCTCACCCTCTTTTGCCTTCAACTTCTCTTTCTCTCATATATATATATATATATATATATATATATAATCATGGAATCTCTCCTCACCATATTACCAGTCCAGCTCGCGATCCTTCTCCAGATCAGAAGTATGATTTCTCTCTTCCCTCCTGTTCTTCCTTTTTCTTCCTCATTTCTAATTTATCCGTCCATTTTCTTTTCAGCAGTTTTCTTCACAACCACTCTTGAATCACGAAATTAACCAACGGGGGATGGCTGCAAGTTCGACGTGATTTAAATTTCACAATGTCCTAATGTTTTACTTGGTGCCATTGATTTTTTTTACGTATCTATTTTCCTTTCGCAGAACTTACTCCAAATCCAATAGTAGGTATGCGTGTTTTTTATTCGTATTCGCTCTACAGCTTAGTCACCCATAAGTCATTTAATTTCTGCCATTCAAATTAATGGTTATTTTTTGTTGGAGACGCCTGCCACTTAATGAATAAATACGTGTACATCGCGATGGATAGAGAAATGATGTGACGTCTACATTTAATTGGCGCGACCGCGAAGATTCCATCATTCACGCATCGAAAATTTTCGCTTAAATATTAAATTTATAAAGTTATTAACGGAGCATTTTCTAAAATCAATTTAATGCATGACGCGGGAATTCTTCTGTGATCGTTCTTAAGGACACTACAACATCCTCATCGCAAATCTCTCAATATTAAGAGGGTATCGTCTGCGAAAATGACTTACATAAGTTAGATATCGCTGAGTATGTTAAGTATAACGTAATGGCGATAACGTTCCTTGAATAAATGTGTGAAAGAGAATCCTAGACAACATGCGGAGAGTTGGTGAACTATCTTGTTTTAGAAGACACATTTTGCACAAACATTTTAAAATTAATATAGCAGCAATAATATGTCAATATCTTAAGGGAATTTGTTGGCATTTGATTATGCTATAAGAACATTTATAGCCTTAGAATCGATATTATGATTAGTAACAACGCGCAAGGAGTGCATATACCTAATGAAGCTTTCATTTATAGTGTAAAAAAACATAAGATTTGAGGAAAGAACTCACATATATAAATAGAGAATAATGGAAATATGCTGTAATAAATTAACGAAAAAGGTTTTTCTGAAAACAGGATAAGCTTTCTTGAAGATGATGCGTTGGAATATGGTGGCAAGAACGAAAAATAATAAATATGTTCGACACATTGAGAGAAACTGTTAAAGTTAAAAAAATAGAACAATTTGCGTCGCAATACTTCACATTCACATTGTCAGTGAAGGAATTATGCATTGGCGTTACCTGAAAGACAAAATATTGGGGAAGAAAAAACTTCGATTTTTAAAGCAACGTGTGAGTGAAGACAATGAAAGAAATATAATAACATATCGAACAACAAGACAATGATATGAGAGACGATAATCTTAATAAAAGGACATAGATAAATGTTGTTTGTCCTTAACTCCACAAGAATGGGAAAGAGAAAGGAAGTTGCCAGAGAGGCCCAGGTGGCAGATCAAGTTGAAAAAGATGGATGGAGGACATCAGGAAGAAGGAAGTGTACAAGATAGCAGAGGAGTGGAGGGGGTGGGGGAAGGAAGGAGGGGAATTATGGAAGGGAGAGGTGGAAGTATGTACCTCGCTCATCTCCTGGTCCTCCAGAAACTACGGAAAAATGGTTGACAGCGAATGTGGTTTCTACCTAAAGAGATAGAGGTAAATCATGGATTTTTTTTCTGTATTTCAGGATAGCGTCAATTTATCGAGGTTAACTTATGCTTGTCGTGACCAGCTGGGAAACGCATATTCATCGAGTATCGTCGTAATATGGCACTCAATCTAGCAAGCGATATTTGTCAGAGACATTCTGTAGCATTGCAACCCCTGCCACGCATACATCTGCAAAGTAACTTGTAGATATCATTACGGTGAGACGGAATAAGGATCTTTCTCTCGCCATAATAAAGGAGGTTACCTATCTAAAAATTATTTTTAAACCATTTAAATATACATGAAGGCCCACTAGAGCAGTGGTTCTAAACGTAGGGTCGCGACCTCCATTGGGAGTCGCAAGATAACTTTGGGAGGGTCGCGAGCAGTCTTTGCTATGCCAACTGATTTCTTCCTCAATCTATCAATTCTTCAATTTTAATTTATAGGTTATGTATAACTTTTATATTTGAAAGAGGGTTAGAATCTTCAAAATAAAGCATTTGTTAATTTTATTATATTTATATTTAATATAAGAAATGCAATTTAATAATAAAACGTTAATTAATACGGCGGCTTATACTAGCTTCACTCAGTTTCTTAGCCCTCACATTTCTCATCTTTATTGTAATTCATTGTGATATCTGAATTTTTGATGAACTAATTTCTTTTGGGAAATGTGGAAACAGGTGAAAAAACCTGCCATGACCGCGAATCGAACCCGGGTCTTCCACTTGCCGGGCAGATATTCTACCGCTGAACTACCATAGCAGTCTAATTCTCCTGTAGTCATCTGTGTACAACAACAAGAATATTCCAGTCTATTTTAATGTAATGAATAATTTAATCAACATATGCCATGTATTGTCTTTTAAGAGATTCATGATTATATATAATGAAAATTTTCCTTAATTTTCTTGAACCCAAAATTTATTTTATATTTTTCAGTGCGCTTTATAAAAAAAAGTATAGATGAAAAAGATTTTTATATATTTTTATTACTTCTAGAAAAATCACGGGCGTCGCGGCGACCGAACATCCGCACGGAGGGGGTCGCATAGCAGATACGCCTGAGAACAACTGCACTAGAGAGTTATCGAGCTTGTCTTATGACTGAAAATAAATTCCAGAATAAGCATTTAAGTAACAAAAAGATAAAAGTTATGTGCTTGTCTCAGGTTTCTCCATGATATAATTTAACTTTATTACGGCTAATAAAAAGGTATATATTAACTTTTAGTAAATCACAATATATTTACGAAGTGAGCTTGTAAATAATTTTGGTTTGGTAAAAGTTAATCTTTGTGGTTTTTTAAAGAGGGAATACCACCGCGTTAAGACCAACAGGGTCAAATTCTTATTATGGGTATCGGGAAAACTTAGAGAAGTACTTAATTTTCACTTTTTGTTACTTAAATACTTATTCTGGATTTTATTTTCAGTTATAAGGCGAGCTCGATAATACACTAGTGGGGCTTCATGTATATTTATAAGGTTTCAAAATAATTTTTATATATATAACCTTTTTTCCAACAAAATAGCCGTAATCTTGGTGGAGATGAATATAAAATTTAAATTTACATAATCGTGAATAAAACTTCAAAATTATAAAAGCGGTGATTTACAAAGTGCTTTACTATAGGAAGTTAGTCGGGACAAATATGTTTTCGTTGTGAAGTTTTTCTCTAAATGTATATTCATTCTGCAGATAAAAAAGCGAAATATGTGATAAGTGTAAAAGAAAATTAAGGAACAGATGAATCTATTACGGTCACATATGATCTAATGGTATTCCTAATCTGATAGAAAAGTATGGCAGGTTAAAGTGCTTACCGATTAGTTTCGTCGTCGCTTATATCAAGGGTACCGGAGGTCTTATCCCTCTCCTTCATTCTAACTTGACAAAATTTCATTACGCTGAGTATAAATTGATATCATTATAAAGATATCCCTCGCCTACCGCGATTTTAAGCATTCGCGGTTAATAATTTGTACATCGTCATCCAGTTTTGAGTATCCGCGGTTCTCCACACGGCCGTGTCTAATTGGTTAAATTTCCTAACGTTAAAATTTACATCAGTGAAGAAGCTACTAACTAACCAATCTTTACACGAAGGAGAGAAATCTCCCGAAAAGACCTTGTGTAAGTCGGGCGTTTGAGTATCGAGGAACTTTATCAAAGCGTTTGTTTTATCAGCATTCTCTGAATTGGGAGCTGGGTTTCCTTCAGTAAAGTTGTGATCTTTAAACCCTGTGGAGTGTCGAGTTAATGTAATCTTTGAGAATGACGCATCCTAGAAAAGACCGATTTTCTCTGGTAAATTGTTCATGCAATTTATAAAATGCATTCTTTTATTTCTTCGACACCAGTGAATGGATTGTATTTTGAACCCAGGATGTATACAGCTTGTTAGCTAGTTGCAGATTTATTTTGGTTTATTTTCCCTTTGAAAAATTTTTGCTGCCCTTGTAATGAATTTTTCAGTGTTGCTAATTTTCCGGATGTAATTTTTCCTGTTAATTCGCCGTAGATAATTACTTTTGCTCTCTGAATAGAAGTGCTATTTTTCTCGAAAGATAGAAACATCAACTTTCTTTGGAATTCGAAGCAAAAATAATCTAGGCTCCTTCTTCTTTAAAGAAACGTTAGTCTGAATAAACTTTTCTCTTTTACTTTTATTAATTTCATAATGTGTAGGGTTTTGCAAGTTGTTGCATATTTTATAAAGGTTATCATAGTTTTGATAGAGTCAGGACTGGGCCCCGGGTTGGGTTGCTGATAATCTCCCGGCCCTGATGCTGTGGCCCCTTCTGCCCTGGACAGAGTTGCAGTAGAACGAGTTCACACAGAATTAGCTTGACTTGTCGTGAGAGTAAGAGAACTTTTTAAAGGGGAATTTGATGAGTTAGCTCGTAAAGTGATAAATGTTAATGTTTCTTCTAGTTACCAAATTTGTATCGACCTTAATAATGGTACCACCATTTTATCACTCAACCTTAAAATGGGGAGAAATTATGCGGTTAAGAGCGGAAAACATAAATTAGTCGGCAACATCAATAAAATGAAAAGAAGAGTTGGCGGAAGGCCGAGGAAAAGATGGAGTCAACGAACGGAGCACGTCGCATGAGTTAATTAATGCTATAAAACACTGCTATAAGGAAGAGTACTTGCGATTCAAGTGCTGCTATGGTCATTAAACGAGAAATTCCATACTATTAGCGGCGAAAAGATTTCAGCATGGAAACCGAGCTTCTCCATCATCAATACTCTAACACAGGACTCAAATGCGCAATTAAAAATGTGCAGACGTTGTTACTCGCATTCTACTCAAGTAGGCGGAAGAGAGCGGGGGAGAGACAACCATAGAATCTCAGAGGGATACGAAAAAAAACATTATTGTTTTTTTAATCTTATGAACTGTACCATAGTTTAAGTTTTTAAAATAAAATATTTCAATTTTCATCGGTGAAAAGTTTCAACAAAATGCTTAGGTCCATATTACTGTCTGCGGCTCTTCATACAAATCGAAAGATCTATTGGGAATTCTGATCTAATTAATTCCGTCAAATATTCTTTTTATTCTAAATATTTTTTCAATAAACAAACCATTATTTAAAAATGTTTAAACAGAATTCTCCAAACGCTATAAATTGTTTGCGTAAACTAAATGCTACAGGGCAGCCATTATCAGTAGACTCTAGAAAGAACGGGTGTGACGTACTATGTTACATGGTACTCGGGGGGGTTTGTTTATACACGCTGGAGAGGAGTTGGGTTTTCCGTTATCAACAACGCAATAGCGTTCATCATCTCCTAAAATAAAGTAATTCAGGTATTCATTCACTTCGATTGATCGAATGAAAACTCGCTAAGATGAAAATGGAATTCAGGAATAGTATATTTCGGATGGCACATTACTTCTGAACATCTCATACAAGCCGACATTGTTATTAAATAAATTAGGTTGGAAATTGAGAGTTCAGATAATTACACTGCAGATGGTATATTTTATGTACTTAACGGGGATGCGATTGAGGAGCTAAATAGATCATTAGAATATTCTCGAAATAATAGCTCACCAAGGAACAAATATTTTACAAAAGGTAGAAATACACTTGGCACAAGTTAACCAACTCAAACAAAGTAAACTTCAATAAAATAAGTCTTCCGCGGTCATTCCTAAATTTATATTTTAAAGTGAAAACAATCATAACACACTTATAATCACGAAAAGGAAAAAGTTAATAAGTAAACAAGATATTTTTGTCTTGTAATAAAGCTGACAAAGTTCTTAATCATATTCAAGAATGAACATAGAATATTCGAAATCATTCTAAGAGTTAATGCGACGACAACCATCCTTTTATGAAGAAAGGAGAGAACTAAATGTAAAAAGGTTAGGCATCAATGAACATTTTAAGTGATTACTGATCTGCTATTATAAACGCGCCAAAATAGCGTGTAAAATTTGGCTCGTTAGAAAAATTAATATTCGATATACTTACCTCTCTCCGATTTCCTTTTAGGTTTTGACTCTTACGGACTAAAATAAATTGAGAATTGTGCAACGAACTGGTTGATGCATTATTGCGTCAAACACCTGTGATTAAGTGACCTTTCCTGGGCGTAAGCAAATAAATGCGTTTCCTCCGCCATCCCACGATTGTGACTACGGTTATAAAGTCTTTAAAATTGAGATTGTGGTTTAGAGAGAGAGCGAAGTAGAGAGCTCTTGCTCACGTGATTTACCGAGAACCAATAGATGAGGGCTCTTGCGAGGCTTAACCTGAGCTCATTCGCTCTTACAATTAGACCTCCGTGTGCTTACATCGTGTCTACGAGTGCTGTGTTGCCAAGCGCTTCATTCGTGTTGCTAAGCGTTTCGTTTCGTTAAGCCTGGAGAGAGAGAGAGACAGCCCAATGTGAAATAGATCTGACAACATCGGTGCCGAATTCTCCCGCGCAAACACGTCTCCCCACCTCCTCGAAGTGAAAGCGAACGAAGTGATCCGAGTATCTCCGAACAGCCATCCCCAATGTCATATTCAAAAGAGGCGATGAGTATGAGGGGGAGGAGAGAGAGAGAGAGCGACAGACAGATAGAAATGGAGAGAGAGACAGAGAGAGGGAGGCAGAGAGGGAAAGAGAATGAGAGAGTGGGGGTAGAGAAAGGGAAAGAGCGAGGGAGAGAGATATAATAGAAGGAGAGAGAGAGAGAAGGATGATCGGTGGTGGTGGTGGTGACGTCGTCGACCTTGACCTTGTGGAACAAAAGGAGAGCGAAAAGTGACCAATCACGTGCGAGGCTAGTTCATGATCAGTGAAGCGTCACCCACGGCACCTCTTCTCATCCTCTCTCTCTCCCTTAGCATCTCCGCCGCACCAAACAGCATTCGATACCTTTCGTTCGAATTTCTTGCAGGCAAATCGAGAGGTGGCCAAGCAGAACGATATCTGCCCTTTCGCGAGAAATATCCGAGGGACTCTGGACGGATAAAAAACCGAAGATAATAAATATTCTTTACTAACCATAAGTATTTTATTTGGTTTTATCGATTGGGAATACCACGAAAATTTTGTTTGACACCGTCGAGTTGATTTGAAAAATTTGCGATAAAAAAGGGATTTTTCGAGAGATATTTAGCGTGGATTGCAAAAATAATCGAAATCCAGCTGCGGCAGCATTTATGAGTTTGATTGATATACACCGCGCACATACATACATACATACACACACACTGCACAGATGAGTGTACATGGAGCAAAGAACAATTTACGGCGAGCATGGAAGATGACGAGTGAACTGACAGTAAAAGGAAATTCGCGACATCACGTCTCTGAATTCTTAACATTAAAAGATAGTGTGACCCAACTTATCGCGTGAATCTGTTTTCTTATTTTGCAGGCACTCTGGATGAGAAGTGACTTTCGATTGCTAAACCTGCACCGAATAGAATTAAAATTAAAAATTATTTCTCATTTTTGCTTAATATTTTATGAGTACGGTACCTACGTTATAAACTAAATAAAATGTCATAGAGAGTTCTTTCGTGATAGTGATTAAAAGAGGAGTCAAGACCATTCCCACACTGAAAATTTTAAATTTTAAATAAATCTTATGCATCCTGACCTTAAGAGGAAAGCGGTCTCTTTATATGCTCAAAATTTACGTTTTTTTTTTACAGATTACCAAGATTAAATTCTCCTTCCACCCACAAAATAATTTGATACAAAGACAGAATGTGAGGAAATAATCTGTAAAAGAGAGATATGCAAGTTTTTTTTTCAAATGTCGTGGTGATTTGAACTCAAATATTTCAAAGGAACCCGTCAAATGTATGTGCGGGACACCGTAATTCTCCATTTTTATAATGTTATAAACCGAAATACGGATCCGTTTATGGATAAGAAAGCTCGAATCCGCCAAACTTTGTCGCTGTATTTGATAAAGTCGTCCTTTTTACTCTTATCATGTAGTGCTTTTTGAAGCTTAATATGTATCTCGCAAACGACTGAACCGAATTTGATGAAATTTTCAGGATAGCATTATGATATAATAACAGAACGTTTTAATGTGTCGGTAATATATAAAAGCCTTATTCTGTCCCTTTGTCCTTTGTCACTCCATCTATCACGCTCTAAAACAGATACCTGGCAAGAGGGGAATAAGGTCAGCTTTTGAAGCACAATAGATACTCGCGGCGAGGGTTTCGAACCTTCGCTCGGATCGAAGGCAACCGTCTCAGCAGGAGGTATGATTTCAGGTCAATTTTATTTCAGAATAATCGATTATCCCCGTCATGAATTTAGAACGCTAATGCTCGCACTGGGTCTGAGAGACCCTTGCAAAATAGTTATGATCTATACAGTATATTTCATAATTTTAATGATAATATGACACTATAGCACTTTTATCGAATGCATTTTATGTGTCACACACTATACTGATACATGAACAATGTTTCATTTCATTTTCTAATTGCAATATTGCAAAAATACTTTCCTCGATGTAGGGTTATTGAAAAACGGTTATACAAAAGTGATAAAAAGATTCACTGTCTATAAAGATACATCTCAAGTAAATACAAGGTATACACAAAATCACTGCGCAGAACCTATTGAGTTATAATTATTCCTTGATCATTTTCAGGAACTCTCAAAAGATGAAAAATAATATCTCCAATAAATAAAATCAAATCTATTTGGAAACAGATATTCTTTATTCATCCTTTCTAATGTTTTCGGTATACCGCTTTCAGTTTTCAATATCAAATACATTTTTTAAATATCATTTTTAGTAAATAAAAAAATCATTTTTAGTGAGAGTGTGATGTAAACACACTGCAAAGCACTGTACCAAACACAAAAAGCGTCAAACAAGAAAAAACACTAAAATAATACTGACACAAATAAACGTGTGGCGGTCTAATATATATGTTTCAATGCATAATATGTCAATTTCATGGCCTTTTTAAGATTACTCTGAGTTTGGACCCATTGCTAAAATAAATAAAATAAGCCAAAAAAACAAAAAAATAATGGCTGTAAATTTTTACAGTGGTTGTATTTTTTATTGCACTTAATTTTACTTGAAGGATAGTTCATACACTAACTAATATGGATGAAATCGTTAAAAATGCTTTCTTACCTCAAAGCGCGAAATAGTGTCTTCAATGCTCGCAGCGGGTCTGAGAGACCCAGAATGATGAAATGGCGTTCTGTACACTACAACGACAGACACTCTACTGATATTAAGGTAAGATGTATGTAGCGCAGGAAGTGATGGAAAGGTATAGGGAATGACAGTTCTACAACTTCCACCATCTTGCAGTAAACACGATTTCTAAATCAAGCGGGTCTCACAGATCCGGTGCGTGCTCTGCCGGGTTAAAAATAGCCATCAATAAAAAATGCGAAAATTTTTTCTTGACCGAGGCAGATTTCGATGAGAATCGACGTTTAACATTTAAACCGCCGCACTTAATTTGAAGACATTTTTTGCGATTTGGTCTTGATGTAAAAGTAGTTCGGAAAAAAAATTTAAACGCCTGATTTCATCCATTTTAGTCTGAAATATTAGAAAAATATTAATTTGTTTATTTTATTACATTCAAAACATTATGATGGCGATAGAATCGCTGACTGGCTTAATTTTTAATGATTCACATAGAACTTACAAAAGTAATTCGCTTTTTGAAATAGGAAATATGCTATAGCAAATTTACCAGGCCGTTACTTCCAGTCTGAATCCGAGAGAGAACGTGCATTGGGCACAACCTCCGCGCCGCCTAGCTTGGCTCAGGGATATTACAAGTCCGCGTAACGCTGCTTTTCTTATATGAAGCACGAGGGTTGACAAACGGGGACAAATGCTCACCACATGTCTCCATGGAAAGGTTTACCTAAGACGACCTATGATAATAATCACTTAGAAATGGAATGAAACGTAAAATTCAAATTTAATGCGAGTAAAGACGAACGCGGAAACATAATTTAAGGAGCGTAGGAGAAAGTAACAACGGGAATTCCAAATGTCGGAGTTTCTTGGAAGAGCGGGACAATTGCCACGAATGAGAGGTCTCCTATAAATAGAGTTGAATTGTTATTTAGGTTTTATCCTTTTCTCTCCCATCGAGACACTATACTTACTATGAAAATTAAAGGATTATAGGGGATGTAATATAACAAGTTAGGAAAGTACTACGAAAGCAGATATTATAAGGCGATTTTTTTACAAAAAATCTAAGATTCAAAATTTAAGGGTACATTTTGAAAAAAATTGTCAGCAGCATCATCAAATTAAAAATTGCACATTTCGAGACCAATTGCACCAATGAATATTGTACCAAATATGTGATTCTAGAGATAGTTCTTTCCGATAGTTCAAGTCCCGAGTTCGAATCTTGACGAGAAATAATTTTAAAAAGCAAATATAAAAACCTCTACACCGATTTACGTGCTTTTATTATGAGGCAATAATGGGGCAAACTTAGCCCCTGAAAATTGGAATTTTATCAATTTCGGATTATCACATGTATCTCTCATATGTAGTAACTTATCCTGAAAATTTGGTTTCCCTAGGCTGAACCGTTTCAGAGATACCGCCTACACAGTCGGACGGACGGACAGACAGACAAAGTGAATACATAAGCGATTTGTAAAAAAAAATCATTAAAAATTAGAGTTTATAATTGAAAACATAATACTTTAGACCAGTGGTTCTTAGCATTTTTCGTCTTTTAAAATCCCCACGCCACCCTCCCTCATAAAATTTTCTTTAATGTTTTTAAGAGTTTTATCAAAAAAATATTTGTAATTTTTGTTTTATTCGTTTTTTTTTTACCGAACACAAGATTATAATAATCGAAAACGAGTCATTTTTCTGAATTAGGCATATTTTTGTACCAACTTACCTTGCAAACACTTCCCAGCTTAACATAAAAGAATAATATTTTGACAATTAGACGCAGGATTATGATAGTAATCACGCGCATCAACTTCAAGTCGGTCAACTCGTGAGGCATTCAGACACGCTGTTGCCACACAATATTATGCATTTTCGTTAGGCACAAATTGCGTAAAAAATGAATGCTATTTTAAGAAAAAATAATTTTGCTCCAAAAAGCTTCACGCCCCCACTCCCTGGAATCCTCGTACACCCCACCTAGAGTTGAGGACTACTGCTTTAGACCAATCTTTTAAAAATTATTTTGTATCGCAATCCAGTAGATCGGAAGACAAGACTTAGAAAAATATTTTCTGAATTTAGATTTGTTTAACTCTCGATAAAAAGTAACTCATACTATAAAATTGGCATTTGTAGAACAAGAGCAATTGGTTTTTTGATACATTTAAGCTGGTTATTTATCGTGTTTTCAGATTTTCCTCATGAGCCTCGCAGCCCTTATTTTGAAAAACACTTTTATATACCTTTTTGTGCTTTAATGTGTCCCAGAGGTGCCCAACCTGAGGCTCTAGAGCCACATGCGACCCACTAAGCAATTTTATGCAGTCCACCGCCAATATATCATAATTTCAAAACATTTTCATTTTTCTATTTACCCACCAAATATTATTTGTATATATCAAAATCTGTTAAATTATATAGCGTTAAATTGGGACCCCTTAGCAAATATTCAATTCAAACAAGTTTTTTTAAATGTTGTTTTTCACTAAACCTCAAAGGTATTTCCAAGATTGAATTCCGTCATGATTTTTAATACTGAAGTGTTAACCCTGAAAACCTAATTTTTAACTCGATTTTCACTCACGTTATGCCTAGGAATCTCTAGGTAACTTCCGATTTAACTTTAATGCAGCGGCAATTTCGAATGTGGTCCACCGAAGGATTCACTAGCACCAATGAAGCCCACCGTGCAGAAAAGGTTGCCCACCCCTGATGTAACCGAATGAGAATTTTAGTTTCAACTAAATCATTTGGGATTTTAAGTTTTTTTTTTATAGAGTAAATTGGTAATGTTTATGAGGATATTAAAGGATATAGGTGTAGACTGGAAAGACAGGAGACTGATCAGTAATCTATATGTGAATCAAATTGTAAATGTTAAACTGTAGAATGCGGACACCAGAGGAGTAAATATCGGTAGAGGAGTTAGACAGGGATGTTGTCTATCGCCGATCCTCTTCCATATATATGGTGAGAGGCTAATGCAGGAAGCGTTAGAAGGCACGGGAGATTTCAAATTTGGAGGAAGGATTATAAGAACAGTGAAATATGCGGATGATCAAGTACTTCTAGAAAGAAAGGAAAAGGAACTACAGAAAATGATAAACTAGACTAGTGATAACAGGTAGAAAATACGGTATGGAAATAAATACAGAAAAATCCAAGGTCATGTGAATTTCAAGTAAAGAAGAAAATTTGAGCATAAATATTGGAGGAAAGCCATTAGAACAAGTTTCAGACTATAAATACCTTGGGAACATCATAACGAGAGAATCAAAGCGTACCGCTGAAATAAAGAATAAGGAAACCAAAAGCCATTTTCAGAAGAAAGAAACACCTACTAACGGAGAATATAAAGGAGGATATCCGTAAGAAGCTGATAAAATGCTATGTATGGAGTGTAGCTTTGTACAATTAAAAAGCCTGGAGACCAGTGCAGGGCTTTATGAAACTGCATTTTATTAGTTAAAACTGAGATACGAATTCGGTATATAATCAGTTGTATAGCTGATAGAGCTAAGTTCATTTTTTCGAAAGTTAAATTCAAATCCATCACATAAAAATTGCTTTTAATAAAAAACAAGTGGTAATAAAAACGTGAATTTTCATAAACAATTTTTATATAGATATATCCGTATGATACACTTACCGTAATCAGCAACGGTGGGGGTTTCCTTGAAGAGGAAAGTCTTTCACATCAAAAACAGCAACATTTCTTGTTCAAAACAAATTCGAGCATTGAAAGACGACAGTAATAAAATAAATTTCCAATCTCTCAGGATTTCTTCGGTTCAATTCCCAAAGTAATTTTACAATGCAAATAAAAAATACTCTTCACTCATTTTATTTCCCTGTTATTAAAATGGAGGAACGAAACGATACTGGAATCGAACTCGGGTCGTCATAAAAGACGACATATACCGCGATAAGTTAATGTAAAAGTTTTTAAAACGGAAATTTTTCCTGGTTTTGACAGTGACAACTACAACAGCAATGGGTCCAATGCTGTTAAATGCGAATTGATATTCTAGATTACAGTAACGTTGATTTAGTGTTTTTAATGTGAATTAATAAATATGATACCGTTGACTTCAACCAGCGGCGTTAACATATGATGACGTAACAGCACGAACATGCGAAATATCCTATTTATTAAAAAAAACATTTCTCCTTTGATTTATTGGCGTTGTTTTCGATTGTCTAAGCCTATTAAGAAACCACTCTGGCCATCCAAAAATGTCTATTTCTCGCTCTCGCAGGCGGATATTTTTAATTGTTGGGGCCGGGCTCACCAAGTTAATGTCAACCCGTTCCAACGGATGTCTTCTTTTTCTAAAAAAAACATCCGCTTTCATAAACAAGAAGAATTATATGCCACGATAGTCCAGAGGTGGAATATCCGCTGCGCTAATGGCAGAATTTTTCTCATGCTCCAAAATTATTCTCAACTTCCCAACTTATGCTTGTCTGCAAAGGATCTGATGAAAAATTCATTTAATAAATTTCTAGTTAAGACAATCTCACCATTTGAGAGGGAGGAGTTTTTCATCGATTTATTCCTCTTCTGGTAGGGACTCAGTTTGTTAAGTTTAATTCCCGCGCACTTTTTCGAAGCGTAGCGTCCTTTAAGATGACGATTAACGCACAAAAGTCATCTCAAGCCAGTATAAGCCTTTTATGGGCATTTTCATATAAGGCGGACACCTTAGACTCCTTTCACTTGCGTGCTCAATCCTGATTTTGATGAAATTTAGGATTAGGGATTAACACAATGCTCTTTAAAATATCTATATAAATTTTTTTGAAAATGCTACGAAGACTTTTTTCCGAAATCTATCGACAACATGCTTCTTTTGCTTCCTATAATTATTAGTATTACCAATATAAATAATAAATCTTTCTTTTTTTATTTTAAGAAGGCATAATCACTTCCTAAACTGAAACCTTAGTTTAGCTTATGCTTATTGGTTAAGATCATGTTTGATGAATGTAACACAAAAGAGTCAATTTCAAAATTTTACCCCTTTAGTGCTATGTGAATACGTTTACGCGAGAAATGTTTTCGTGCCTTCAGTGCTACTCACGTGTATACGCGTATTGAATATCCTCCTATAAGGCGTACACGAGTTTAAGCGTTTAGATGTTTCAGCCTAGCTATTCCATCTATCATATTTTTTAAGAACTACATATTTAATTTTATGTCCTTGGATAGCCCTAAAATAATTATTCAGCTATTTTAATCTGCTTATCAGACCGTAAAATAAACATGACGTCGAGCTCACAGAAAAGTTTGCAGAAGGACGATACAACAATGAATTGAGAGGAAGTGAATCAATTTCAGAGTATGATATGATATAATGATCCAGTGCATGTAGCTGCTGGTTAAAGTGAAAGTGATGAGCACAGAAACACAAGAAGGGGAAAAGAGAGTGTGTTGATTGCGATTATGCATTCTGCGCTACTTCGATTTTGCAAGATTACTACAACAAAAAACATTTTTAAAAACGATCAACATAACAAAATATTTCATTCTGTCTAAATTTTAATGCCATATAATATGTTAAAGTGTGGATTTTCTTATAAAAATACTCAACAATTCCCCAGTTCTCCAATTTCCCTAACTTATTAGTTAAAGGGTTAAAGTGATTTTTCTCGGAATCCTAACCTACATGGAAACATATCGGGATTTTTTTTTCTGTTAATCTCTCACGGAACTCTAAAAAAACTTTCGCGAACGTCGCTAACGTTTCATAAGATAAAATAAATTTCAAATGAATTATGGAAAAATATGAAATTAATTCTGAGGACATTTCTGTCGATTTCTGTGAATTGTAGTGATCGGCCGAATAATTTTCCTTTCTAAATAATATAATTTATTTTTGTACCTGTATAAAGTGAAATGAATGTTCCCTCCCGCGTCAGTTTTGTGCTAGTTTCTCTTCATGGCGGTAGAGATCCCGGCATGACATCTCAAAAGGATCGAGTTGAAGAAAGCAGATTGTGCTGCTTCAAGCGGCCAAAATGTAAACCACAACATGTGTTCAAAAGCTTTTTCATTGGAGAATATAAGTGCGCAAAGCAAAAACATCCGATGAATATAAATATACTAGAAATTTGTTTTATTATCATTACTCTGAGGATTTTTATTTGGAGACTGTGGCACTTCTACATATCAATTTCAATATTTCGCTTGCGAAAATAATTCAGTAGAAATAAATATGTACTGCGATTTAATATCACTAATTGTAAGCCGAACGCTTTCTCTACTTGCTTATTGCAATTTTTATCGACTGAAAACCAATAAATGTTCAGGTCGATGTACATCTGAGACGAAAAATCAAGAAACTCACGGATGATAAATGTGAACAACAATTTATCATTAAAAACAATACTATTACGCGATCGAATGGAGGAATTTCCAGGTCAAAATAGTGTAAACATTTTCCTCAATGTTTTTGTTTTATTGAATTACTTCCAGATTCATATAAACTAAATATAAAAATAATCTATTTCCAGATAAGTGCATTATGAAATTATTTATATGCGTATTTTTATTTTCAGAGTACATACTCGATTAATTCTACGCAATGCCTTTCTCAACTTGATATCCCATAAATTACCTCAGACGGAGTGAAACAAACTGCAAATTTAAGGCATGTAAGGTTAATAAAACTAAAACGTAAGATCATAATAATACAAAGAACAAACATTTTATTTCGTTCACGAAAACGAAACAACGCAGGTCTAAGTAGCAACTGAAGCCGGTTGTATAAGTTTCTCAAGGAAAGATGAGCTTCCACACGATGGGGAAAATAGCATCGAGTCTGTCTGTTGGTCAGATAAACCGTAAATAGATGCGTGTCCGCTGGAAGTTGTGCCCACCCTTTTATTTCGACAGATGGGTAAAATCCAAATCTTTGGTTTTGTAACCATAAAAATATCGTCGAACATTTACCTGCGATTTTCCGAATGATAACCCCTGCTTTAGAATTGTCATTTTATAATAGACTTCACAAACTCATTCTCATAGCCTTATTCAGCAAAATTTGACATTTTACAAGCATGCTTATCAATTCCGACGCATACTGCGCCTTTTAATTTTGCATTTGTATTCCAGATCCATTGATATTCTAGACGTCACGTAACAGAGTAAAAACATGGTGATTTAATTTCACTGTAACAAGACGCTATTAGCGTTTCATTAATCTGACATTATTATATCGGTAAATATGTTCCGCTAGAATTATTATGTATGCAGTGTTCTGAAGAAAGGACCATGCGGATGTTACATGACGCTTCTCTCTAGGGCGGTGGTTCTCAACCGGGATGATATGACACCCCAGGGTGACGCGAGGGTTATTAAGGGGTGACGCGAATATTTGACAAATTCTGGCTTATAAAAATAAATAAAACTAGGAGAATAAACACGCGTGCTTATTTTAATGTCAGAATTTTACCTTAATGCGGTAGGAAAAGTTCAATATATCATTAAAGGCGACTTGAAGGTAATGGACCTGTAAAGGGGGTGAGGCATAACTGAACATAGAGTGACGCAGACGAAAAAAGGTTGAGAAACACGCTCAAGGGCAGTGTTTCCCAACCTTTTTAGAGTCGCGGCACCCTTAAGTGACTTCTCAGAATTTGGCGGCACCTCTCCCTATCCACCGTCAGTAATAATCGTGCTGAAGTTGAACCCTTAACTCCAATCTCCATATATCCTTTCATTTCGAAGTTCCTTTGCGACGAAATGAAGGTCGACTTAACTCCGGTTTGCATTTTTGAAAGCCGACGATGCAAAATGAGGCTAAAAATGAGAAAACAATATTTTTTGCGGCACCCTTCAGAACACTTCGCGGCACCCAGGTTGGGAAACACTGCTCTAGGGCAGTGGTTCTCAATCTTTTGCCTCTTGCGACCCACCTACCACCTTTTCAAGAAACCCTTGTCCCACCATGATATAAAGAAAAACCACGCCTTTTCAAATAAATGTATTTCTACGTTTATAAGCATATGAGTAGTACATTAATAATTGGTAGACACAAAGGAGAAGGTTGAAATAAAAAATATTTACTTGGTAATTCCACAACTATTTATTTATTTATTTAAATTAATTTTTGTGGAATTACCAAATAAATCTTTCTTATTTCGACAATATGAAGAAATTCTATCAAGTTACGCCTGAGACTGTTAACTATATAAGGGAGAAGGTGCCAGAAAGTCTAACCGATTAGGGTGCCAAAATGTCTTCAGCCGGCTCTGGTCCCACCTAGACGGACTTCAAGTCCCGCCATTGGGACGTGACCCACCGGTTCAGAAACACGGCTCTAGGGTATAGCCCGTCAAAAATTACGGGAGTAAAGAAAATTCAAAATGATGTTATCATAACGAAATTTCCATAGAGAGAACAATTACATCTTAAACTAAATAGTTGCGTACATTCTTCCATGAAAGAGAATGATTGTATACTCAATACAATAATTTACGAATGTTGTTTACTTTGGTTGCTGTAAAAATCATTTCCCTCTCCTTCCTTCTCTCTCTCACTAGTATTAAAAGTACTCAAATATTTAAGGATTGAAATATCAATATGGCTTCGAAGTCTAACAATGTAATTGGCAGGAAAGGCAACATCCCATTAAAATGGCAATATTTCCACAAAATATGTTAATTAAACGATTAACGTGAGCGATTTCGAACTGTAGGCGAAAAAAGATTAACGGAATAAGAAACTTTATACTGTTTTCTTCAAAATGGTTTAGATCCTAGGATCGTAAGTTAATTCCTTCTAATTATAATTTCCAAAACAATAAAAGTGTGCACGCCGAAAAGTTGATTTTTACGTGTTACCTTACGGAAAATAGAAATGTCTTCCTTCCATGAAAGAGAATGATTGTATACTCAATACTCAATACAATAATTTACGAATGTTGTTTACTTTGGTTGCTGTAAAAATCATTTCCCTCTCCTTCCTTCTCTCTCTCACTAGTATTAAAAGTACTCAAATATTTAAGGATTGAAATATCAATATGGCTTCGAAGTCTAACAATGTAATTGGCAGGAAAGGCAACATCCCATTAAAATGGCAATATTTCCACAAAATATGTTAATTAAACGATTAACGTGAGCGATTTCGAACTGTAGGCGAAAAAAGATTAACGGAATAAGAAACTTTATACTGTTTTCTTCAAAATGGTTTAGATCCTAGGATCGTAAGTTAATTCCTTCTAATTATAATTTCCAAAACAATAAAAGTGTGCACGCCGAAAAGTTGATTTTTACGTGTTACCTTACGGAAAATAGAAATGTCTTCCTTGGAGTAGAACTGTAGGCGAAAAAAGATTAAAGAATAAGAAACTTTATAATGTTTTCTTCAAAATGGTTTAGATCCGAAGATCGTAGGTTAATTCCTTCTAATTTTAATTTCCAAAACAATAAAAGTGTGCTCGCTGAAAAGTTGATTTTTACGTGTTACCTTACGGAAAATAGAAATGTCTTCTTTGGAGTCGAACCCAGGACATTTTTCGAGATTTATTTTCGTAATTACCTTAAAATATGTGAATCTAGCATTCCTGCCAGATTTAGAGTTTCTATCTCGAGTTACTCGCGTTAAACCATTAACCAAGAGCGTGACCAACCAAAGGACAGACGTGGCTATTATAGTAGTAATAACAGACTAGCTGCCCGTACAACTCCGAAATCGGAGCTATGTTGGAGTATTATGGTAAGAAGGCCCTCCGCTGCCAACCTGCGTGGCTCCGACCTGCGCGCCCCTGAAGCCCGCCGCCCTGCGCCGCCGCGCACTGAGGATGGAAGCCCTATTCCAGTTACTCGCGTGTCCCCCTCGCGCTCCGCACTTATCCTTCCCCTCAAGCGTGGCTGATTGTGAGTGAAAGTGGAGAGGAAGCTTCGCTCCGGGTTGAGACTGACATAGGCGTCACCCTTACTCAATTAATATATACGTTGATGTGTGTGTGTACACAGGGAGTAACAAAAGTCCGTTCTCGTAGGCAGAGTCGGCCAAGCACTGAAGGATGCGAATTTCGACGGGGGCTCCACGATATTAATATTTATAGTATAGTATTACCTATAGTATAGTAGTAATAACGAACGATTTATTGGGCGCAGTTTAATATTATAACTTTTACGGAGTGTATCTTTATTGTAAATCAGTTTGTAAGTGATTTTTAGTAAAATTTTACAAAATTTACACCCGATACTTGAATAATTGAGAACTTCTGGGGATCCTATTACTCGGGGCAGAGCCGGTCTTATGGGTGGGCGAGCCGGGCGGTCGCCCGGGGTCGCCGAAAAGAGAAAAATGGGGGAAATCACATGATTTTTGGCTACATGCTGTCTCCGGCTGCTATTGGAAGATTCAATAGAAATACAATTATACCAGTTAGTGATGGTAGCACGCATGTCTGGTTGTGTTAATAAACAATTATTTTTCACGATACTTAGGATTACAATGTTAAAGGGGCCGCCAAAATAAACTTATTTTACGGAGGGGCATGTACCGCTGTGCCGGTCTCTTCCAATGCCTCATATAGTTTTCAAATTCTGTCTTTCCTTCTTTCTGTGTATAAAGCTCTTAGAATCTATCAATATCTCAGCACTGGAAGCAGCTAGAGATATGAAATTTGGTGTGTTCTTAGATGATCACATTATCTACTAGAAAATGTTATTAATTTTACATAAAGTGTCTTAGGTTCGACTCCATATATCCTTTCGTATTCTCATTTAAAAGCACGGGAAAAACGATTTTGACCGTGCAGATATTTTTTGCTCATTAAAATTCCTAAATATTAATTTAGAAACTTCAAACAAAAACGAAAGAAAGAACGAAATTCTAAATTATTTTATTGTATCTGTCATTTATTGTATCTTGCCTTTTAAATTCGAGCACCGAATTGTGATTTGTTACCTATTTCCGAAAGATTTATCTGTTAAAGACATTCATGCGGATATGCAAGAGACATTGGAAATGATGTACCCAGTTACTAAACTGACTATATGGAAAGGAAGAGGAAGAATGATCTTGGAGGAGGAAGTCCGCAGTGGACGTCCAGCCACAGTTACAACAGAGGAAAACGTTAAAATTCATCGGGATAGATTAGGGTTTCCCAAACTGTGTTCCGCGGTTCGTAAGAAACTAAATGGGGTTCCGTCATAGACAGAGGAAAATACTCAATACGTTCTTCCTATGCAGCAGGAAACATCATGGGCTTCACTTGTAAATTGTATACTCTGAGATGTATAAACTCTGTTAATGAAAATGATTATAAAGGTAATTTAATTGCAGTTTAGCTTATCATCTCTTACAATTAGTTAGCATTCCGGGAGAAAAAATATTTTAACATAAGGGTTCCGTAGCTTCGAGTTTGGGAATCCCTGGGGTAGACTGAGGAAAAGGCCTAAAAAGTTGTGAGTAGTACCATGAAGCTGTAGCTCGCAAAATTGTGAAAATTTTCTGATGCTTATTTAAGGAAAAGGAAACCCTCTGGCATTGAATAAATTGCTTCATATATACTTTTAGCACCATCATCATTACTCTTTACTGGGTTGGTTTTTTAAATTATTATCCGTAATTACTTTTACTCAATTAGAGTTTACAACAGTGCCATTTTGACCCAGAGACTCCGGGTCAAGCGACCTTTCTTCGGGTTTTACAGGAATTTCTTCGGCTCATCGAGATTATCATAGTATAATATGTAAAAAAAAATGGTAAATATGTTAGCATTTATACCCAGGGGCGGCCCAAGAGATAGAATTCTCTCCGTAAATGCTTGTTGAGATATTTTACAAGTAGATGATACATGTTAATTTATTCATCACTACGTAAAAATTATTGATAATTAAAAAATATAAGGGACAACAACAATATTTTAGCCCGCTGCACGATATAAATTGGTATCCAATATTTATTCACTTGTGAGTAATGCATAGATATATATTTGATCGGTATAGCGCCCCCCAAGTCTTTGGCGCTCCGAGCAGCCGTCCTGCTCGCCCGTACCTCGGGCCGAACCTGTTTATACCTGTACCATGTGAAACTGTTTGTAACGACGCATTGTGAAGTTCTTAATTACTTTGAAATTATTGAAATCGTAGCTGTTCTAATTTGTTGCGTACTTTTACCGACTACCTTTTATCAGCCTGCTCCCCGATACTAGATATTCAGTCCACTGAGAACCCCCTAGTTCTTTAATTTCTCCCTTTCCTAGCACTCGACATCGCCTACAATCATGGGGCGGATTGGGAGCAAAAATCGACTAGGGTATACTAGGATTACGGTCCACCGAACAACAAATATAATTTTGCGGCCACCTAGGAGGCCGCGACCCATAGTTTGAGAAACACTACTTTAGAATATGGAAAAGCAACAGCTCCTGGCCGAGGCATAAACCACTCAGGCAGCCCCGGCCCAGGAGCAGCATCGGCCCACCGGGACTTTGCCCGGTGTCCCGGCGGCCAAATCCGCCCCTGCCTACAATAATGTAATTTTGCATGCTAAGAATCTTTAAAATGATTCCGTCTATTCTACGATGGAATTCCACAAAGTGACAGCCGACTCATTTGAACCTTCTGGTCAGCTGTCAAGTAGCATGTAAAGGGTTTTAGTTTGAGTGCTTGCGACATATTTGTTGGGAGCGATACACGGAAAACATGAGTATTTATTCTTATTACTTTATATAAATTTTACCGAGTAAAACTTCCATTAAGGCGGAAAGCTGTGAATACCCAGGAAAAAAATTCCCATCTAATTTTTCATATATTTTAATCACGCTACGGCGTACGCATAACTCGCTTACTTAGGTCACGCATAACTAAATAAATAATACTGTAATTAATGAATGAAAATATATTGCTTCAATCCACGTTTTTAATTAGGCAACTTATGAATAACGGAAAAGCTGTGAGAGGCGAAAAACTAGGGTTTCCTCCAAAGTCTCCGGGTTTCAGATCAAAATCTCCTGGTCATGACGGTCTTAATGTTGGCAACCCAATTCTCTATGTTTATCCTCCGTTAAATGAAATTAATTCAAACAAAACTTTTGTAACAGCACTTTCTAAACGGGAGCGGGCAAATTAATTGTAGGAATATCGGTGTTATATCTGACGCAATCATTGCAAAATCGATAAATAGGCAAACAACGCCTTTGACCAACATAACAAGCATAAGCCTCTCAAGCTGAGTAAGATTCTGAATTTTTCATTAACATTTATGTTTAAAATTGCATTATGTCTTAATTACGTATCCGCGAAGATTATTCTTATAAGGACGCTCATTTCGAATCATTTCATTGCTATAATTTGATAGAAGAGCTCCTATCACGATTTGTGATTTTGTCACATCTCAATAATAAAAGACCAAATATATTCGTCGCCTTGACCTTAATCCGTCCCATGAACGAAACTCATATCTTAATCATCAAAATGGCTGTTTTTGAGATACACCTTAAGCAATTTAAATACTGATTGGTTAAAATCGCATGCGACCAATGATGCAGAGAAATTTATCTTTTTCTTTTGTTTTAATCAATGCTTGGATTTGTGAAGCTCTTTGTGTATGATTATTTTGGTTTTCTGGGGCGGTTATACAGTTTGAATAAACTTAGGTTCTGAAGGGCGACATATGGGGTGAGAGTGACGCAGGAAATCGATCCATTAACAAAGAATAATGGAGTAAATGCCATCGATTGTATGTGGATGCGTCAAATGAGGATTATTTTCGCCATTTTGATTGCATATTGAGGACACAATTTACCTTCAAGGATAAAAGTTTACAGAATTCAAGTAACAAAGAGCTGCTGATTACTCGCATTAAATTAGACGTTCTTTTCAAAAGAAAACCAAGGTTATGATATTCCATGGCGAGTGCCTGGTGAAATCTGAAATAATTAGAGGAAATCAAAAGGTGGAACATATGGGTTACTTCATTGCCTCAAATAAGACGTGATATTGCGTAATGATGATGGTGATACTGATCGGTAACTCGATAAGATTGAATCGCCTTGTGCTAGAGTCCAAAACAGACTTTTTGAAACATTAATGCATTTATTAGCACAAATAAAACATGACATAATAGGTTCTCTACATTTAGTTCGCGAAAACAGGAGATAAGTCCTAAATATGTTTAAAATGAAAAATAGGATTGGGGGAAATAAATTCCTCTGCTTATATCTGCGATATGGGAAACTTGATGATTTAGGCAGTAGGTCTAATTATAAACCATCTTAAATGACTTCCAGTGTTTAGATGGGGGAAATAGAAATGAATGTGTAGAAAGTATTGAGGAGAAAAAAATATGGAAGCGAAGAAAGTGATGAGCCACCGGATGTAGTGCGCATCAACAGCCCTGGTGAGTGCATAGTGCATGTCGTGATTTTCCATCCACTAAATCCACTGTAGCCCATAACATTCCTCGCCTAACCTTGCCTCTCTCCAAACGTATATTTTAAATTACCTTTAATTGGCATATTAAGTTCAGAACGAGTAATGCTTATAGAATTTAAAAATACTTTTTAAATAATGTTGATGTTGGTGCAGTTATGAATTTCACCTAGCGAGGGGATCCATCGAGACGCGATATAATGCAGTTCAAACGCATCACCATATGACCGTGTGATTACGACGGTAAATGAAATTTATCGATAAACTAAGTACGTACATACAGCCAAGCGGATTGATATCCTGCCAGCAAGCATTTACAGTTTTGTTTCTAGTCTAATTCAGAAAAATGTCTCTCTTCACAACTCGATCAGACATCTGATTTTACGGATTTTATTCCAACAACGAAGCAACACAGTCAAAAAAAGTTATGCCAAACTTTCGGTTTCCGCAGTGCGTTCTTAGAGAATGGGAATAGCGTGTATTCAATATTCAGACAACAAAAAAAGAAACGAGTCTCAACCAAATTTTGAGATAACCTCTTATCTTATTAAATAATACCGTAAAACCTGTGAAAGGCGGAACCTGTATTTGGCGGAAACCTGCCAAAGCCGGAAATCCAAAATAAAATCGTACTACTAGATACCGTTTTTCATCTCAATGTCTCTCTGTAAGGCGGAACCTGCGAGACGCGCACGGAAAGGATTTTTTCTTGTAATGTTTGTATTATTAAGTACATAAGTAGTATATAAGTCTCTTATGATCCCAATTCTATACATATATTATATGTGTAAATGTATGTATATGCATGCGCATCCACCTATATGTATGTGCGTGTGTGCTTAAAGTTAAAATTGTATTAATTTTTCTAATGATTGTATTTATCTATAGATTTCATGGAACAGTTAGTATTCTTTGAGTCGCTCAGCAAATACATAAACTCGTTATTTATCTATTTCAACAGGAAACATCAAAATTAATAGAAATGGGATCATCTCTCTTACGGCACACAAGAAGTAATTGCTATCACGAAATAGATTATATAGACATTTGATTAACCTAATCACACCGAAGCTTACGGGTTCAAAATATTCTTTAAACTTCCCTTTTGGAGGCATTTTTTCTTAGCTCCCATCGAGTTTTTAGGCTGGTTTATGAAATGGTCGTGTCTGCGTGTGCGTGCCCCCACAAACAACTTCTGCATCAATGGTCCGATTTTCGTGAAACTCGGCGTCGGACTCGTGCTACCAGGACCGACTTCAGGGCCACATTTAATGTGGCGAATATTGAAGCCCCGAGTTCGACCTCAGGAACGTCTCAATTCCATCTTGCAGAGATTTTTCTTTGGCACAATTAACTATCTTAGAATTGTGATATCGGATTAGAATTTGTAGTTTTAAGGGATAAGAATATAGATTCTAATCTTACTGTAGAATTTTGATAATTAATTGCATATCCTTGAATTTCCAGTAAACGATAGCGTTTTTTGGCGTTTAAAATTACATTAAAATGGAGTGCTGCCATGGAGACGGTTATTGCCGAACTGGGTTTGAGCATAGACGAGTGCAAATGGGTTATTTTCCACTCGGCTACACTTGAGCCATGGGGTGTTGATTCGATATGGCATAAAATCATGAAGCGAAAGGAAAGTAATTGCTTTGCAAGTTTGGAAGATGCTTCGATTGTTTTACTGCAAATACTTATTATATAAACTGAAATAAAAATATAAAATAAAATTCAAAATAGGTTGGGAAATCAACCTGCATTCGTCCTATCCTGGACTTCTTTTTCATTAAGAACGTTCCGCTGAAAAATATATTATTAAAATCCATATTTGGAGAACTGTTCAGCTACTTTTCACAAAGCATCGCAACGGTAGGTACCAAACTAGCAAATTTAAATTATGCAACGTATTTGAAGCAAATCTGACTGAAAAGAGCCAGATTGCTGCTGCATGAAATTCTCTTATAAAAAAGCGCATTATAAGAAAACCATAGATATTCTTTTCATCTTAAATTATATCTGGGAATGGATAACATCCGCCCATATGAGTCACTCTCAAAACAGCCTCTGTTCCAATTCTCTAATGGCTCACGTTGTGTTATGACACGAAGTTGGAATAAAATATATATTACCCCTAATCAAAAACACGAAATGGCCCTGTGTTACAAGACGAATTTATGAAACGTTTCTAGTCTATGATGCAATTTTCTCAAAATACCGTTCTTAAAACGATGGTTTAATTTATATTTGATATTTCCACAATGAAATACCTGAAATTACTCTTCTCCAAGAAAATAATATGCACGAGCATTTTTTTTTCATTCGGACTCTACCAAATTCTCCGTTGATTGAGGAACGGAAACGTTCCTGTGTTGGACACGCCGTCACGACTAAGTAAGTCGTCCGGAAAGTCGTGTAACACGGATAATGAGTTTCATTCCTGTTGGGGTAGGTTGAACAATACAATTTCGGCGCGAGGGAATCGAGTTTGTCGGATGAACCGACATGTCTCACAATCAGTCAGCGGCATGCATTTGGAAGTAGGAAAGGAGGGGAGAGAGGGAGTGAGGGCGGGGAGGAGATTAGGAGATAGGGAGAGGGCAGAGAACGGGGGTGTTGCTATAGTGCGTTTCAACAGGACGTGCGCCTGGAACTCGCAGTATTCCGCCCGCATTCGGATTATTTCGCTTGGGCTACGAAGCAATGTTGCCAAGTTTCCAATTTCGCTCACTTCAACAGTAGCTGTGGACGAGTGAAGTTCTATGCTCCGATAGATCCGAATTAAGCACGTTAATGCTTTCTGCCGTCGCCGAGAAAAGTGTTGACACAACAGCGCTTGTCAAGAAATTTTGAAGGGTGAGGGAAATTTAAGACCTCTTATTGGTTGACACATTCTTCCCCTCACCCTACGGATCTAACGTAAACACGCCCCAGGAACCCGAAATGCTGAAACGCACTATAGTATTCGTGAGATGATGCACGCAAAGGGAAGAAACATAGTAGAGGGAGGAAGAGAGAGAGAGGGGAAGCGCTAGGGAAGAGGAGTGGGAGAAAGGAGAGAGAAAATAGGCGAGGATAGAGAGAGGATAGCAATAAAAAAGAGGGAGAAAAAGGCAAGAGACAAAGGGAATGGAGAAGGAGAGAATGGATGAGAGGGAGGCGGATGGAGAGGTTGGGAGAGGGGCGAATGCGAGGTGCGGTCTAGGTCGCGAGGGGCGTCAGCGAGTGAGAAGGGGTGGAGGAGGGGGGCGGAGACCCGAACCGGACCTGGTCATTCCATCCATCTCCCTTCGACCCCCTCCTCCCCACAACCCGCCTACGCCCACCCAACGTCGCATCCCCTCCACCACATAAAGAGGCCTTCCCCTTACTCTTGGGCCCCGAAATTCCGACCCAGAAAGAGGCGACAGTGTTGACCCCAAAAAGCAAGCTATCCGAACTAACGCCGCTCTTTCAAACGACTAACCGCCCACCCCTTCCTCGTATCTGCTCCATCCCTCTCGTCTTTCACCCCATCCCTCGCGTCTCCTCCTCCCCTACCCCCTCCACACTCCTCCACCCCTTCCCCATTGTCCTTTCTTCGACTCTTCCCCTCCCCCTGTCCACTCTCACCGTCATAACGTGCTACCCGTAATAACTCTATGCTGCTTCCCTTCATCCCTTACTACTCTCCCTCATTTCCTCCCTTTCTCTCTTTCACCCTCTCCGGCTACCCTTCATTGTTGCTCTCCTACGCGCCATTCCTCATGCCTTTGAATGATTACTGTCTTCCAAAAGTAACCTTTAACTCAAGGCGAAAACTTTTTGGATCGAGGAAGAAAGCGGTTCCCATGGTTCGCGTATTCCATATTCATTTTTAATTCGCAATTAATCATCCAGTTAATTTAAGGTTCACAACAATTTTTTGGGTAAAGAGCTAACGGGAGAATGTTCGGCGAGTGCCATATTAATTCGTGTGCAAATGTAATGTAGCGGGAAAGGACAAAGGGAAATATATATATATATATATATATATACACATATTCCTCAAAATGTTAAATTATTGCCGTTATACATATGCGTGAAAAAGGTTGACACAGATTTTTAAAATAAATTGGGCTACGAGGTGCTCTTATAAACGTGAAATGTTCAAATAACGGCCATTTCAAAATCATCGCGAGGACCTATAAATCCTTCAGCGGGTAGCATGGAGATGATGGCCGTAGAGTTTGATATTATTGAATAGAAGATAGTATAATTAAATGATGAAACACCCAAACCAATTTTTTGTTCGAATTTGTCAGTAGTGTTTATTTTCTAATCGTAACTCTACTCGTTTATTTTTCGTGCGGGATATTCTGACACCAAATACAAATATGGAAAAATAGTGAGTCGTTGAATTAAAGGCGAGAGAATCTGATATACCTAGTGCCAACATTTAATTTCAGTCATAAGTATACAAAGGATGCCAAAATTGTGGGAGAAATGAATTGCATAAGAAAGAAGACAAAAGAGAATCTCGTTCTCAAAAAGATACTTTTATCTTACACTACTCACGTAGAGTTCTTGGACAAGATTAGTCAGAAATTTATTTAGCTGGAAGAAATGGAGTGACACTGGAACTTACCTCATGGGCAAAATGTCTTCATGACGCGGGGAGACGAATACTCGGCATTAACGTATATATTAATTAAGGAAAGACCATGTCAGTCAAAACTCAAAGCGAAGCTTCCCTCCACTTTCACTCAGCCACGCTTGAGTGGAAGTGGAATGGAAGGAAATGACTATTATATAAATAAAAGTATTGGCCATAACAGTTCAATTTGAATACTGAAACCGTACCAATTTCGTAAGTAAAATCTTCCCTTCCATTTTAATCAGCCACGCTTGAGGGGAAGTAGAGAGGAAGGTAAAGCCTCTGTAGCTTTGCTCGATGCATAGCATATGCTTACTGTAGTTTGCGTTCATGTCTCTGACTCTATGAACATAGCGTATCAAAAAATCGTTGGGTTGGGTTGGTTGGAAGAAGGGTATAAAAAAAATCGCTTGGTTGGGTTGGTTGAAAGAAGCGTTTACATTTACCAATTCAAAATGCCTGTTGTGTCATATCATAAGGAGATTATGGATTAGTTATAAACGATTTATTATTTGTTTACCCATTTATTCCTCCATTAATCAGTCCTTTTTAGGTATCTTTGGTGCCCTCGCAGTAACCTGGCATTTCGTAGCCCAGCTACGGAGTATTGACGCATCTAGGGCTATGGCTTAAACGCGCCAAGTACCAAGTATCAAGGTATACCAGGCGCGCACTCAGGATTTTCAATTCTAAGAAAAATATTCCACCAAACATTTGGACAATTCGGGGTCTCCTCAACTACCTGAGTACCTACATATCTGGTTAATGCAAACTCTTAAAGTTTAAGATTCTAGTCAGAAAATTTAGGGTTTTGTGGGTTTAGCCCGTCAGCCCCCCCCCCCCCCCCCCCCGGTTGTGCGCCTGAGGTATACACACTGTACCTTTGCTCAATGCATAGCATATGCTTACTGCAGTTTGTTATCATGTCTCTGACTATATGTAGTACATTTTCCGTTTACATTACCGTCAATTAACCTTCAAACAGACGGAAGAATAGCGTAACTGGATTTAGTAGATTTCGCGCATACTGAGCTATATTACCATAACTTTTCAAGGATACCTTTGCTTGCTAAAGGGCAGTTAGCTTTAATTTCATATTTTTACTTTCTCCATATACGTAGTATAGAGAAAGTATTCTTTCATGAAAAAAATCTGATGTGGCCAACACACGACTTTCTCCATATTTGGGGTATAGATATTTAAATTATTATGAATAGCATTATAAGGAAAAATTATTATATCTATATCTATAGTTCACCCTGCAAGCCACCGCAATGGTGTGTGGCAGGGGGTGCAATAGCACCAAGGTAAAGCGCATAATAATGTATAGTATCACTCTACGTCGGCTGATTTCCTTTCGTAACTTCTGTTCTGCTCAGCTATCGTTCTAGGGAAAAACGAGCCTTTATACCTCTCAGTCCTACAGGCTATCTCTCTTATTTTACGAGGATGGTCCGTTCTACCAATATAAGTTGGCGCTCTTATTATTTCTTCGACATCGCTGGAGAATATATGCGTTCTAAATCTTTCGAGAAGTTTTAACCTAGAGCGTGATCGGCGCTCAGCTAGTGATTCCCATCCTAAGTCCTGTATCAAGGCTGTAACACTATTGTTTCTATCGTAACAATTTTTGACGAATCTAGCGGCTTTTCGCTGCACTCTTTCTAACTCTGAGATTGATCCTTTCACGTACGGATCCCATATGCTCGACGCGTACTCTAATAGCGGTCTTACTAACGAGAAGTAACATGTCTCTTTGACTTTTTCCTCACTTTTACCTACTATGCGTTTGATGAATCCTAGTTTCTGTTTAGCCTTCCCGCATATATTTCGTATGTGCATATCCCACGAGAGGTTGCTTGTTAAAGTAACGCCTAAGTATTTGACGGAATCGGTTAGTTTTAGCTGGACGCCTTCAACAGTGTAATTCGTCGTGTCAATGTTTTTGTTTCCCCAGAATCTCATAAAGGAACACTTTCCTAAGTTCAATTCTAACTGCCACTCTTTACACCACTCGAGAATTGCATTTAAGTCGTCAGAAAGTAATGATTGATCATTAGGACTGTTAATCTCTCTGTAAACTACTGTATCATCCGCGAATAACTTGATTTTACTTTTAATAACCTTATCTAAGTCGTTTATGTATAGAAGGAATAGTAGGGGGCCGATTACACTTCCCTGTGGAACGCCTGAGGCTACGCTGACTGAATCTGATTTAAATCCATCTATAACTACTATTTGTTCACGCTCATTAAGAAAGTCCCTGATCCACTCGATTATCTTTCGATTTACTCCACAGTCATTTAATTTCTTCACTAACTTACTGTGCGGGACTTTATCGAAAGCCTTCTTGAAGTCGAGGAAAACAGCATCTAACTGAGTCTTACGGTCTCCTGATCTTAGTATATCGTGAACGAACAGAGCAAGCTGTGTTTCACAAGATCTCGTCTTCCTGAAGCCATGCTGATATTTACTTAGCAAGTTCTGACTATCTAAGAAGTCCATCACGGAGCTAGCGATAATGTGCTCGAGAACCTTGCAAGATAGGGAGGTAAGCGAAATTGGCCTGTAATTTTCTCTGTCGTCTTTTTTCCCACCTTTGTGTAACGGCGTTATAAAGGCTAATTTCCATTCCTTAGGTACAACGCCATGACTAAGTGACTTATTGAAAACTATTTCGAGATAAGGTGCTATTTCCAGTGCTAACTCTTTGAATACTCTAGCTGGTATCTCTTCTGGACCCGGAGATTTATTTGACTTGATATTTTTAAGCTGTTGAGCTATCCCTTTCGCTAATATGACTATATCGTTCATTTTTTCCTTGCCTGGTTCGGGCGCCACGACCTTCGCTCTCACGTCTTCGGTAGTAAATACGCTCTGAAAAAATAAGTTTAACAAATTTCCTTTATCTGTGCTATCGCTAACTACCTCTCCTTGGTCGTTTATTAACGGGGCTACGGATTAACGGGGCTACGTTTATTTCGTATCGTAAAAGAATACAGTCGTCCTTACTGCCGTAAATTATATTTTGAATATGTTTACAGAATTCACCGCTAGATGGTGGCGCTGTATACTGGAAATTTACGAATAAATTAATTATCTACTAAATGGAAGGTCCTACGAAAATTTGTTTCAAACAAAACTTGGAAGAAATATTATTTTCTACAACTTTGGTTCTATATTATGTAGAAGACTGGAAATACCAGAAAAAGATTGAGAAAGGTAAGATACCCTTGCAACAGCAAGAAGTTGAACTGCGTTTTCTAAATAATTTCAGTGTATCGGTGGCTTTTAGGAGACGAAACGAATGAAATCTTTTGGTCAAATAGACGTTTATTGGATATCTCATCTATTTTTCAGATATAGAAAAACAACGGATGATAAAAAATGATTTTTTTATTAAATTACTACATTAATTACTTGATGAAACATGACGTAATTAATATGTATATGTAGTACCAACAGTTATGAATATTCTTCGAAAAAGACAGATGCTATAGAAATCATTCCTAAGACCTGAATTAATATCAATGGATTTAAAAGTATGTCCCACCGCCTAAAACGAATATGGAATGCTCATTATCGAAGAAATCTTTTGTTCAATCAGACGTTTATTGCATATTTCAGATATAGAAAGACGACGTGATAAAAAAATGAAGAAATTTTTTATTAAATTACTACATTAATTTCTTTTTTAATTAACTGACTAAAAGAAAGTAAAAATATTTGAGAAATATTATCAGTCGAGGTTGGAGTTTGTTTATAATTTACGATAATTTGTTTATAAATGTCGATATTATGTTTACAATTGTTGGTATTGAGTTTATAATTACCGATATTGTGTTTAAAATTGTTGATATTGTGTATATAATTACCGATAATCCTGTATTAGACTATGTTAAATTTTTCAATTCATACGCAGTAAAGGTATATTTATTTAAAAGCACATTATAAGTTTCAAAGGCAAAATATAATGTACCAAAGTATCAAAATTAGGTTACTATCCTGTTATCTCCCCCCAAAAAATTATTAAATTTTAAGGTCCCTAAGGAAACGTTAAATATCCTTCCCATGACTGATTGGCCGGTCTCGACATTTACATACCCAATCACCGGACAACGGGGAGGGATACTTTGGTTCCGGGCGAGGCGAAGGGCGCGGTAGCGCCCGGAGACGACTACCCATTAAAACAAAGCAAGCCGAAGGCTCGTCAAAATATCCTTTCAATGTTATATCCTCTTGACTGTTGCGCCTCAAATGGAAGGATATATTGACGAGCCTTCGGCTTGCTTTGTTTTAATGGGTAGTCGTCTCCGGGCGCTACCGCGCCCTTCGCCTCGCACGGAACCAAAGTATCCCCGTTGTCCGGTGATTGGGTTTGTAAATGTCGAGACCGGCCAATCAGTCATGGGTTAGGAAAGCTACCGCATCTTCTTCATTATTTGGCAAATTATAACAATGCATTATAACAATGTCAACCAAGTCATTATAACATTGAAATACACTTTGGGGGGAGACAACAGGATAGTACCAAAATTAGAAATGTTTTCGTAATGTTCTTTTTTCTAATTTGGGACATCTTAAACTTGTTCATTTCACCATTTTATATACATATACTAGTGTAATTTCCCGTCAAATATGACGGGTATGCGTGAATTAAGTATTACGTTAAAAAAAAATAAAAATAAGAAAACTTTTATGCGCACATAATCGAATGTTTCAGAAAGTCATAATAGTCATGGGCATATCAAAATTGTTTGGAAAAGATATATATTGAAGATTTATTCTTTAAACGTATTAAATAATTCTATATGAATTTTGCTGCATACATAAATATAAATAATCTAATCTACAATAATCGCTATTCAGATTGTAATGAATTTTCATGTGCTCGTTTTCTTGCATCTAAAAATCTGTTTTAAGATATTTTAAAATGCTAAAGTAAAGGATTGCTCGCTTCGTTTCAGTTCTGCCCATGTGATTAAAATTGAGGAAAGATATGCACTTGGAGTCAAACCCAGGACTACTATGCTCACGGCGAGCAGTTTTAAATCGAAAAGTTGAAAGGCCTAGTGATTCCTGAAAGTTTGATCGAAAAAGATTGAAAAGCATTTCAGTTATGGGCGGTTTTCCTCATTCTTCTATCTAACTCCGTAAAGCGTCTTAAAACATCACGACGTTACAAGCAAACTACATACATGTATATGGGGAGATTTCCGAAAGTTTGTTTATCTCATTATGCACACCCAAACTATAAGACATGGAGCAAACAAATTTGCTATGGTTCTTACTTACAGCATAAGTTGATGAAGGTTTGGTCAACCGGGATTAGTCAGTGCTGCCAATATAGGGGATATACGTTTATCCATAAGATAACACCTAAAAATCGATTGCTTGACGTGCAGAATTTTATTCTTTTGCACATTTAATGATTTAAAGTGCAGATACGAACTCGGGAAGAATCAACGTTATATTTTTTTAAAGACAGAATACGAATCCTGATCAAATTAGCGTAAAAATGAGTTTAGAATAAGAAGAAGACGTGATTTTATCAGTTATAACAATATACCAAATATAAACTACCATGAAAACTCCCATTGTTGCTGAAGTTGAGAGTCCAATGGATTTATATGAGAAAATTTTTAACGTAGGTAATATCGTTTTTCAATTTGTGTGTAGATTTTCCACAAATTGTGTCTTCCACACCTTTGAAGATATCGTCACGAAACTTCGCAAAAGTATATAATTTTAACCTGCGGATAACATAGGCTATATGTCGATAAAAATATTTGGGGGGAGGAGGTGCTTAATTCAATAATTATTTCCCCATAGGATTATACCTAATTTTCGATTTTTCAGAGTGCGAGGTTTTTTCCTTCATTCATCAAAATATATAAATATGTACCGATTTTCTTCATTTTTACTTTATTCGACGGTTAAAACTGTATACTATATTATTCTTGCGATGTTCACATGTTACACGGTAGAATTTTTAGATTCACTAAATCCGTTAAATTCAACGGGAACTTCCGCTAGTAATTTATATTCCAGCTCTCATTTTCAGAGGAGATCTATCACACCAACTTCCATCTCATCCCAATCAAACTCCATCCTATTTTTCCCCATTTTAGATCTTTTTTCCTCCATTCACACATTTTTCGATCTTATTAATCTCTTGCGCTAACATACACGTCGTTCTTCCTTTTTCACATTTTTATACGAACACATCCTCCAGCTGTAATTCTGTGTTTAAACTTGCACAAAAGCAAACGCAAAGACAGACGAACTTATCAACATACGCCCGAAAACACGCGGTGATTTGGCGACGTGGCCAGCCCTTTTATCTGGAAATTTTTATGAAGATATTTTTTAGGTATAATGTATTGTCTTCGTCTCTGCACTCATCACCTAACTAAAACTGAAAAAATAACGACGAAGAAATAAAAGAAAATCTATCTTGATGCAGTGGCATTCGTTGCTATTAAAATGTTATTTACTTCAAGAAAATGCATAGCCAAAGCGTCGGTGAAGCGCTCTCAATATTTTGGCGTTCCTTCCAAAATGCAGTAAAAGTTTATAAAATGAGAAAATATTCTCGTTATGTAGAACTTCTCGGGCAATGTATTATCCAAAATGGACGTTGTCTTATAAACGCTCTTCATAGCTAATTCCTCCTTGTTGTCTTTTCTCGCCATAACAGACATTTGCTATAATGGTTTATAAAATAATAAACATATATCTTTGACAAAATATTTATCTTGAATGGCCGTAGAAAGATGTGAAAACAAAATGAGCATTTCGACTACAAAGCACCTTTCATCAGCGGTTTCTGCGATTGCAGATTACAAAAGAACAAATGTGAAGTATTAACTTCTGCATTTCGTGGGAGGATGTTCGTTACAGAAGCGTGTGTTATGAAAAATGCATGTTTTCATAAAGGTAGGCGGGAGGGGAGATGCGAATGCTTTCGAAAGAGAAGATATGGATTTGTTACGCAAAAGGAAAGGAAAAGAAACACTTGACAATTCAATGTTACAAAACGTTTTCCTTTTTTTTAAATTTTCATTACAATGTAGGTGGGCTCCTTGATATATTTCTGTAAAACCGATGTCACGGAATTCATTAAGGAATATAATGATGATATTAGAATTGGACTGAGTTATAGCCATAAGGCGAGCTCTATAATTCCATATGCAATTAAAATGGGTGCTCTTCGCAAGGGCGGATCCAGGCATGCAGGGGGAGAGGGGTTATCAGGAATGGAAAGATAAAATATTTGAAAATATCGTAATTCACGCATATTTTAATACAGAAAATGGAAACAACTTTTTGTACAGCAAAATGAATGTAGCAAAACGGTATAAGTTCTCGCCTGGCGTTCTCAGCACGTAGGACGAGGTTTAGGTGCTAATTTTTTTAGTGTTCAGAAATCTATAACCTCCTGTATCCGCCCTTGGCTCTTCGGCTGTGCTTCTCCTTCATCCCGTTCACGACTCTAGTCTCAAGGTAGGAGGATTACTTGGAATAAAATTCATTATTGAATTTAGATACCTTTGATTCCGACGTTCCATATCAACAGATCTATTAAATTTAAAACTTAAAACTTTACAAAGTGCTCATCGCATCGAGTGAGTCGTAACTTGATGGAGATTCCACAAAATAATTGTTAAAAATGAAACCATAACTTATCGTTTTATTCAAAAACAACCACATCCGGTTTTAGGCGTGGACGACCTTTCAAGGTAACCTATACTTGGCTAAGACAGTGGTGCCCAAACCTTTCGGCCCGAGGGCCCCATAACACATTGCTGCTCTCACCGCGAGCCACACCCACTACAAAATCGAGTTTAAGCATAACTTAAGAAAATTGAGGATTTCGTTGTGGGTCAAGATAATCTGATTTGTTTGAAATGTATTTAACTATTACTAGCAGAAATACACGGCGTTGCCCAGGGAAATTTGGTTCAAATCCGATCGGAATTATAGATGATAGGTACATGGTATTTAAGAATTCACTCGGCTGCCGTTTTGAATAAAACGGGTAAAGAGAAACAAAAACCGCTTATGAATTATTACTGGAAGCACTCCATAATCGTACCAAATTCGATTCAAATCAATAGCAGGACTCGGGAAAATATGCGTAGTTTAATGTTTAAATCGGCCACCATTTTGAATTAAACAGACAGACGGAAACGAAATCCCGCGCTGACCTTCCTCTTGCTTCCCTTTACAATCCTACCAAATTTAGTTGGACTCGGTTAATTATGGACGTGCATAAAGGAGCAGACAGAAAATGAACCGCCATTTTAAAACAAACTGACAGATGGACACTAAAACAATGCATTTACCTTCCCCTCCTACAATCTTGCCGAATTTGGTCGGAATCGTATGAGAAATATGGGCGTGCATAAAGGAAGAGACAGACAAACTTACTAAAATATAGTGGTGGAATCAATTTGGCTCAACTTTGTGGTAAGTGATACTTATATTTCAGAGGATAAGAATAACTGTGTTACTTCCACAATTTTTTATTTCACGACAGGTTTCGCTAAATAATTAGCATCATCAGATGATTTCCTCTTCAATATAGTGGTGGATTTTAACGAAGAAAAATAACTTAGTTAAATTCCACAAATATGAGTATGAGAGGTAAACACAAAAAATATTTTTTTATAATATTCCATTTTCCTTTCATGTTACATCGCGTCCTTTAATTGTTAAACTCACGGCGGGCCGGATGTGGCCTGCAAGCCGTAGTTTGGGCACAACTGGGCTAAGAGATAACCCTCAGTCGTTTCATACCATGGAAATTGCAACGTCCTCGGAGTTTTTTGTATTTGTAAGCACGATAAGTGGAAGGCATCGTTTCTGCCAGAGTAATCGACCTCTCTGACAATTTTAGCACTATCAGGTTACACCTCCCCTTCCCTTAAGAACTTAAGCGTCCAGGCAACATAGTGTCCCAAGGCGGTCACGGAATTCTGTGGTATATTACCTTGTGAATTCTTCTCTCTTTTCCCTCTAGATATAATAAGCCAAGAAACGCGCCCTCAATCGCGAACATACACGTCTTGTTTATAGCTCATATCTTCCCTTTTCCTAGTCTCTCTCTCTAAAATCTATGTATCTTCTCCCTCATTCAAGGTACATAGACTTTCTCAAGATCAATAATATTTATTTATATGCATAATTAATCTTATTATGAGATTAAGTATAGAGAAAACGCTCAACGTAATTCTCCTCTAATCATAGGTAAAATTCAAGGGAAAAGACGATGGTATTTATGGACAAAATAATGACTAATACATAAGGAAGTTTTTATGTGAAAATATTCTGCATTTACTCTTGATGAAATTTTTAAAAATCACGGCTGTAATCCCTGCTCGATATTTTTACGAAAATGGACGGATAGAATGCCCTCAAGAAAGAGAATAAAAAACGTTAAATCTCAGGTAACAGTAAAAAGGTAGGCAGGAAACCGAAGGGGCGTGTTGAGGTAGGACGAAGGTCGTCAGGTGTGGAGTGAGGAGGGGTCGTTGGAGGAGGGGCAAAGTTTGTTTTCGCGACGGTCACTTCTGGCGGATATTAGATTCTGTTACGTGATTTGCGATGGTTCCTCGGAGGAAACAAAAGAGATTCGAACGGGTTTTCGAGGTCACAGGCATTTTTACCACACCTCCACCCAACCCTCTATCCTACTCACCATCGTTTCACCTCGCTTACCTTCGAACCCTTCGCAATTCCCGAATTCGCTCCGCGTCAAATCAAGAGGCAAACCTCCGCAATCTTTTGTAGACGTCAAAAAACACCTGAAAAGCGGCCATAAAGGTATCTCGAGCCGAGAGCAGCGACCCTTTCCCACAGGTGTATGCGAAGGAGGGGTCAGAGGCCCCTATGTTTCCGGAAAACACGCCTGTTTAACCCCAGTTCATTGGACACGGCCTCGCAATGACTGGAACGGCCATAACACGACCTCAGGTGGGACAACATAGGAAGCGGTATTTGTAGTAAAAGGTAGGCAAAGGGGAAGGTAAGAAAGGCACGGAGGAAGTGTTTTTGGGAGTTGTGTTCGAAGGCAAGGGGTGTTTTTGGGGAGGGTGGAAGTGGATGGCAAAAGGTACAGAGAGGTTTTATGGGACGAACGTGGGTGGCAACGCACGTTTCCTCGCTTCTTATGTATGAGTCTGTTTTCCCGTGGACTATTACTTGAAGAGCGAAACGGTACATTCGATCCGGGATTCCCTTCCTAATGCACCCTGAATACGACGAATACTCCTCTAAAATATGGCGCCATCGCTCTCTTCACTCCTTAACCCATAACCTCTCTGCCTCCTTCTCTTCCTCTTTCCACATACCGATAACCTCTCTCCTCTTTCTAGCAAATCCCCCAACTTAAACTTCTCCTCTTTGCCTTTATTTGCAGTGTTTTTTAAATATCCATTAATATTTTATCAGGAACATCATGATTAATATACAAATGATATCTAATAATTACCACTACCGTTATAAAATATATGCTTATAATTTCCATTATCAACGCCGGAATAATTGTTGCGATTATTATAAATATCAAGAACGATGTACATAATTGTGTAACTAAATGTGAGAACGGATGCTACAGCTTATATTAGTCGTATAATGATAGTTATCTATCCGCGTCATCATCCTTTTCACACATCTTATAAATATTTTAGAGTGTATGTGTGTATGTTCCTTATACGTTTTTACACCGTTGAAGCTATCGAATTCAAAAGTTTCATGGGCAATGGTCTAGGTTTGCAGACCGTGGGGTCTCTTATACCCCATGAGGTCAACAAAATACTATTTCCATAAGAATGCATGGGAAATGGTGTGGAGAAACCCCAAAATGACATGCAGCCCTTCACTGATGTGGATATTCGTTTGCAACTCTTTCCCGAGCGAAGCCGGGCGTTTCAGCTAGTAATACATATTTGCTTAAGAGTGATTTATAATGATTGTAATGGAATGGCATTGGATTTGAAGTCTCAAGTGGTACCACATTCTGCGAAAATTGTTACTTTAATAAATGCATTGTTCCTTATTAATTCAATACTAAATAATTATTAAATATCTTTAATTTTTAATTCTTGAGTTTTGTATAAAAGAATTCGTTGTAGTTATCCAGGTTATTTCAAAAGTGAATGATCAAACTCTCTTTATATCGGGAATGCCATTGATAAACTGTATAGCTCCAGTACTAAAACAAGTAAGAATTTTTTAAAAAATTCCAAAATAAAATCTTTTTGATTTATAAAATAGGAGGCCTTAAAAGGGTAAAACAAGAAAAATTTCAGATTATTTGTTCATTATAAAAGATTTTGGTGTTATATTCTTTTCATTACTGTTGCTTTACATATCATTAACGTAATAATTTCGCTTTTATAGGTTTTCAAGGTTGAGATTTATTAAAAAAATATGTTTTGCTATTAACTTTATATTCAAAATCCATTTACTCCACCTTGAATGAGATTATTACGTAAATGATATTTAAAGTTATAGTAATGACAAGAACATGAAACCAAAATCTTTTATAACACACAAATAATCTGAAAATTTTCGTTTTATCCTTTTAAAGCCTCCTATTTTATAAAGCAAAAAGATTTAATTTTTTAATTTTTTTATTCTTACTTGTTTTCATCCTTTAAGAGCAAACAAGAGTAATATTCAATGAAAAATAATGAACCTAAATAATTTACCTAAATCGCTTTCTTACAATGACTGATGTCAAAGTTTGTGATGAAGGATGAAGCGTTGATTCGCGTGCTCTTCTCTAACCACGCAAATAGGGGGCAGCAAGATCTAATGAAAAAAATGCAACTTTCGCAGGTATGCTAAGCGTAGCAAGCCAACGCACTCACCACTATGCCACGGCACCCCATTTCGCAAGTCTGGAAATTTCGAAGATACTTTTATACCCAGAAGCCATCTACCGCAGCGTGATGAATAAAAATACATTCCCAAAGGAACCATCTACTGATTACGAGTTGTTGATTGGTTTATGAAAAAGTTCAACATTTTAAAACCAATAGTGAACATTATAGAGGTGTAAAATGACATAATATAAATAAGCTAAAATTTTCGTACAAGTAAGCGTTATAACTTCTCTCGCCATATATTGATCAAAATGACAACTCACGTTGAAATCCGTTTTTCCCGCCATCATTTCTAACGTTGGGGCACAGAATGCCGTGAATATGTAGTAGTTCAATTTCTTGCTACTAAAACGCCCCCAGATTCACCAGCAGCGCCACCCCAACCAAATAGACTTTTGGAAAGTTTGAACATTCACAGTTTAACTTCGAGACGAGATATTAAATTTTTTATGGGCTAGAAACCTTCTGCAAGCCATAAGCTTTCAAAAAATGTAACATTCTTTATGATCCGATAATTCGTTCAAGAGATATGAGGGTTCAAAAATGGTCTACCCCAAAATATATAAATAAATATCAGACGAACGCACATAAAAGATTTTATAAAAATATAAGGAAAAACAGACACGCATTTAGGCTACAAATCAGTATTCATTAGAAGTGATTCACTGATAGTAGTTTCAAAAGAAGAAAATTTTAGAAATGCGCGAATGGTTTTTCCAGCCCTTTTATGGCTACACAGTTTTAAGTAGTTAAAAAAATCCACTTACACGTTCATTTGTCCGTATGTATGACGCGATAACTACTCCTAAATGAAGGAAGATAGAGAGTTTGTTTTTTCGCCAAACGATTTAGTATTCTGTCTCGCTGTGTGCGTTTTATTGTCGTCTGTCTGACTCGCTAACACCTAAACGAAAGCTGCTAGAGACTTCGTTTTTCTCCAATTGTCATGTTGTGCACGTTTTCTCGGTTTGTCCGTCTAATTTAAAAAACGCCATTTAATATCTGCTTCAGCAGCTCTTTTCTTACTTGTTTAACTTAGAGTTATGTCATCATGGACTGTTGAAAATCAAACATAAAGATTAAAATGTAAATATAATAAAATTTTTAGGAAAATATGACGAAAATGAAGTTTATATAGCAAAACCTTGTTACCACACGCATCGCAATAGCGCCCATTTAAGAGCGGGATTTCCCATTCTGTGGATTTTTCTCCATTCTAACTTACTTCAAAATTTCTTTATAAGAGCCATAATCTTACGGACGTCTACACTGCCACGATTCAAAGGCACGGGAAGAGGGCAAAACAGTTTGCTCAGTTTATTGTATCCTAACTCTAACCTTGAATGGGTCAATAATGTCAATGTCTTTTGTACAAGATCTGCCGAACTACTCAAAGACTCAGTTTAAAAAAATGTTTTTCTAACTGAAAAGTTAGTATGAAGGGCCGAATGCCATAATTACACTGTCACAAATCTATAATTGTGGGGATTATTTCAGTTACTGTACTCTCACACTCTCTCGCAAAAAATCGTGAATGGTATATGATGACACCCGCTGAGATTCTCCAAAAAAATCCAAGCGGAAAGAAAGAAATATGTCGAGATTTCCAGCATTTTCCCTGACTTTGTCTCCCACATTTTTATATGTGCCCTTTTCAAGAATTTCATTTATGGTTTTCTCTACTCAAATTTCGAGAAAATGCTGAATTATTCCCTATGTAGGAAATTAAAAGACTTATTGTTAGATGCATTAATTTAACTTCCCATACGCTTATTTCACTGCTAGATTCCCTGGACACAAGAATTAAACCACATTTATTTGTAAAAGAGTACTTAAGAGCATAAACTCACCAATAGTAAGTAGTATTTTTGAAGAAGTTAATATAAAACTGTAAAGTCAAATCATGCTTGCCCCCATTAATATGAGTGGTTTACTACAAAGGTACAAAAACGAATGAAAAATTAACGTTTTGAAGGAAATTGACGACAAAAAAAACAAGCAGCCATCGTGAGAGAATTTAGAATTTCACTTGGAACAGAGTCCATTTTGCGGCAATGCAACAGCTAAAAATGCAGGCTCTAATGATCAATAAGTTTACAAAACCCCGGTCCTTCAAAGATTCATCATATTTTCCTGCAGAATACAAATCTAACAGACGTACTTGGAAGACAAAATAACTCTTTTTGGATTTTAAAACTGAGAAAATATTTGGGAAGGAGAAAGGAATTACTTTTAATTGATAGCTGTTCAGCGCATATGGTAGATATTCGACGGAAAATATTTAAACTGTAGTTTTCCAGCCAATTTTAGCTTACTTTTACAGCCAATAGATCAGAGCATTATTAAAATGCAAAAATAAATTCCTGACGCTTGACGATAAAATACTGCTTGACGCTAATCTTAATTTAAGTACCAATATAAATATCTGCCAACGCATGGAAATGATTAGAACTGGTTGGCGGATGTTTGTGAAATGGCAATTCCGAGTTGCTGAAAAAAGGGGCATTCTAATTTTATCTAAACTGCAGGTGTTGCTTATGAAGACGTTTGCAGTGTTGCGGGCAATATCTGGAAATATGTCTACCTCAAACTTCAACTTCCTTCTTCCAAAACATTTTAGGAGAATTCAAATGTAGATGCTAACTTGTTTAAGTATTTTCCCACCGTGGAGACTATTATCCAGCCACGTCTGGAAATGAGTAGTCACTCTGAGAAATTAAAACTATTTATTTAGAGATCTGATAACGTGCCAGCCACGTTATTCAAATCATTAGATAGAAAAATATGTAAGAACACCACATTAAAAAGTGATGCAAAATAAAGTATTTGGGTATTTTATGAAGCAATAAAACGTGTCATCGATGAATATTTTTCATTTTTTCGATTTCTCTACATCTAGTATGCATTTTCATTATAACGCACTTTCGGCATAACGTAGAAGAAATGCATGTTCCACAGACTTACGTCGCACCGTGATTTCACGACATGCTGCAAATGGCGTTCTTTTTCACGACAGGAATTTGGAAACCCCATTGGCCGAACTGACTCGCGACTAAAACATTGGGACTATGCTTTTACAAAAGTATAATCTCACTCCCCCTTCTCCTCTTTCAACTTCCCCAGCCTACTTGCCGCAACCACTTCGCCCCACTCCGCACCCGCTCGCCTTCCTTCAATCCCCGCTCCCCTCCTACCACTTCAACCGAAGGATTTACAGCTCCTTCTATTCATTCCCACTAGGATCTTACGGACCGCCTTTGTTTCCGTATTTGGCGACAGCGAGTGAACCTGTTGCACCCTCTTTTCGGTTGCGCTGCGTCTTCGAGGACAGCTCCTTGTGGGACCTCACACCATTCGCTGCGCCCTTATGGCTGCAATCTTCCGTTCGCCTCCGCATCTTCGCCCTTCGCCCCCTTTTCCTCTTCGTCTCTCTCCCACGGCCCTCGCCTAACTCCTTCTTAGAGCTTTCAATAGGGTACCGTATGCGGTGGACCCTCGATCCCTATTGTGCCTTCTGCGTTGCCTGGAAACAGATGCTTCGGATGCGCTATAAACCTGGGTTTGGTAAGTGCGTAGAGGCACTATAGGGAGTAATTTAATATATATTATTCGTAAACTTGTTTGGAAGGTCTTCGGCTCTCCGTGGCCTTGAGAACATTCTTCTTCAGCGATATAATTGTAGCATAAAAATTAGGACCAAAGAAGACAGAGGTCAAGAAAAACGAAAACGGATGGCCGACAAGAAAGAAGCCAGAATAAAAAAGGACAAGACCAAAATATCAATCGTGTACATAATGTAAATAAGTGTTGTTGTGTTTATGCTTATATTTGTATTATATTATTACTAAGAAATATGGATTTTTGAAATTTTAAAGACAGCTTTTTGCAAAAAGGGGAAATTATAAAAGAATGACAGCAGAATACCTATTGGTAACAAACTCGAAATATTAATATGTAAATATTGTATAGATCTACTATTACAATCTATACTTAGATACCTTTAGAATTGAATTCGTTGCTGAGCTGTACGAAGCACAGAAATACAATTATTACTGTGTTTTTGCTATCGGAGTTATTTGAACTATTGTCAATTCAACCAATAAAATTTTAGCCATATTCCGAGTTCGTTGAGTTATTTGTGAAATTATTCTTCTGGCAGGAAAACTATAGACTCAAAAATATTTTATTTTCAACATACGTTTTACATTATACCCGAAAACACGAATAAAAATTTTCTCATTTAAATATTCTTCTATACCGCGTCGTATAACACAGGCCTGCGAATTAGAACTTTGGAAAAGTTGTTTTATTTCTAATAGCTGATTTTATACAATTCAACTCAACTACGCTAATTTCAAAAATGGAATCCATTTTCCCCATCACGTTAAGGATTTTTAGCAATATGGGAGTAAAGGAACAAAAAAATTAAGAAAAACCTTGTTTATTTTGGTTTACCACTACATATGTATTTTGCTTTGCTATAGTAGTTGAAAAATACAAACAAATGTAAGAAGAATGAAGCATATTAACGTAAATAGTTTATTTTAGTTTATGTTATTCATTTAGGTTATGTAAATATATATTATGTTCATCCTCATTCAGTTTGATTCTTCCAGAGGGACCGCTTCCTTTTTGTCTCGAAAGAACGCCTTGTTCCTCTTCTTTTATGTGCAAATTCTGGTGTCTCCCTTTTCAACATCTAACATGTTTACGTTCCACCTTCTCTGGTATCTTCTCTCAATTTCTTTGACATCTTGGTGAAACCGTTCTCCTTGTTCTTCGCTTACTGCTCCGAGATTTTCCGGGAAGTAATCCAGGTGTGATTGTAAGAAATGTAATTTTAGACTCATGTTGCCACCCAATGCTTTGAATGTATTCAGCATGTTGTTCACAATGTTTTGGTAATTTGGGTCCTTGTTATTCCCCAGGAATTTGTTGATACATCCTTAAAAGCTGCCCATGCTTCTTTTTCAAGATTGTTCATAGTTCTTTCAAATTGCTCATCCAAAGTAAGTTTCCTAATCTGAGGACCAATAAAGATTCCTTCTTGAAATTTTGCTTCGGAAAGAGCTGGTAATTTACCAAACAGATACTTGAAACAGTCACCCTCCTTGTCCAAAGCCTTAACAAATTGCTTCATCAATCCCAGTTTTATGTGAAGTGGGGGTAAAAGTACTTTCGATGTCAACCAGATTTTGATGTGCAATGTTTTTAGAACCTGGTATCAGGTGGACTCTGCGTGGCCATTCGTTCTTTATCCAATGCTGAGATCTTGCTCTGATATCCCATTCACACAAAAAACATGGAAACATTATGTAACCGGATTGTTGACCCAACAACATACGAAGAACTTTTAAGTCTCCACAAAGCAGCCAACCGTGCTTCCCATATTTAACCTTAGCCAGAAGAGTTTCGAGATTTTCATGTTTCCTTCAGGTGCACTGAATGAGCACAAGTTACCGTTGTGAAGAAGGACGCCTTTTAGACTTCTCTTGCAAACATCAATGAACAACCTCCACTCATTTGGGTCGTACGTTGCAGCGCCTAGCTTACATATTAATTCAGAAATATTGTTGCAATAAACCAGTGAACCTTCTTGAGATGAATTCTTCTTCATGCTTTCTGTACCAGTAAAATGATGTCCCGGGACAAAGCAAGTCCTTGACACGAAGTCCATGAAGTTTCTCGTAATTTCTAGATCAATGGAGAACAGGGAAGGGCAGTCACCACGGGCGGTCTGCTACAGAAATGTCTCCTGGCCTGTCAATCACTACACGGCGCTCTCTGATTGGCTGTGAAGTCACAGGGGCAGTGTTTAAGATTTCATAACTGCGCCCCCTATCTCCTGACCTGCCAATCACTTATACGCAGGCAATGCGCTCCCCGTACGATCTATAACAGCAGAGAATACGCTATTGCATCACTCCTAATCGGGAAACTTCTATAGGGAGTGGTTTTAAAAAATGTCTTCTATAATACATGGATCCACTTTTAATGAAAATTACCTACACATGTAAAATGCAATATGACGTTTTGTGAAAAATCTGTACGTGATAGAGAAGAACCTTTATTATTTTCGGATTCGGCGTACACAAATTACTAAAAAAAAGGGTAAAATATTTCAGACAACAGAATCATCGCAGGCCTGTGTAATTAATTTTGCATTTAAAATTATCACTTTGCTTACGTAATGTAATAGTTTGCTCAGAAACTTGTGTTGTTATACAATTAAAGTCAAATCACTCAAGGCCTTGAATACGTAAATGCGGCGATAATGCGATTGTCGTTATATTTACAATTTCCCCCAAAAGAAAACCTGAAACATTCTGGGCTTGAGAGTAAATAAATTCACGCTAATTCGCCTCGGATTCGATTTCTCTTTGTTTATTTACACATAGAAGCGTCTTTCTAAATTTCTTTGTCTGCTTTTAACAAGTCTTAAAATAAAAATGAAATGTATTCTACACTCAATCCTATGGTAATGAAATGTATGAGAGAAATGTTCCTTAAATTGAACCCGTACCGTTATTGCAAGCGATGATTAAAATAAACTGCGCAATGAGATACGCTGGTCAAACGCTTAAAGATTGGTTGAAATCGAAATGACAGTTTTTTCTTATTCGTGTACATGAATACCAGCATTTACTATATAAATACTAGAACGTAAACATGTCCCTTGAGAAAACCCTGGCTACGCCACTCTATGGTTGTATTCTACTTGTACGGAGGCTTCGCCTTCCCAAACATCCTTATTTCACCTCCCTCCGGAATGCCTTCATAAATTAATACCGTATAAAAATCCTGGATATGCCACCGTATGTTAGATTCTTCAGACAATAGCAAGGAATACCCTGATAACGTGAGGATACTCAGAATGACGGGTCGTCGGTAATGGTTGATCCAAGGGAGGAGGATCCACATTTAAAAAGTTTCTTGATACGCACCTGCTACTCGTAGGCACAGAATGGAAACCTTTTAGATAAACCTATCATTATATTATAGTTATATTTTGCGTGGAAGTTCATAAATGTATTCATTCTGTGCTTACCCCTATCGTAGTCTAATATATATCGTAACGCTAAGGAACAAGGTTGTAACATTTTATTGAAAATAGCAATTGATTTTACGCTGCAAAAACATGATGGTCTTCTTTCAATGCTAAATCTAGGATTATTTTAAGAGAAAATGATATATGGATGACAGTCGATAATCGACGCTCTACTGTTTTATTATTTGGTATTAAATTCGCGAACGTTCTTCTCGTTTCATCTTTCTGACCTCTCTGTTTTCTCTTCATATCCCTTTACAACCGAAAGAACTCAAACACCCACGGCCATTTTCTTCTTCTTGGAAAGAATACAAAAAAATCACATGCGTGGGAAATTTAATTTTCCGAGAAGATTTGAGAACTGAAACCCTGGTTAGACCGCACGCACATATACGCTTGACGAGGGATTAGTTCTTTTGCGGTTAATCCGTAAAATGCGGTCGGATACTGTCAGGGGGCAACGATTTTTGCGGATAAGTAGGCGAATGCATTTTAGAATATGGGGCGCGTTTATTTATCGCGGACGGACCGCATCCGATGTACCGACCGCAGAACTTAGATCGGTCTCAAAGCGAAAGAAGCGGGAGATGACACTGCGGCCAACGTAAATCGGATTAAGGACGATCCGGTTGTAATGTCATCGATGTCGAAGGGTTGCTGTATTTGGAGCGCCGCATTCTAGGATTATAATCCAGCGAAATCGTAGATTTTTAAGCGTTAGTCAAACCTCTCATTAAAATATTGTTTAATTATACAAATGAGAAGTGGAGGAAAGTAAAGCATAGGTTATTACAATAAAAAGTCTTCGACAGACACTATGAAATTCACAACGTTCCGCTTCGCTGTTTTTTCTTGATAATAAAATGCAATATTCAGAGAAATCAAATGCGATACTCACTTAATATTTGAATTAAATAATGAAACGCCCTCAACATCGAATGAAAACGTTTCCTCTGATTATAAATTTGAAATTCTCCATGCCCTATTGGTTATGATCCAATTCTTAAATATGTCATGATTATTACCCGACGTAATTGAACTGAAATAGTTCAGAACTCTAGTTAACGAGTTATTTTACATTCAGAATAAATTATCAAAGACTTAATCGGCATAGTTTAACGTTTTTTAAAGTAAAAATATTAAATTGACACGACGTAAGGAATGAATTTACAAAACCTAAAAGTAATTTAGTTACGAAATTTATTCCACCATAGTATGCCTGCATAGATGGAATTTAACACCTAAAATGTCCTTAATTTCATTAATTATATTTATACTCTTTGCCTTTCATCCCCATGCAGTTCATGTCTATCTTGCTGGTTCTTTGAAAATATATCCACATTTTTTTCAAGACCTAATACAATGATCCTCTACTTTTAAAAATAAGTCATTTTCGAGTAGAGTAAGTGAACCAAGTTTTTAAATTGTGAAAAGTAGGTACTTAAGTATAAACACCAATTGAAATAACACAGCTTAAAACCATTAAAACCGGTCTTCGTCCTTCATACTGTGTCTGTTTAGCTCCTCTTTCTTATCTTTTCCAAATTTTCAATATCTTCTCGTTTCCCACTTTCATTCCGTTCGTAATCAGGTTCTTCCCATTGCAGTGCAACACTGAAAAGTATGCCGTACATTTGTTGAGACATTTATTCAATAATATTACATGTATCGCTTCAAGGGATTAGAATCCATCGCCTCATCTCCACCAACAAGAATGGAAAGATACATCACATGTCGAAGGGCAGGGAGCGGTTTTTGCAACTATTAGGAATGCAGTAGACCCTCAAAATTACGTTTCTGGAAATCCAATAAGAAAATGCGAAGACTTCAAGCTAATGGGTCTGACGATAATCTAAGCATAACAAAAGCGATAAACACGTTAACTATAAAAACGTCAAAATACGAGAAAACATTATTCACGAAGCGAAAATGAAAAACATAAAATATACCGTTGCTCATCAACAATTATGATCATAAGATGATAAAGAGGATGATACTATGCGACGTTAACAGAATGCGGTACCTGTGACGGAAAAATTCATTTTGTGTACCGGACGTTCTGCATTTTAAGCAAATATATGATATTCGATTACTTCATCCAAAGCGGACAGCGAGGTATATAGCCAACTTAGGAGTGTATGAGTTACCTCTGCCGACTATTCAAACCCGTTGGTGTAAATCCGCTAATGACGAGGGTTTACTGTATATAATCTGACTCGTAGCCACTTTTAGTATTCCTGAATTAAATCTCTAACAATATACCCGCTGCATGTTTTGCCTTATCCTCTTCCATTGTTATAACCATACACAGGAAATATGAGGGGCAGAACGACAGCAAAGATCCCCTTGGCCGAAATTGGCAACCATATCCTCTATTCCGTGCCTCAATGTTATCTATATGAGACAAATAGAGACAACTATTTGGACTGAAACTGTGCTCACAGGAGCGAAATCCGCTGAAAACAAAACGCCGGAAACTGTGTTTGGAAGTGGTCACGCCATTTGGGCCCGCAAGGGAACACGGAATTGGGCCAGCCATTAGCAGTGGCATCATAACTCGGAATAATAAATTGAAAGTCTTCCCGAAATGGATGACGGCTTTACAGTTCTAATTAAGTAGGAGAAAACTCTTTCGGTTCAATTAGTCCTTGCTTGCAAATCTTTCGGAGGCAGTTGTTAAGCTTCGCAATCGCTCATGCAAGAAAAGTGAACGAGTTGTGATTGACGGGAGATTATTTTTTTCGGTTAAATCCGGAAGCCGTTAGAACCTGTGAATGTGTTGCCGAAAGTCGTAATGATCATGCAAATATTTCGAACCGAAATCGGCGGTTTACTAAATGATATTCCGCCTAACAAGACTTTTAAACGTAAGCATTTTTTTCACGCCATTTCTAGTTATAGTTGATTTGAAACGAATTTTGCGTCGCTATAATTATTAGTCTCCTCAGCTAATATGATAGTAGTCAGTGTAATAATGGAGAATTTTTTTCGAAAGGAAATTGCCAAGAAAATCTAGGATAGCATTCCAAAAAATTTTATACTATGATTGAAATTGAATCATATTGAAATCATTATGAAAACCAACCGAAAAAATCTGCCTGCTAATTGATATTAATCAGTTGAATTGAAGCGCTGGACAAATGCTTGGCTTTCAAGCGTTACAAATTTAATTTTACACAGTAAAAGGTAATATTTTTGTCCCGTTAAATATAGAATCTTTTACCGTACGTACTATAATGCTTAGGGATATCGCAAATAAAAAAATAAAATGGTCACAAATTTGTAATATTTTGCTAAAAGAGGTCAATTTGCTGAAATTTCTTTTCGCTACCCTTAAAACCTGTTTCATTGACCAACTATGCCATATCAATCCTGTTACTTCTCGTCAGAATGCCTTTTTGAAACTACTGAAGGTATAAGTAATTGGCGAGATGGTCATTGATGGATCCAGCAAAATTGCGACGCGAGCGGAGATTCCATCCTAAAACGCCTTGTTTCCACGCAAAATCCCAGATTTAAGCCACAAAGTCTGTGAACCCTGATGACAACACCGGTTAAACCTGAGCTTTTAGAACGGGAAACGGAACATTTTTTCGCCTATTCTTCTCGCAACGCAGGGCTGTCATGAACTCGAGGCACTGCGATTTCTCATCGTTACAATTGAGCGTTTGATATGGTGTAGGATGTTCATTGAAGACGGTCGGGATATGAAGGAGGAGAGGTGGAAAGGTGGGGAGGGGAGGAGAAGGGAATGGGAAGATGCTATGGGGGGGATGAAGTGAAGAAAGAAGGGGGAGGGAGAGAGGGGAGGAGGAGAAGAGGGAGGGGAAGGGACTGTTAGAGTGGCTGAGGATATTCATCTTGGGAATCAGTCCGTGGCACTCGTTTTCACTTCTCCAAATGGAATGCGGGCGATATGCCTGCCTCCGTCCGCTCCTCGCCCCCTCCCCCCCTCCCGGAGAGGGGGCGCCTCTCTTGAGGAGGCTCGTTAAGAAGGGGGAGTGAGGATAGAGGGAGGGGAGAGGGAGGGGAGGGGAGAGGGAGGGAGGAATAGGGGAGGGAGGGAGGGGAGAGAGAGAGAGGGAGGGAGGAATAGAGGAGGGACGATGGGAGGAGCGAGTGAAATGGGCTTCACTTAAAGAACACCACCACAAGTTCGTCTTAATGACGCCTGATTTAGTTTTTTTTCTACTGCATCGACGGTTGCGGCCCCCTTTTCCATTGCCGCCCTTTATAATTGAGTCTCATTACCTCTTTCCTCACGTTACTAGAAGTCGCTCCTTTTTCACCATCCTAATTCGCTGCTTTCACTTCATCTAGTTTTTTCTTATATCGTGAACATATCCATACATGTGGTGCGTGTGTGAATGCACACAACAAATGCATGCAGAATATATTCTCTTATCAACACATTAACAATGTATAATTTGTTTACTTTGCCATTACACCGACCAAAGTTTATACAATGAAGTTGATAAATTTTTTGAGTTTTGCATTTGGTGCACTTTTTGATCATTTTCTACAGGTTTTCGGAAATTTTACTTACTTCTAGAAATTGTCCTGCTGCGAGGTTTAAAAATGAGAATATGTAAATAACTTTATCGTTAGAGTTACTGCTTTTATTTCAACACCATATTTCTACGACGACACCCCTCCTGTTTTCATACATGCCACGGAATAGGTATTCAGTTTTTAAATATTTCCGGTATTTTCCCTCAGTACTCATGAAAGTCGCTGTACATTTAGAGCCTAAAACCACAAATTCTATCTTTCTAAGCATTAAGCCTTTTCTTTATTCTGCAATCTCTTTCTTTCCGTTCCTACAGCATTAAAAACAAGCCTTTTGTCTCCATGGCGACGGTTTCGAAGTGAGTCCTCTAGAGTGGAACGTTTGCTCGACCGTTTTATACATCATAAAAAATTATTTGACTCAGCAGTTTGGAATTTGTTGACAAAAAATCTGCAACCAGTTCGCCTGGAATGAGGGAATAATTAATAACTCACTCGAGATTCCCGTGATTTAGATTCCGAAGAAAAAATCTTTGATACTAATTGCAATCTCGCTATAATTGAACACGTGGTAATTTAGTCATTTTCTCAAGCTGAAACGCTTCAATGAATATATACATAATAATTTCATATTTCTTTGATCAATTTATCTACACTTTAACTCCCAACGAAACCGATAAATATTCCCTTAATGCCCTTTTTTCATCTGATGCTATTTGGATCGTTTCCCATTTCGATTCCATCTTACGTACTATCCTTTCTATCGAGATATTGTCGCACAGCTTTAAGCGTCTATTGACATCCTGCGTTCTCCAATTCATTTCATTGCCATGAAAATGATAATTTAAATTGGACGAAGCGAATTAAATTCCCTCAATTTCTATATAATGTATTTTACTCGCAGCCATTATCAAAGAGAACTTCATTTTGTATGTTAAAGTTTTCTATATTACAAACCTATTGTTATGTATCATAGTTCTAAATTTTCTTAAGCATTATTCAACTTCATACAAGCAATTTAAATTCACAACTAGTTTTATCATTTGACGCTTGGTAATGAATAATTATTTAGCCTTTTCCTTCCAAGCTCCGAACTATTACTCATTGATATATACATACCACTTGTTAAATTTTCTTCTGTATATTGAATACACGTGAATCGAAAGGTATAAATTTATTCGTGCCAATCATCATCATCTATATGCTATGTGATCGATATGTCTATAGACATTGAAGCTATCGAGATGTTAACGAAGCATTAAGAATAATTATATGTGCTCGAATTAATCGAAGATTTAATAATTACCACTTCTTTTTGATTGCTTAAAAATACAACCTTGGGTTTTTGTACATTTGAAGTAGCAGAGAAAGAACGCACAAACCCTCAAAGTGCGTTAGTAAAAGGCGGAAAGTTGCATATATACTTTCTCCAGTAAAAATTCCAAGCATTATAAAGCAGTCAATTAAGAAATTATAGAAATGAAATAGGTATTTGTAATTTTATGTAAATTAAAGGCTAGTAGTGAAGGCGTTTTAGTACCGGTTTTCCGAACTCGAATCCCAAGGGTGGTGGTGAGAGAGAGAGTCTTGAGTCGAAAATGTGAGAACAAATGATGCTATCCTCTTATCTTCAGGCCAATGATAACATCACATGGCAGTCTCAAACCATAATTATGTAAGCGAGCAATTAATAGAGAACTAAAAGAGTATATGGGACAATTAACATGTCTGATTTAGAGGGCTGAAATGCTGAAAGTTAGTCCTAAAATAGTAAAGATATTGAACAGTAATGAGTCATAACTGTCCCTCATGCGGTAGGTCAGTATAGCATAAACAGGGGGATGTTTGGGATAAGTTGGTAGAAGATGAAATAGAACAACGTACGAACGAATCTGCAAAGTGAATTTGAGAGGGCATATAAAATGTGCGAACAAGAGGGTATTATCAATACCGAGAGAACGGACAGCGCAAGGAACGAAGGTGCAAGTGAATGGAGGTAGCAGGATTGCGCACAGTGACGGCGGGTGATAGGAATGGACAGAAGTAAAAAAAACTGCATTAGTATTCCAATGAGCAAATTGAGAGTAGATACATCGAACACAATGAGAATCCCTCCTTCCTTTACATTGAGTAGAGGGAAAGTATATGGCCTTAGAAACAATGCAAGAAATTAACGCTCCTGGACACAGTGATCATTACTTGGAATGAATAATCTGATGATTGGATTTCATAACCAAAATGATTATGTGTAGATTAATAATGTTATCAAAAATTTTCCAGTTCATTACGAATAAATATATTACAAAATGTCAAATTGCACGCAAAAATTAATTATTATCTTTGTATTATAAACGAGACCCCTTTTCCCAATGGAGCACAAACGACGACGATGCGAATTCCTGATGGCATGGACATATAATGGAGCTAACCCAGTGGTTTACAATCTGTATGCATTTTCGGACCTTTCTCAAGACAGCCGATCTAATCGCGACCCATATATATATATATATATATACTACGGAAGAGGAAAGGTAAATGAGGATATTTAGGGCATTTAGAGTTGAGAGGTCCAGTCAGAGAGGGAGATATGCCACATGCCTACGAAATTTGATGTTTTTGCAGGTCTACTACGTCCTGACATTTATCTATTTGTGTGTTAACTATGATGGCTGTGGCATATCTCCTTTTACCATGATACCTCTAAAAAAAAATAGTCTTGGATATGTACTGTTGATGGTTTCAATGAGAGAGAGAGCTATGCCACACTTTCAACTGACAGGCGCTAGAGTGCGCAGTAATAGTCAGCTGTATGTATTTTATTTGTATTATCTTCTAGTCCATACAGGCCACTTTGATGAAATCGAACACCATTTTCTTGTGCCTGGCCACACTTTTTTACCCAGTTATAGACACTTTGGGCTGACAGAGAAAAAAGCCAGGAAAACAAATTATATTTACACTCCAGAGCAGTGGTGTTAACTGATTAGCAAAACACGAGTGAAAAACCCATTCACTGTCATGCGTATGAAAACAGAGGACTTTAAAACCTTAAATACACTATCTGAACTTTTACTAAAAAACAGTAAAACAGATGATGGTTGCCAGCTGCAAATTAGAAAGATATCTGCTTTGAAAGTGGACATGACTAAACCAGGACTTCTGCTTTTCAAGTATAGCTATTCTGAGTTGGAGAGCTGGCAGGAGATAAAAATTTTCAGAAAACAGCCAAGAAGACAAGGAAAAAACAAAATTGCAGCAACAAAGGCCGCTTTGGAAAACTTCTTGCAAAATTTGGTTGTTTTATATCCAGAAGGAAGAAGAATCGCCCCAAATAAATTTCAAGATATAATTTCATTACTTCCCTATGTATTAGCTATCTATCACCCAGTTTTCAGAGCAATTCAAGCAGACAATCAAGATTATGATGAGTATATTGAACTTATTTAAAGAACTAAGTTTCAACTAATGGAATAAAATGTGATAGTTGTTCAACACTACTGGTAATGTAAATTAACAATGTGCTGTGTTAATAAGTATAAGATTAAGTATTGGTTAAGTTGCGTCAATTAATGGTTGGTATTTTTAAATTTCATACGAAGTAAAAGGAAGGAAAAATATCATTCAATTCTTTGTCAGTGTACATTAATAACCATTTCATTCAAACTGTAAAGCTAACAAAAATATCAGTTGTTTCAATTAATGGTATTTCGAAATTTTTATTTTATTTTTTATTTTTATTTACATATATATAAATAATTATGGAAAAAAAATATTTTTCCAAGTTCTTTTTCCTTCCCTTAAATAAAAATGGAAATGATCAGCATGAGTTTATGTGGCATTTTTCTTATAAAATTTGCATTTTGCTCATTTTCTCCATTTCACACTTTTGTGGCATATCTCCCTCTCTGACTGGGCCCCTGAGTTGTGTCTCTCTTGTGCTAACAAAGGGGTCATCCCGAAAGCTCCAATAACTTCTACAAATGAGTCTCTCCAACAATTTAGGGCAACTAGGCGTTGAAGGAAACCCAGTGAGCACTTACCGGAAGGAGAGCCGCTGGGGTGTCGGAGAAACACATTTGTTTGAGTTGTCTCTCTATTGTGCTGACGAAGGGATCATTCCGAAAGCTTCAACAACGTCTACAAATGTGTCTCTCCGACACCCCAGCGGCTCTCCTTCCGGTAAGTGCTCACTGGGTTTCATTCAACACCTAGTTGCCCTAAATATCCTTATATATCTTTCCTCTTCCGCAAGTATATATATGATGCAATGCTAATTTCAAAATTTTATGAATAGCTATTTCATTTGCCCAAAAATTAACATTATTCTAAATATAACCATACACATTACATTAAAAAATAAAGGAAAAAAATCTTTCGCAACAGCTTCAAAAACTTTCGCGACCCTTGAAAATTTGTCGCGACCCTCAGGGGATCACGACCCACAGTTTGAGAACCACTGATCCAGCCTTAAGACTGGGATTTCTTCTTACTTGTTGCTCGATGTTCCCATTGTTATACGAATCGATTTTTAGGAATATTTAATACCAGGTGTATTTTTTACGGATCATTTTAAACCACATAAATTTTACATTATTATCCAGCAAACCGCTAAAAGCGTGTAGTGAAGGATAACCGTTGCACTAAACAAACACTAATTAAAGTCTCTATAAAACTGTGAAATTGGGAGTAATTTATAGTACAATGAAGTAGAACAGCATATTTTGGAGACGCGACCAAGTGGTGTGGGTGGGAGCATGTATTGTGACTGCCAGCCACCGAAATATGAAAAAGATCTTCTAGTTTCATGTGAACTGAGTCATGGCAATCTTAAGAGAATAAAGCATAGCATTCTGTTAATTAGACTATATCAACATATTACCCCGGCATTCACCAGATTGCTGAGTGACAAGAGCATCCATCAAACAAACAACAGTTTTTCTTTGGTGTTATTCTCTTCTATAGTGACTCCTGATCGGCATACGAAAAAATAACGTTGATATACTTCTGCATTGCAATCGTATTTTATATTTACATCTACGTATTAGGGATTCTTGATTATATCAAAAATCTCCTAAGTTAATCCCTTCTAAGGGGAAATTTATGTGCTCATTTAAATACATGAGTAATTATTTTATCCCAGAGCCTTCATTACGGTTCACCTGTTGCTGAACTTTTGTTTCAAGCCTGTTTTATAATGGTATTTATTTGAGGATAGCGTTAAACTCATTAATCAAAGATTCAATATTTATATTTTCTATTGTCGCTTTTCTGTTAGCTCAAAAGCTAAACAAGCGTGAAATTATTACGAAAAGAAAAAAATTGGTCTTTGACGTGTGAAGTTATATTGTATGCATGCACACAGATAATGTGGAATGTGAGAGAATTTGCTTTGGAGTCGAAGAGAAGGAAGTCAATAGAGGCACTCTAGGAACGATGATTTTGCGAGGTCAAGGACATCTGGTGAGATTTCACTTGCGCGTTGATTCCCCTGCGACGATCAGACGGAAGAGGCGATGGCGAGGAAGAGAAAGTCCCCCAACGCACCCACAAGTAGGCCTCCCCTCAGAGGGGGAAGGGGAGGTTTTATATGGGGGAGAGGGCAGAGAGAGAGAGAGAAAGAAAGGGGGGAAAGAAGGGAGTGGAGCAGGATGGGATGATGCGGGGAAGAGATCGAGGGGAAAGAAGGATGGGGAGGGAGAGAGGGGAAGGAGGAAGGTGATAGGAAATAGAGAGAGAGAGAGAAGGGGTGGGATTGAGAGGGGAAGGAGCGAGGAGAAAGGTTGGGAGGAGGAGTGGAGGGAAGGTGGAACGGTGGTTTGGGTTGGATGTTGGCGGTGGTGAGTTTCCTATTGTGGAGAAGCACGTGCGTGTGATAGGAGAATTGCTCACTGCACGCCGTTCCATGGTAGCGGAATGAGAGGAGGGGGTGGGAAGGGGTGGGGGGAGATGGTTCTCGTAGGAGAAAGAAGGGGGGAAGGGGATTCGGTGCGCGTGGCGTGAAGGATGCGCAATGAGTAAGTGGAGCGAGGCACACTTTCGAAGAGGCTTAGCGAGGTGGAAGGGGTTGAGAGGGAGAGGAGGAGGCAGTGCTGACTGGAGGCGGAGTTGGTGTGGGGTTGGTTGGTTGGTTGGGTTGGATTCGGTGGCGGGTTGGAGCGAGTCGAGGCCCTAAATGATGGGAATGTTATTTTTTAGGTTGATCGTCATCCTTTTTTTTTTGGACGAGAAAACCGCGGCGTGTGTTCCATTGTTACGATCCTCTGGTCCGTTTGTCCTTATTTTTCATCTCTTCCTCTGCCCCCTTTGCCCGGCGGGGGGCGGCGTGCTGGGATACACGCGCTGTCAACCTGGGCTCCGGAGGCAATCCGAGATTGGCCGCCAGAGTAGCTTTATAAGCTAATGATGGATTCCGTGGTAGAGTGTGTGAGAAATTATTCTTCTCAGAGAGGTATATAGTATCATGTGTCATCTTCTGTGAATGGAGACATTTTTATACTCATCGGGGGAAATTTTCATTTCCTCAGTCTGTAGTCGTTCTTCCTAAGTGCAATCTTGAAGCCTGATTATTATATTAAATCAATTTCAATTGTCACCAGGAAAACATTCCAATAAATGAATCTACTAAAAATTTTCGAAACAAAAGTACGATGTATTTTTTTTGCAATTTTCCTTGCCGAATAAGAGATCAGTAGGGTCTTACCAATTTAAAATCAGAGATAATTATTTTCTTAATATCCGTAAAGTAGTAGGTACCGATTCCTACGGTTTCTGTGAAGTAAATCGCCTCACACCTCGTTTTTTTTTTTGGAGGAAATGAAGAGAAAAAATCGACCGATCCGTACGAGATGCGCGTATTTTTCACACCAAAGTATGACATTTGCTGAGAATTCCGAGAAACCGTGAAAGAGACCTGCAGCCCAAATTATTATTATTTAGCGGACTTTTTTTGCTAAACGTCCTAATTCCTTGGCCCCAATCCCAAAAGGAGACACCAAACCAATTTGGGCGCCAACAGTCACGGAGAGTGTAAGTAAGTTTTGTGTTCCTTTTCTCCCTCCACAACACAGCTCTCGCTTGATTATCGAGGACTAATGTCAATATTCCCGTTGCTGTGATACAACACTGACCCAAATAACTTTCAAAATACTCATGTTCGCATCCAGGAAGCTTGCTGACGAAGCCGTTACAATGCGAAACTCTGTCAATTCATGAAGAAATTACCAAGAACAATTAAAAATTTGTTATAAAATGGGTTTGTTGAAATTGAATAGAATATATTGGAGAACATCTGATGAATACATATGTTATACCCGGGTTCTCAAACTGCATGAAGGCTAATAAATGAATAATCCCGTAATAGATGGGGACCGCATTCAGTGGTTTTTGTGCATATATGGGGGCTGCATGTAACAATAATGAACCTACAAATTTTGTTGAAAATTAAAAACTCACAACTCACATGGCCTATAAATTAAAAGATTAAGTAATAATTTGCAGTAGTGGAACTCTAATTCCGCACAGTCCACGACCGCGGGGTATACGACAGATTTAGGGAGCCCTGCAGCTCCATCTATATCTAGATATAATATTAAATACTGGCTGGAGTGCCCGTTGAATTTCAACGGATTTAGTGAATCTAAAACTTTGACCATGTAACATGTAAGCATCGCAAGAATAAGACAGTACACATTTATAACCGTCGAATAAAGCAGAAATGAAGAAAACCGCTCCGCATTTTCCTATTTAGATGAACGAAGGATGAAAATCTTGCACAGTGAAAAATCGAAAATAACGTATAAACTCCCTCCCCCTCCCTTCTACCCTCTCCTTCCCTCTCCCCCCTCCCTCCCTTACCCTTTCTCCCTCTTCTTCCCTCCTGCTCGCTCCCTCTCCCGCCCTCCCTCCCCCTCTCTCCCTCCCTCTCTCTCTTAAATGTAAGAAGGGACTATATAGTCTCAATATTGAACTCTCAATTTCGGTGAAAATGGGAGTTGTCATGGTAGCTTATAATTGGTATTGTAATAAAACTGATAAAATCACGTATTTTATTGATTCTAACAGCATTTCTACGCGAATTCGACCAGAATTCGGAATCTGTCTTCAATAAAAATAAACTTTGTTCTTTCCCGCAAAGAAGTATCCAAGCCTCAAGTTCGTACCGTGATTTTAAGTAATTTTAAAGTGCAAATTCAAAGTAGTCTATACTCATCCCTGTATTTCAGTTACAGGACGCGGCAAAATACGTGACGTTCGATAATTAAATCGTTCGCCATTTCGAATCAAAGTAACGGACAGAAACAAAACCTTGACCATTCACTAAGTTAGGATGTAAGGAAGAATCATACCAAATTTGGTTATTCTAGCTTTTATCGTTTAGGATGAGTTCCATGAACAAACCAACAAACACACCCTTCAAAATATATTATAGGAGATAATGAATTACAAAGGGACTCAAAAATTATTCTCGCAGTAGGGCCGAAAGTTTGTAGTTCTGCTACTGACAATTCGTAAGTGTTAAACATTTTCATATTGTTCAAATCTGTTTTTTACTCCATGGCTGCATCTTTCACGCATTTTCTTACAACTGCCTAATAGCAGAATAAGAGTAATGAGAGGGCTCCACTCAAGCCACAGAGTGAAGAAGAAGTGTCATATCCGAAAAGCTTTTCACCTTCCATTTCATCGTGCGTGTCTCCACGACACCCTCTAGCGGCTCACCTACCATTTGTCCTCTGAGCTTCCTACCACTTTTCTCGTTTTACATTTCTTATTCCTCAAATACACACACAAGCGAATTAGCGACTATACTCTCCTCCTCTTCTTATATTTCAGTGCAAGAATATATGTAAATGAATTTTCTCCCTATTTTCTCTACTCGTGAACGAGTGGAGGTGCTAGGGTGTGAAATTCTCGACTGAAAATTGTTACATCTCTTATGCCGCGTAATATATGGTTTAGAAAATCCTGGGACACTATGTTTAGTAAACTCCCACTTGTATTGAAGGAGCTTTACACATAAAGAGTAATTTAGTTGGTTTTTTTGTAACCGTTTGCGACTGTTGCACGGCTTTGAATCTATCCAAGTTTTAGAATTCTTGTGCATAATACCCACTTTCATTCGATGACGTTTTCCGGATTTTATTACATTATTAAAATAAAAAATAAGTAAAAATTAATCAAATTATAAATAATATATAACAATCCAATAAAATAATTTGAAAAATAAGTAATTGAAGAAAATTTACCTAATATTCAGCATATATAACTATTCTCAGGTGCCCATGCCGCATATTTAGACACTTCTAGCGGGAAATGATTGACAAAATTCTTCTTACAAGAATAGTTATGCGTTTGTAATTCTGCTTGTTCCACGCGAAAAATCATATTTTCGTTAAATTCTGTACTTTTCTGTCTGATTTTAATTACTTGTGTACTCTCAGTACCTAAGTAAAAATTGTGAGCAGTAGCTGCCCGAGGACGATTCCAGGAGCCTCTCATTACTCCACTTGAATATTATAAGAATGATTGGTGTTTGCCCGTGTGTGTGCATACGTGTTTTTAAATTACTTATAATAGTCGTACAAATTTGGGGCTAGAACCAAATGACTCCCAAAATAATGAACAATTCAATTTTCCGTCGATTTCTAAATTCGCCTCGAATCGATCCAAAATTTTGTTTTTAACCAGAAAATTTTTCGTTTTCGAGGGCGAAAATCTTTTGCTGATTTCACGGAATTACGTGCGTTAAATCGGGTTAATTGGAAAACAAGAAAAATTTGTGAATTAGTTGTCAAAATAGTTTTCTCTAAAGAATATGCAAGTCATTTATAACTTTGTTTGCAATTTATGTATCCAAAAATGTTCTAATTATATTTTAATACAAACTTAAACATTAATCGTTAATTTAAGTAACTTCCATTATGGTTAATTGATTGCTATTTTTTAAATTTCAATTAGTTTTATTTTAGAAAGAATTATTAATCTTCTCCATAACAACAAATCAAATCTTACATTAAATTTTGTTTCGTTTCATTTTTGACGGGCATTTCCGATATTTGTTAATAAATAGATAATGAATAAAATGGATACAATTGGAAACAAACTGCTTGAAATCAAAGCTGTTCAGAATGAAGCTCAGAGGGCAAAGAACTTCGTATTTTTATCTCACGATCTGGATCGGGCGGCGCGAGGAATGCGTAATCTCTAATTAAATCGGGAAGTTTCTGATGAGCGGTTGCGGAATCGTTTGTAAAAAAATAAAAACGAACTCCCCATGCGAGCAGCCTTAATAACTAGTTGTTGTTTGGGAACATCTTCGGCACGTCGGCGGACCCGGCCACGGACACCGTGTTTCCTATCACGGTGTTCGGTGATTCGGATGTTATCAACGTCCTCCAATCAGCGGACGTGTGCACAAGCCATCCCATGGGTGGGGTCTTTCATTATAAATGTCCGCATAAATAAAGATTTTAAAGACTATAAATTAAGAAATTTCTTATACGTCAGAGTTAAATTGATCCATAAAAACCTTGCAAGATAATTCGTTAATTTGAATTAAGAGTCGTGGTGATTTCATAACACTTAATATAGATGAGTTGTAGTATTAAATATGAAAACTAAACAAATTTTCATTGAATTATGTACAGATGAATGTATGAGAACCTATTATGTCGCCTTTTCAGATGCATTTCTTTGAAAATGAAAACTATTAAGGTAATTTATTATTGCAACTATAATTAATTAAACACGAATCACTGAGTTTTTCTCATATCATTTCCATAAATAAATCCTATAACTAAATAATATGACCATAGAATCAGAAAAAACAATCGGCGAATTACCACTAAGGACAGTTACTTAAATAAAATAGTAATTCTCAATAAGAATAAAAATTTTCTTGAGGACAGTACCATAATTGAAATAAATCTCATTATTTCTACGGCTATATTATACTAATAATATCCCACGTCTGTCCGTCAGTTAGTTGGTTGGTCACGCTGTTGCACAGATCGCGAATTATGGTTAAACGCGAATAACTTGAGAAATAATCATGATAGAAACTCTAAATTTGGCAGGAATGCTCGATTTACATATTTTAAGGGCATGACGAAAATAAATTTCGAAAAAGTCATGGGTTCGACTTTTCGACTTTTCCATTTTCCATAGTAACAGGTAAAAATCGACTTTTCGACGTGCAAGATTTTATTGTTTTGGGAATTAAAATTAGAAACTATTAACCTAGGATCTTCGGATCTGAACTATTTTTAATAAACAATGACAAAGTTTCTTATTCTGTTCATCTTTTCCCTCCTACAGTTCGAAATCGCTCATATTAAACGTTTAATTCACATCTTTTGCGGAAATCTTGCCATTTTAACGGGATGTTGCCTTGCCTACCAATTACATTGTTATACCTCAAAATCCTATTGTTATATAAATCCTTATGGATGTAAGTGTGCTTTGAATGCTTTTAATACCAGAGAGAGGGAGGGGGGAGGGAGAGTGAGAGGGGGAGAAAGGGAGGAGAAGAAAGGGAGGGAGAGAGAGGGATAATTGTCTTTATTTTCAGGGCGAAATTGAGACCATAAGGTTCCTTCTTCCATTTAACCCTTGGTAGGTAGGTAGGGACGGAGAGGGAATGAGAGGGAGGGAGGGGGAGAAGGGAGGGAGAATGAATGAGGGGGAGGGAGGGAGAGGAGGGGAGGGAGAGGAGGGGAGGGAGAGGAGGGGAGGGAGAGGAGGGGAGGGAGAGGAGGGGAGGGAGAGGAAGGGAGTGAGAGTGAATGAGGGAGAGGTGGAGAAGGGAGGAAGGGAGAGGCAGGGATTGAGGCAATTATTTTAAGTTCGACTAAAGATAGCCCGTCATATTTACGGGCCTTTACACTAGTAAATGCATATAAGTCGTTCCCCATTAAATACAGTTTATTTTTGACAATATAGGTATATATGCATAAAGAAATTTTATGAGGAAACCTGTGAATGGGTGCGGGAATTGATATTATCGACAAAAACGAAGACTCCATATAATTTCAACATAATTTTGCTTCCTACACCTCCGTCCGGGCCCGATTAAGATCTTCTGAAAATATCCAAAGGAGAAAAATGAACCCATTGGTATAGATTCTCATTGGGAAAAAGTCAAGAGTAATACAATTCTAGAGACAGATATGAATGATCTAGATATTACGGCGTAAGCGAGTCGAGAGATGAAAAGAGAGACATGTATTAAGAAACCACATCAAGAGAAGAAAAGTTGCGTGAAGTCGCAAACCAAAGGAAATGCGGAATCGAACTATAGTTTGAGACAAACGTTATTTTGTTCATGATTTTGGCGAAGGTGGCAGTAGTTTATAAATGAGGAATTGAGAGAAAGGGAACGCGATGATGTTTTTTTTTGGCGCTACGCACACAAGCACTTGCATGAGTGAAAAAATTGAATCGACGAGGAAGGATAGAGAAAGAAAAGAGGGAGGGAGAGAGAAAAGAAAGAAGGAACGAACGACAAGGGAATAAAAGATACTTATAAGGATAGTTGGAATCGCATTCTTTGGAATGAAAATATAGGAATACGTCCTTCTGTAACAGGATACCAGAGGGCGAAGGAGATTCGATAGAGGACACGATAAGAATAAAATAATGCTGTTGACAAGAAGTACTATAATGACAAGAAAAATGTACTTCGCAAAGGAGGTGAATGAAGCGGAGAGAGAATGGAAGTGGGCGGGAGATTAACTGAAAGATGCGAAGATAGGAGAACAACGAAATCTTGCACGAAATAGAGGTAATATCTTTCGAATTTTTCCTTTTATGCCGCTTTTACGGATAGCAATTTTTTTTAATTTATACTTTCTGAAATTTTATAGGGATGAAAAGAAAATTTTCGCCACTACGGACTCTTAGAAGTTGAAAACGAAGGGAACATTTATCACGAAAGAATGAACCCTTCACTGTCTAAAAGAATCGGACAACTTTTTTTATTTCCAGTCGGACGCGTCCTTTCCAACGTGTTGCGTCTTACCCGCGGGCCTGTGCGTAAAAATACGTCAAAAGTTCTGGTAGCGGAGCATTAAGGCCGGGAAGATAAGATAAAATAACTCGCTCCCGAGGAGATGAAGATAGTCGTCCCTCGAAACGTCTACTTCAAATATATTATCGCATTGAAGATCGGATGGGGAAAAGCAAGGGGAGATATTTTAATTAACGACTTAGTCGGATGGCTAGGAAGCTTCTATCTTTTTCTCCCTCTCTCTCTCTCGCTTTTTACCCCTCTCCGCTATTACGTTGGGAAATGAGAAGGCTTGCGATGGGTTACGCAACGTATAATGTTGCATTCGCTGCACTTGCACTCTGAAATATGAAGCGGAAACAATTGTCGCGTGTTCTTAAAAAAAAGAAGTAAACATTGCGTAAGGCAGTTATTTATTTGTGAGAAAAAAAAAATTATTTTTTCGTCGAAATGGAATGCTACGAACGATGAATCCAATATCGTTCGTTTGGAAAAGACGTGATGGATTTTTTTTAAATAACAGACAAGGGAATACAGATTCAGGATACGATTCTTATAATAATAAGAGATTGTTATCGTAGTTGAGTTTGTTGTCTGTAATAATAAAAATCCAGTTATTTTATGAATGTGCTGCCATCGTAGATAAAGAGTCACAGCAAGCAAACAGAACAAGCAAAGCAAATGTAAAATAAAAGCTATTCGTCGGATCTTAAGCCCCTCTATAAATAGCTTCTCCCAATACGTTAACCTTCTTCCCACAACTTTGACGTATTTTACTTGAACGAGTTATCACCTTTTACATTAGTGGAGCGAGATGTATGAGCGCAAAACTAAGTCAGTGATACATGATAAGGGTAGAAGGCAGAAATTATAGACCATGCCATAATGATGTCTCCATGAAATTTTGGGATCATTCAAAGTATTTTAATAAATAACAGCAGTTGACCTAACGACGCAAATTATTCTCAAAAGGTGCCATAATAAATGAGTGATTTCTCTTTAGAACAACTAGATGATTTTGGGTGAAAAAGATAACGTCGACCAAAATAAACCGACTCGAAAGAATTGATTTGCATGTTTGGTTATTTTTATGGTTAAAAAATAGATTACTCGGCACCTCCTTTCACGGAATACTATAGATGCTGCTAAAAGTGTTTAAATACAGGATGTCTGCTCTAAAAGAGGTTACGGCGATCATTATTATTGCATGTTATTATCATGGATACCGCATCTCTTTTAGAGTGGACAATCTTTATAAGAAAGTATTAAGAGGCAATGACCTACATGTTTGTATTATTAGCTTATGGTTACTTCAGAACGAATATCCATGAAGGTTTCGGAAACTATAAGCTATGAGAAGAACCTAGGCTAATCGTCTACAATTCAAATGATTTATCCTGACCCTAGCTCGTGATCTTTAATCTCTTGACGTGAATCTTGCTTGAAGAGAGAGAATTTTAAAACGATGATTTCGCTGTTCTTGAGTACAGCAGTGAATTCGTCTAAACCTTTGGGGCGAAAAAATCACGTACATTGTAAAAAGTCTACAACAAGATCTGTATCGGAGAGAATATCCGCAGCTCTACATGTAATTTCCTTAGTTTAACGGTCTGGTCGTTCGCCATAATCAGAAGTCCGAAAAATGCACGATTTCGTGCGAGCGCAGGTTTTTTGTGCGGTCTCTCGTGCGGAGAAATTGCGTAAACCACCTCCTAGTTTTCGTCTGCAGCTTGGATTCAAATATCTCCTAATCCAACGAGTTCAACGCTCTTTTATCTTATGCCGTTTATGGATATCCAAAAGACATCTCACTATGTTCTGCCGCATGAAAAAAAAGCTCGTTCATTCCCCCCAAAAAAAATACTTTTATATAAATGGTTCTCTCGCAATGTCATGGATTCATTATGATTACTTAACGGTCTTTATTCAACCAAATTTGCACAGAGAAATGACGAATTCACATAATTTTTATGGAGGCGATTCTACAACACAAGACAGTCCTTGCGATCTTAATCTTAGAGTGATCGGAAAATGAAAGGAAATTTTACCGAAAAAATAATTCCTGTCAGCGAAATAACTAGCCATTTCTAATACAATTCTATGTCCATAAAAATTCTCATTACCGTCGTAACAAAAAAGGAAATTGAAAGCAAAGTTGAAGGAAGATTTTTACGAAAAAAAAACTAAAAATGCACTAGGCGTTAAAGAACAAAGTAAAACTTTAAGACGAAAAGAATAATTTAGAAGCAGTTAGTAAGACTATACCCTGAAATAATCAACTGATTCTGTCCTGCAATAAGCAACTGACGTGGTCCTGAAATAATCGACTGATAGGGAAACGGGAGGAAAGCAGAGGGCGGTTTCGAGCGTTATGCGGGGAGATTGTGTCAGAAAAAAACCTTAGAAGAACCGTCTGAAAAATACACGCACGTGTGGAGAAGTTGAAATAATTCGGGTATGATATATTGAAATGATGCACAAATCATTCAAATGAGAGCTATATGATATGAGTTAAAATTAATTCTTATACTCGTGGATGTTCAGATTTGAGGTCATAAACGATAAAATATTGCACCTGAATTTAAATTTTCCAGTAATGATGAAACAATGTGTATATCATGCAAGCAGCTAAATAATCTGTATTTTAACGAATTAAAATATAGTTCTGGTTTTATCACGTAATTACACATTAACTAATTCCTTTCATTACATTAATAATGTTAATTATGAATGTGCGCGAGTGCACATGTGTGTTTACACGGGTGTTTTTATGTCATATATTCAATAGTATTATTGAACCTAAAGAGTTATTCTAACTGCGGTAGTAATAATAATGCTCTCAAATCATTTTACGAAACCGCAATGTATAAGCAATATTGAAAAAAAAACCTTAAGTATCATCGTGTTCATACTTCAGGTAAATACACTTATCATATAGTGAAAAAATATGCAAAGGGGATGGGATGCCATAGGAGACCACGTAGAAATCAAAATCTGATCCGAAAAAGAACTCACGAGGTCGTTGTTTGCCTCAAGTCCACTCTGTAACATAATCACGTAAGCCACAAGGAGTGTTCGCATTCTTTGAATTTTCTCTTTCCCAAATATCTCTAAAGAGATTGCGAAAAGATCAAAAGGCAAATTTTTATAACAGCTAGAAGATAAATCTCAAGGAATAAATCTTTTAAAGGAAAACAAGATTACAGTCTATTGAAGAAAGTATAAATGCAAAGACTATAGCAAATTGTACATTAACGAAGGATTAATATAGATATTTCTAACTAGGAAAGTTGCTAAAATTACTGTTACTTTTAAGTATGTATTTGAAGGATTTGAAGATAAAAATGTAAATACTTCTTTGATGCCACTTTAAGAAAACCAAAATAATGAATGATATTTATCTGTTAGCAGCGATTTCTAAATTGGCCTGCCATGTATCTTTCAAACATTCTTGTGTCTTTAATTATTAATCATCAAAATATAGATTAAAATAACGATGATGAGACCAAAGATATCTATCTACCTATCTAGATATTTTCAAATGAACAGAAAATTAATATTATATGCCTATAATGAATTATTTTTCTATCAAGATACTATTCATGGTCAAAAGGATAAAAATAAATTTGATCTTCTCTAATTATGGAAATGATCGAGAAATTTCTTAACGCCTAGAAAAGCTAGCCGGAACAGGGGTGCTAAGGTGCGGCGAACATGGGAGGCCGAATAATCAGTGGCGGCCGATTGCTCGTAACGCACTTTACACTGTAAAATTTAAAATAAATATTCTTTTGAAATTTCACTAATTTTTTAATTGTATTCCGTATTTCCTTCATGCGCAGGGTTCCCAGACACTTTCATACAAAAGTAGTACATTTTTACACATTTTTACGAAAAATGAGGACTTTCGTTTGCAAAAAGTAGGACATTTCTTACAAAAAGTAGTAGGTACACTCACAAATTTACAACCTTCATTAATTAATATTATCTTACAAAACAGTAATTACATATATATTTGTATTAGAACATATTTGATTAAGCTATATATCGTCATTTGGCAACTTCTCATACATTTCACCGCATCAAGGCATAATTACATTTCACTTGTAGCAAACTTTTAACTGTTTCAATTTTCAGTCTGTTCCTATTGCCAGTCCATGTTTTTCTTACACAAAGAGAAAACTCGCTAAACATTAGCATTCGATGTTGGAATATCGAAAATTATGTTCACTAATTTCTTCATATCAACGAAATTATTATTTTTAAATAAAGTGGCCTACTTTTTATCAAATGGAAATTTATTAAATTATTTTGAGGTACTTATAAGGAATCAAATCAATTAAGTCGTTTCATCAACCAAAGAATCCTTTGCAGTGATTTCTGCAATTAAAAATTCCGCCGTTTTTCAAATTTCATCTTATTGATTATCTTCAGTACTTTTAAACATTTACCATTTAGTAGACGAAGGATATTCATTACTCCTTAACGTATATAATTAAACACCACAGAATAAAATTCAAGAAATTCTTTTATAAACTGAACAGTTGTATTTGACTCTTTTAGAGTTTACAACATTGCATAAGGTTTGCACCATTTCTAAAAATATCCTTTCTTTGATTTTTCTCTGAAGTAAAGATATAGGTGTTTGCTCTGAAGATTACTATCTCCACTCCAGTTATCAGCGAAAGAGGCTACGCTTCATTGTCAGTGAACCACAACGTAATAAGCAAATTGCTGTTGAAGGACAGCTTTGGAGGGGTGGAAAAAGATAGAAATCTCTGAGCACTTTCTACTGTTCTCCAAAAGATCCAAAAAGTAGATAAAAGTAATTGAAGGTAGTACAGAAGGTGAAAAAATTAGTACTTTACTACCAAAAGTAGTACATCTGGGAACCCTATTCATGCGTCTAATTTTCTTAAATTCATATTTCGGTGCAACAGCGGAGCATGAACTGCAAGGACAGATGACGCATTACCACAATCCTAGCCCGTGAGAATGAGCTGACGATCCTCAATACACATTTTTGTTATTATGACTAAGTTTTACTTCTACAAATAAAATTATCAAAAACATCCGTTTTGTCATTACGTTGTCTCGATTCGAATATGGTACTTGTACACGGGCGACCATGATGGTTGAAACGATAAAATTATGCACTAATCTAAGACTTTTGGAAGGATTGCATTCCTAATCATGCATTTATATCAAAGGAAAAACAAAATTATAACAAATGGAAAAATCATCGAGAATAAAAAAGTATAATTAGAAAGGGTCAAGAGTAGAGCCGCCAATTGAGGTAATTTTCACAGAAAATCCCGTAAGAAAGCAGTAAATATAATACTGAAGATACGATAGCAGCAAGATATTTTCAATAGGTGAGGCGTGCGTGTTGTGGTGAAGACGGAGTATTATTTCAGATTTTGAAGAGAGAAGGAATTCTGCGGCAGTATGCATACGGTACTGTAAACAGAGCCAGATAGAGGGGGGGGGGGCAGCAGGGCCATTTGGCCCGGGCCCTGAGGGGCCCCAAAAATTTGTTTTATTGATTTTATCATATATTTGTATGGCTTTCGGAGTGGGGTGAGGTCCCACATTTGTGACGCCCGGGCCCCACCTCACCTCTCTCAAGCCCTGGCCGTAAACGTAGTTGAAATGTTTTTTCTTTCGTGGCTTCCATTTTCAAAAAAGCCCTTCCTCAACTCTTTGCTATTATTCGCCTCTCCGTATCCTTGGACGGCTTTTTTGATTGCGGAATACGTACAAATATGACACGTCCAGCGTAGACGGTCCAGCTCCGCCATTCCGTGAAGCATTATATAGCCGAAAGACAAAAAGGCTCACTTTATTAGAGATTGCCGCGGTCGCCTGTTCACCACCGAAACGCGCTCTTAATGGGCGAGTCGTAAATTAAAAGGAATTCGGAACTTTCTACCTCAGGATCCCTCACGTGGAACCCGTTGATTGCTCTCTTCCAACGTGAGGCCGAGAAAAAAATATCAAAAAGTTAACATTACATTCATTCCAAAACGAACTTCGCGTGTTGCAACGAGATGTACGTCATGTTCCTCCTTTTTAAAACGATCGTTCGCGAAACGTCTGTATTTCGAAAACGTTTGAAGTCATTATGCCATCCAACCTTGCATCCGATACTACACACTTCGTTTGTTTAATTTATGCAAATTTAATTCCGTTACCACAACACAAATCTTTGACCCATTTTCAAAACATTTTTCGTCCAATTAATATTTTAATCTTGGAAAACATTAACATCGGACGCATAAAGGTGGGTATTTTTATAATTCACTCTTCGTAAACGCACGTCACCATCATTGGGACATAAAATATCTCATAATTCTAAGGAAAAAATATAAAGAAGAGCTCTATGATTAATTAACTATAATCAGTGAACAACCCTCCTAATAACCATTAAATTATTTAAAAAAGAGGTTATTAAATGCGTCAACTAGATTTGAAAGGAGATAAGTGAGGGAATCAATACATGACACTAGGTCTCCTAGGAATTCCAGGTTTGTGGTCTTTAGGCAAACAATATAATTTTGGGATGGTAGGATTTGAAACTATAATCATATAAGGTAAGATCTTATCTATGAGTTTTGGACAGTTTTTAATAATTCCCGTGGTAGAAGAAATCAATTTATTCAGGGGGCTTTTTGTGAGAATTGAGTAATGTCCGTTTTTTAGTAATTGTTCAATTTATCAAAATAATCCTGCTTATTCATGATGACAACGGAATTTCCTTGATCGGCTTTTAAGTAAAAACAGTCCTTTGATTTTAAAGTTTTGGTGAGTTTGTAGTCGTGACTGGGATTTATAGTGTTGTTTTTCATGTTGTGTTACTGTTGCATCTTGCAAGCGGTTTTTATGTAATTTTTTGTGGTTGTGGTATCATTCAGATTTTTAACAGAAGACTCAATATCTATAATAATATCAACCAGAGGCGGTTCTTTTTGAGGAAGACAATTGTTAAGACTTTTATTCAAGAGAATGAGTTCTTGTTTTGTAAATGTTTCTTGTGACAAGTTATGCCCAATATCAATGTCATCAAAGTGATAACACGGGAGAGAGGCGCGATGTAAACACCGCGCCAGAGTGACACAAATAGCTTCGGCCTTGTGCTCAGAGCGTTTATTTCCAGTCTGAATTTCCACTCGGAGCATTACAGTTAGGGTGTGCGGATGTGCGTCTTCTTCGGTATGAGTCTTGTGAGACTTGAATACATTTTGACGGATATTCCAACGTGAGAATAACAAACAAAACGGACGTCCGAATGACATTTTTAGACTAGATGTGACCAAATGAGACCGAGCACTATTTAAGTTCAAGAAAAAGTTATATGAAATATTTTAATGCGCCAATTAAATGTACTTATCCACTAGAACAGGGGTGGGCAAACCGTGGCCCGCGAAGCTTTGGTGAAAAAGCAATCTGTAAAAGTCAACACAATTTTATATTACTTTTGGTAAAATTATGACAATAAAACCTTTAGTTTTGAAAATTTAGCCCTAAAATCCTTGTTTGTGCTTGTTTTTCACTCATGTATGATGCCTAAGAATCTAAGCAATTTCCGATTTAAACTCTAATCTGGCCCGCCTAAACATTGGCATCTTTCAATGTGGCCCGCTGAAGAATTCGCAAACACTGATGCGGCCCGCCATGCAGAAAAGTTTGCCCACCCCTGCACTAGAAGAATTATTCCTTTTATAAACGTACACGTGATAACCTTGGCGTGATTTCTGCCACTGCTCTGTGTATGGCAACTTTTTTTTATTGGGAGTTCGCATTTTACTTTTCAATGTTATGTAAGCAGCGTACTAATTATCGTAATTATTGCTGTATCTGCTGTTTAGTGAAGCCTAAGATTATCAAATTAAATAGTTGTGCGATATTGGCCTATTTTAATAGTAATAATAGAGTAAATTAGATGTCTGTTTGTCTGCTTACCACATAGCACCTGATAACGACTTTCATTCCACCCTTCGATGTTGATTCATTCATTCTAAATATTAAGTTTCTAATTAAATCAAGATGAGCACTTGAGCAGCTTAGATGTCGCATTAAGAGAAATGTGTCGCTGCTGAAACAGGGAGAAACATGATTAGATCAGGTGGACGATTCACGAGCAGGGAATAAGTGGATTTAATTACTTCCGACGATTTTTAGAATTAATGGTGGTTATCAGTGCATCGATATATCTGTACAGATGTCTCATATTAATTAGGCACGTTATAAAGGAAAAATAATTCTCAAAATGTATGTTTCATTTGGTTTCGATTAGCTTTTCGAGAGATGGAACACCGAAAGTACCCTGGCAAAAATCCTTCATCGAGTCAATAAAGTGATCACAATAATTGTGAAGTAGAATTATTGTGATGTAGAATTTTTAATAATCTCCCAAAGATGGAATAATCATTAACCATTATGTAATCGGGGTGAAAAGTGATTTGCAATAACGAGCTAATTAGTTGCGGCGCTTTGGAGTTCCTGGATTCTTCCAGCGTTGGTACAGGTCTGATTTATTTCAGCGGTCCCAAAACAGCCACATTCAGCATTTCGAATCAATGAGCGGTCAGACTTTAATGATTATTGGAATAGTTGTGAATAAATTATGATGTACGATGAATATCAAGCACCTGAATTCTTTAAAAGTGCCTTAATATTTTCTCGACTTGAACTATTTAAGTCGATATTAAAGTTCAAATATATTCAGCTCCAAATGTTGATTTCGAGATGAATCGTTGAAGGGATTCCTCCCAAGGTGAAAATACTTGAAGCTGAAAAAAATGCTGAGAAAGCTGAAATTCGGAACTACTGCCGTAACAACATATTTGGGACTCGTACACAATTATTGTTGCGCGTCGCGGTATTTGTAGATTATTTTAATAAATGAAACTCTTATACACATTTGTCACCTCATTTTTATTTCAGCATGGCCCACTATTTCCTAAGAAGATTGAGACCAACCGGTTTTTCTATTTGGGCCATCACTGAGAATCCACTTAGGGCGATGCAACTAACATCTTCGGTTTTTATGCGTTCTTTTCACGCAGTGAAACCCTGTAGGGGAGGTCAGGCCTGTCTCTCCATTCGTCTATCCGTACCTCAAATCTTATAAGCCGTGAGATTTGGTCAGATCTACTCTAAAAGTCGTCGAACGAATGCTGTTTTGGTAGGTATTAATCATTTAGATCTTCCTCTTTACATAAGATCATCCATGGAATTGTACGCATATCTCGTCTATGATACACGTGGTTACTGAAAACACAGTTCCAAATTTTTGCCTGGGATTGTCAACGTTAAAACAGTAAATTATAAAAATTAATACAAATATTGTGTATCGCAAATAATTTATTTGGAAGCTGTGTACTTGTCAGATATGACGCACGCCGTTCCAATTTTATTATTATTATATTCGTGTGCATTCGTACGACTCGCCATTCTATTCGTTACCATGCAAGTATTTTTATAACAACATTTGCGATGGCGGGTATGTTTTGGAAATACCTTCCGTAATCACCATTTTTAGCTCGAATTTTTTCAAACCTTTCACACTAGGACAGGGATGGCAAATCCGTGGCACGCGTGCCAGAAATGGCATGCGTACGATTTTACTTGGCACGCCTAAGCTTGTAAACTAGTAGCACGCGAAAAAAATTTCTGATGGCTCACACTACTTTCTTGGCACGCGACTCAAAACTCATTTGCCATCCCTGCACTACGACCTCTATGCTTCATCATAGATAGTTTTTCTTGAATTTATTGGGTCGAACTTTCACGATTTAAGAAAAATGACGGCTAGCCAGTTAACGAGTATATATGACTCATTCGAGCCAGGTTTATATTGTAATCATGATTAGTTAACTAGGATAGAGATCGATGGAAATAATTTTATTGGTCCGAATGATTGTCGCGCTGGTTGAATTTTACGCATCAAAAACTTTAGAAATCTATAAGCGTTCGGTTTATAGAACACGGAAACGATTGATAAGTATCTGATTCTAAAACAGTTGCATTGGCTGCGATCCTTTTCTATTTCTTCGAGTTTGATGAGAAACCTGTTCTTCTCTCTTTTGCAGAGCAAGGTTTAATTGCGAACTTCAGCCATAATTATACGGAAATGTAAGGGTTATAGTTCCGGTCCTACATTCTCGCCAAAATTTGCGGTTCTTTTGCGGTTTTGTATGGTTAGTAAGAGGGAGGTTTAACAAAACACATTAGCCATATTATGGACGGCCTTTCAGGAGGACCGATTTAGAATACTGTCCATTTCGATGTTCTTCTCGTTTAGTGTGTGACCTAGAAAAATATTAAGAATTGGGTCCGTGAGAAACGGATGCTTCTTTAGAACCTATTAACTTGGTAGCCGATATTTTAATTTAATATAATAAATAATGGCACAGAAATAAAAATAATGATGAAAATTCTTGTTAATCTACGAAGCTGGAATATAAAAATATGTATAACTAATCATTAAATGCCATCGAAAATGTAGAGATACATTAAATTACATGTATAATAAAATTTGATTCTTTAAACAAAAAGTTATTCAAAATATCATTAATCTTTCGGGAAAAGTGAAATCGTTTTGGAAGTAGGTATCTCTTTTAGAAAAATACAGTTAGACTACGGAAATATGGGATCTTTTCATAAACTAATCGATATTCTCAAATTTTGCCAGTAGGAAGATTGTAGGGGAAACAACAACATATGGTTTTGAGTTAAACTCTAATCGAAAGTGGGACGTAAATAATGTTACTGCAAATTATTCAGCTCTTTTGGTTATTATACTTCAAACAAAGTTCATATGTGCAAATCAGATTGAGAATGTAATTATAAGAAAGGTGGAGAACGGCAAAAGGGAAGATTAAATACGCAATATGGATGCGCCGGAAATTTGAAAATTAAATTAATATATGGTTTATGCAAATATACACACAACAACTTGCGCTTGTGCCCGACAAACATCAATTTATCTCAATTCCTAGAATTGCATATATAGACATCCGTATTAATAGCAGCATTATCTTTCGTGATGAATGCATAATTAAGTTGCTCATCGGTCCGTTCCAAGAGTTTTAACATATTTTTGCGATTAACTTAAACAAGTCAATCCTTAAGGGCTGCAAAAATAATATTCCTTTGAGCAAACTTATAAGAATTTCGTGGATTTGATCTACTACAAAACGTAAAATTATAATGTTTCCTGTGCATTCGCATCACATCAGCGTAGTTCCTTAAGAGTTTTCTCTGAGTATTTTGCAGTCCAAGCGAGGTTCTACAGGTAAGAATCCGCCCCCCCCCCCCCTCCCCCAAACATCTATTACAGACTTTTTTGTGGCGGCAAAATGGTCTGTTGCATTCGCGAAAGGTCACTAACCTTTCAGTAAGGAGAGAATTTATTGCTCCAAAGGTTCGACTGAGTTTACGCCTATTCCCAAGCCGACCAAAATTTACCTGTCCTCTCTTTTACCTGAGAAGGTCTGAGAGGTACTATTTTACAGTTTTCAGGTAACTGCAAATTTTTACGATCGTCAACATTTTAGGCTAATAAATAACTATTCCATTATCTTGAAAATGGTTTGTTTATACGTTTATCTTTTGAAGCATGGTCTTAACTGACCGTTTCCGCTATATTAAGGCCACACGTTTGAGCCCTGTCAATGATAGTTTCGTCTACAATCAGCAAAGTCGATATTCCCGAATAGTAAGTAACAGTGACGTTTAAAAGGATTTTAATAGGAACACTGATGGAGTGATTTTAGGCGCTATAACAGCAGACAATACAAATAAATCATCGGTAATGCAACCTTGGCAGAAAACAACAAAATCCAAACGTAGTCGTTGAGAAATGCAGGATGATGTGCGGCTGCATATGCTTTTAAGTAATCTGAAGAACCATTCGTGACATTTAAATTTCAACTGCGTAAAAATCGTGCATAGCACGGAAATTAATATTTAATTAGCCGAGAGTTGTTTGCAATTTATTTTTAAGTTATTTAAATCAGCGGTCTATGAAATGCAATCGACGGCGGACACTTTGAAGTTGAAAAGGGTTGTACGTTTTAAATATCCAATAACAACAGAACAACATGTGGCACGTGTTTGAAATTTTTTAATTAAGACTATCGTAATTCATCTGATTCTCAAAAAATCCAAGTTTCTAAAATCCTTTTGGAGTATTTTTCTATTTTCTAAACAAGATCGCAATCGGTTTGACTTTCTGGTACATTCTCCTTCATATAGTTAACAGTCTCAGGTGTAACTTGATTGAATTTCTTCATATTGTCGAAAAAAAAATATTTAATTGGTAATTCCACAAAAATTAATTTAAAAAATTAATTAATTAATTAATTTTTGTGGAATTACCAAGTAAATTTTTTATTTCGACCTTCTCCTTTGTGTCTACCAATTATTAATGTACTACTTATATGCTAATAAACGCAGAAATACATTTATTAGAAAAAGTGAGGTTTTCTTTATATCATGGTAGGACCAAGGTTTCTTGAAAAGGTGGTAGGTTGGACGCTAGAGGCAAAAGGTTGAGAGCCACTGGCCTAGAGGTCTAGACGTATCGAGATACAGAGATTCCTAAGGCGGACGGGAAAGCGATAACACTGAATTAATCGGGACAGCATACCATTTGGTCCATTAACACAAATTTCTAGGAGACCAACTGCAGGCATAAACATGCGAACATAAATGCATAATAAATGAACTCAAACAAAACACGCGAAGAGAGAAGAGAAAGCATTCCTTTCAGCAAGAAGAGGATTATATGCACAAATATTCCTTAAAATTTAATGGGTGAAAAATTGTAATATATGGCTACGAACCAAACGATTTTCATTCTACAGATTCACTCTGAACGAGAAGTAAACCAAAACAAAAAATAAACACGACATCTGGTTAACAAGCGTAATTCAATCGAAGATATGCTTCCTTGGCCTATATTTCGGGACTGGGTTAGTCGGTTTAGAACCTGTTCTAAAGTGTCGGTCATGAGTGTCAGGCAGATGTTTCCGAAAGGGTACACAACGAAAAGATTCTTGTTCCTTCGAGACCTTTGAAAAGTTTAAAGCGAGATAGTTTTCCTTATTGAAGCGCAAAGCAAATGATGTCAATACCGTAACGCAATGCTCATATCTTCTCCCTCTGTTTAGATTTCTCTCTCTTCGTCTCTTCTACTTAATACCAGCGTTTCATTGTTCTTTGAGACAAATGATGGCGTTTCTGCTTATTATGTAATTATATATTAAAAAGAACGAAACGAGGGAAATTATAAATACTATTTGAAATGTTGAAAGTGGTATTAGGCTATCCACCGTAACAAAAATGTTACCCGTGCGTTTAATTTTCAGCAGCGGCTCTTGGTTTATACATTTTGAAATATCTACTTAAAAAGCACCCTCTTTTACCCTCGTAAAGCGGCGTCGTTTGAATGTTTTCCGGAGTTGTAAATGGCAAAAATCCTTACAGGGCCTTCTTTAAGCGAAAGGAAGTCCAGGTCTCTGTTATTGCTCTCCAGCCATAATCTCAATTGGGACTCTTGCCGGAAAAGACGGAGACGAGACGTTGTTTGGTGGCAAATTCGCCATCCCGACCACCTTTTCCCCCTCTTCCTTTCCCCTCTCTTTCCTCCCACCCTTTCCTCTTCCCCTCCCGGCCCTAAACCCTCTCCCCCACACCCCAATTCCGCATCCAGGCGCAATTGGGGTCACTGGGCATTGGTGCCGACGCTCTTTTCGGGAGGAGAGGTTTGGAAGGGGGACGGTCCTCCCAAAATATCTAGCAGTAGCATTCAGGGAAGGTATTACCGAGAGGCAGAAATGCGGGGAGGGAAAGGGCGAGGGAGGAGGAGGTGGAAAAAGCAACGTAAGAAGTAAGAGGAAGGAGGAGGTGGCAGCACGCCGTGTGCCGTTTGGCGGAAAGAGTGCTTCCTTGCATTCGATGGGACGAAGATTCGGTTACTGGAGTAGGCGTGGATCCTTCCTTCGTCATCGTAATTTACATTGAATATATATGCTAAGAGTGAGGCTCATAAGTGGGATAAAGGTTAAAGAAACTCCCAAACAGAGTCTAAATAATGGGCATTTCGATAAGAAGTCAGGCGTGATAAAACACTGGAGTTTTTTTCTAGTCCAGAATCACAAAGTGTGTCGAGAGGGTTTCCACTGGCAGGGCCTTGGGAGACAGTGATTCAGTGACTGTGAGATACTTTCCATGTTTTAGTCGCCTTACTTTTTCGTTTAGCTACCTGTTAAGTGTTTGTTTCAATATTTGGTGTTGGGAAGAAAATGATATCCCAAGTAAAAGCTTATAAATAGGAAATTTACTGGTTTAACCATACGCATAATATTACATTAGGAATAAATTGGCAAAATTCAGACGAAAAATTAAGATATTCAGGTTAATTCAACGAGTCATTAGTCATAACATCAATGACTTAACAATTCGGTTTTATAATGACGTTGAACATCGCTTTTTGTAAAAGAATTGTTTACAGTTATTGGTATTTTATTTATAAATTTGTAATTAGTTTTTGAAATTTTGATTTAATTTTACATTGAAAACTTACGCGAATCTTACAACACAAAAATGTCTAATGCTATTTTTAACTAATATACCTAATATAAAATTTGATTTAAAAAAATTAAATTTTTAAATTATAACTTGACGGTATTTACGTCGTAGAATTCTGGTTCGTACTTATCCACTTAACTATATATTTGTGTATTACCCTTAAAAGCAAATTTATGTATGTCTCAGAGCGCCCGGAGAACGTGCTACAGCTGAATTTGAGTATGACTGAAAATTGAAAATCCGCTATCCAACCTCGTATATTGGCAGACGACATCGAAGGGATCGACACGACCGTGTACACGTGCGGACAATCAACATAGTGGCTGGAGGGATTCAGAGAGAGTTAGATGTTTATTTTCGGCTAGGTCGCTTCAACCTTTTCAGTTTTGGAGCGTCGCTCACAATCAGCGTAATTTAAGTACATACATAAATACGGCGCAATTAATAGAACTGTTTCAAAGTATTTAATACCACATCCAATCGTTCCACCCTCCTCAACTTTTTCTCTCTCTTTTCATCTATTATTCTATCTGTCTATCTTTATTTTTTCTTTATCTCAGTAGGCCAATTTTTACGCATTTTCCTGGTCTTGCATACCGCATTTACTATCGCTTGGAAGAAGAAAAATCTCGTTTTCCCAGCTAGCTTCAATGGAACAGTTATATTCGTTGTTTTATTCATAAAATAGGTAACTGCCATTAATACATTACAGCAATTTTCACATTTTCTGAGATCTCGAAACTCTTTTATAACTTTTTCCGGAACCTTAACTTCGAGGTGACAAATGGTAATTACTGTCGGCGCCAAGTTTCAAGTTTGAGGCTAAATATCTCGAAAACGGCTAAATGGATTCTACTAAGAGTCATATCAGTTTGTAGCATGTTTAATTCTGCGTTGAATAATGATAGTTTTAATTTTATTGGTATTTTAACCAATTTAACTGCAATCGGACGAACAGTTTTGAAATTATGAACCGGAAAAGTGACGCCTTCCGTCTCAGAGCTCTAAAACTGGGGTCATTTTTCATTCTCATCCCGAAAACGTCAACTTAAAAAAAGCCAAAAAAATTAAAACTATCATAATTCAACGCAGAATTAAATAGGCTGCAAACTGATATGACTCTTTCAGAACCCATTAAGCCGTTTTTGAGATATGTAGCCTCAAACTCGAGTCTACATACTTTTGGCGCCGACAGACAGACAACATCGAGCCTTTGCGGAAAGCAAGAATTCTGCAGAATTCAATTTGAAAACCTTTAATGAATAAAGATATGTACTTGGATTACATAGATAGGCATGGCTATTAAAAGGGAATATTACTCTTTAGATAAGATAACACGAAAATTGAATATCAAGCTCACCTTACTCCTGAAATCCAGTGGATAAAGTAAGTTACTCCAATAGCCGCAAACGAATTAGGAAAACGGATGCGCATTTCGGCTGCATGATAGACATCCTCATTCAGTAGCAACGGAACACCGATTCTAAAAATGAAGAAGAAATATAAAGACATGATCAAGTACCTATGCATCCTTCATCCTACGCGAAGGAAAAACATTTTTGTAAGGGAAATTAAAATCAGGTGATAATCGAAGTATATATTGATTACAATTGGTGTAAATTTTATTTAAATAAAAATAACTCACATGATCAGAAAGATAAATTTAAAGGAAATGTTTATTTAGCCCAAAGGTTTTTATCATAGCAAAGTGCATAAAATTTCATAAATGTTTTGTTAGAGTTTCAATTATAAAAAACATAATTTTCTCAAAAATATTTTACTTAGTTCCACCAAATTTTATTGATGACACGGATAAAGTAATCCCGCATTTGCATAAGGCAGTTAGTTAAATTCGTGTAATTGCACGGAAGATTTGAGGTGAAAGATTTTGCACTGAGGGCAAAATTGGTGGTAAATAGAATGTTGCAGTGTATTTTCTAAGCTTAATTTCAAATACAGTTAAGTTGCATCAAATATCGATTATCTCAGCTTCATTCAGTTGTAAATAAATACAATATCACTTCTGATAATCTATCAGCTCCAAATCCCTTCCTCACCTTTCTCTTTCCCATATGCACTCCATACTGTTTCCTCTGTCATTCCATCGTAAAAGTCACTTGGCTCGTTTTTCTTTGGCGACGAACCATCTCAATATTTATACAAACTTGACTCGAAGTGTCCAGTATATTGATTAATTACAGAATTTTTCTAAAGCTGTAAATGACTAACATTTCATATAATTTCTTGAAATCCTCAATACATTGTTCAAAAAACGATTTCTTTGGTCAAAACTATATTAATTTTACAATTCCGTATTTGATGTTTTTTAGTATAAACCATGTCATTCTTGGATGCAATAGTTCATCCATCCCCTTTACTGCAGCGGTGATGACGAGACTGGAAGATTCACAGTCATCTTAATTTTCAACCTCAAAGATTATTTCGAATTATTCCGTCAACTGTTCTACGCGAATATCAATCTATAAAAAATATATTTCATTGCAATATGAAATGGTTAAGCTCAATTTCTCGTTGCTCGTAAGTAATAAGTGCGCAAATTATGCTTGAAATTAATTTTGAATGCGATATCACTTTATCTTTTAAAATAATAAGGTAAGTACTAAATGTCTTTCTTTTGTCACGGTATTTCACCTTTTCTTTAATCCACTTCCTCATATAATATAATACTAATCCGCTCATTCTACTTTCAAACGCTCTCACCACAAATTACATCTCTCATTTCAAACACGCACCCAAGCACCACGCACCGCCAAGTAATTTACACGTTCTCTTGCGTGCCTCCACCTCACTGGCCTATATCGTAATCTGTTACACGGTTCTTAATTGTGCACGCAGATAGTGAATAAGTTGGTATTTTTTAACGGTTTCCTTCCTGTTTGGGCCTTCCACCGTCGTTCGTATTTTAAAATGAATGTTTATATTATTTACGGACCATTTATATGTTTTTATGTGGTTATCTTATAAATAAAAGACTTGAAGGCCTCAATAACGGTTATTATCTCTTCTGGTAAGTTATCTTTTTTTGCACATCGCCTCTTCGGCTACTTATCCTGCACATCTCGTCCGTTCCTCTCCGTATCTTCTCATACTCTTAATAATATGAAAACACACATTCGAAATATCACTGGAAGACCGCCACCCCGCTCCTCAACCGTTGCCTCCTCAAGAATGGATTGAATGCTTACTATTGTGTCCATCGCACGGTTCGTGAGCCGTCTCTTTAAAAGTTCCTCAAATCTCGCTGTTTATCACGACTACCTCTAAATTGTGAGAGGAAAGAAGGTTATTAGTTAGCTAGATGGTTAACATGAAATGGGATAGGGGAAAGGAAAAGAAAGTGGAGTTATGAAGAAGTAACAGAGAGGGAAAGGAAGAAATAAGGTCGTAAAGAGAAAGGAGGTAAAACAGAGAGTGAAAAGAGCAAAAGAGAAAGGAATGAGGGAAGGAATGGGATGGAAAAGGGGATGAAAAAGGAGGCGAGAAAGAGTGGGGCGGGGAGGAAAGGGAGTTTAGGCAGAAGAAAAATGGACGGGGAGGAAGAGAGCGGAAAGTCGAAGGCGGGATACATAATTGGCATTATTTTTGGATAAACTTACATTTAGGTCATATCACACATTATTATCATCATTACATATTAACTAATGAACTTCGAGATAATTTGATTACGTTTATTGGAAGAAGAAACTGCAACGGAATAAACAATAAAGACAACCATTTAGTGAAAAAGTATCCTCTTATAGATGAGACGTAAAAAATTAATAATATCGCAAAATACGTCATTAGGAAACAATGGTGGATGCCATAACAGTGAGAGAGGTAGACATTGTTTTAATGTGCAGGTTGGCCCATAAGTCCCAATTGGTTATTCCGAAGGAAAAACGAAAAAAATCAAAGTAAAATTGAAAATTTTTAGAAATACTTATTGAGGTAGTTGTACTATGGACAGTAGGGTGGTCCTTATTTTCGAAAGTTTGAAATGTTATGCTCCCACCCCCGGATTTGGTTTCTTTTAGTGTTGTAACACCATATGTAAAATTTCAGCTCAATCGGATATCATTAAGGGGTCTCGCATCGGCCCTGCAGTTCTGAAAATTAGCAATATTGTAACCACATGCTAAAACCAATTTTTTTTCACCACCTCCCATTAAGAATGCAACTTAAGTTCGAAAACTCTCAGTAGACACAATGTTTCGTCGGTTATCAGTTCCCAGCGGCGCCTCCCCTGTCCTGTCCGGCTGAAATAACGTGTCCAAACCTGCGCTGCGCAGTATGCGCCGCCCTTGCAGCAGCGCGCTCTCCGGCGACTTGTTAAATGAATAGTCAGTGCGAGGCGTGACTACGCGCTGTGTGATTGTTCAAACGATTTCGTAGTGCCACCGATTTTCAGAATGTCGCGAGAGAAAGTATACCTTGTCGAGTGTTGCCCTCAGTCCGAGATCACTGGCTGCAAGTTGCCCTCAAACAAGCAAACCCTGAGTTTTTTTTTCTACCAGTCGAAGGTTTTAAAGAAAAGAAATAGAGAGTGTGCTGCTGCTACAATTGAAGCTATAAAGCCCATCTGGTTGAGGGCTAGAATACCAATGCGCCGAGATGATCATGCGGTAGATAAACTTCTAAAATTGTATAAAGAATGGAAAGTGTTGCGCGGCACCTACCACTGCAAGTGTGCATCTCAAATAGCCAAGGAAGACGAATTTAAGAACAAGATTGAGTGCTTGTTCGACATTGCCCATAAGGACGCGATGAAAATGATAACCATCAAGGAAGACAAAGAGTTTTTAAAGGCACAGAGAGAGAAAGATAGGCGCGGAGCTATGGTTGGTAAGGATCTCACGTTGGCAGGCAAGGAAGCTCGGGCAGCAGAAAGATCGGCTAAACAGGAGGCAAGATGTCGCAAGGAAGCACAGCGTCGTGCAGAAGAGGTCGCTGTTAGTTCACAGGACACAATAGACTAAGACATGGAAGGTCTACAGCCGTCGCCATCCACTGCTATTGTTAATCCTCCTCCCTCAAAGAAGCGTGCTCCGCAATCGCTCATCACAGCTGAAGTAGCGTCAGCTCTCGATCGGGCCAATTTGAGCGATAGATTTGCTGTTTTGGTCATTGCCAGCGTTGTTCGCAGTCTTGGTCACAGGATAGACGAGTTCAACCTAAACCGTTCGTCAGTGAAGAGGGATCGCGAGCGGATGCGAAGCCTGCGCGCACACGCTCTAAGGGAGCAGTTCAAACCTGCTGGAAAGCTGACAGTACATTGGGATGGTAAACTGATGCCCGATATAGCTGGCAAAGAGATAGTGGACAGACTCCCTGTACTGGTGTCCGGACCTGAGCTCGGAAGTTATCAGTTGTTGGGAGTTCCGAAAATTGATTCCGGTACCGGGAAGCACAAGGCGGAAGCAGTGGACACAGCCCTCTGTGAGTGTGGTATTTCATCGGATATCGATGGAATGTGTGCCGACACAACAGCATCAAATACTGGTACGTTCTATCGGTCGTAAATATGACTCCCTACTTTTATCACAGACGTTTACGTCAATTTTTTTTCAGGTTGCATTAAAGGGGTGTGTATACTTCTCCAGCAAAGATTGGGAAAGGAGTTACTCTACTATGCTTGCAGACGTCATATGTATGAATTGGTTATAGGGGTTGCTTTTGAATGTTCAGTCGAGTCATCAACCAACCCTGATGCTAATATTTTCAAGATATTTCGTAGTTCATGGCCGGAAATGAAGACTAACGAGTACTCACCTGGCACAGACGACATATTTATTAAACGGGCCTTAGCTGCTGATAAAGAGAATATTTTAACATATATAAAGCTGCAGTTGGAGTTACGATAAAGAAAAATTATAAGCAATCTTCATATTCTTCCCGAAACAGAGTAGGTTAATATCGGGATTCTCATTTTGCAGGGTACCCAATCCAGAGAAGATTACCGCGAGTTCCTGGAACTCATCCCCGTGTTTCTTGGCGAAGTCCCTTGCGGCAAATACAGCTTTAGAGTACCGGGTGCCATTCATTCCGCACGCTGGATGAACAGAGTATTGTATTCTCTGAAGATTTTCATGTTTCGGAAGCAGCTTGCCCTCACGTCAGCTGAACAAGCAGGCCTCCGAAATGTGTGCATTTTTATTGTGAAACTTTATCTTAGGGCATGGTTTTCAACAAGCTCAGCTGTTTCTGCTCCAAACAATGACCTTCAGTTTCTCCAAGCCCTCATAGAATACAACAATATCAACCGTACCATTTCTGTCGCTGCACGGGAAAAGTTTGCTGGTCATTTATGGTACTTGAACGAGGAACTTGTAGCCATAGGCTTCTTTGACGATACAGTTCCCCCGGATATCAAGCGGAAGATGGTGAAAGCCCTTAAGGAAACCCCTACTGACCTTCATGTCCAGGAGTCAGCAAAGCTAGTTCTTGTGGACGTAAGATGCAAAAGATGGATGAAGACGTGGCAGGAAAAGGACCTCTCCGATTTCGTCACTGCCAAGACAGCCCAGTTCTTCAAACGATATGAGCTTTCAATGGCTTTTATGGATTTCGAGCCGGAGCAGTGGGTCTAGCACGAGGATTACATGCATGGTCGCAAGTTCGTCAGTAAACTGAGGGTCGTGAATGACGTGGCTGAGCGTGGAGTGGCTCTGGTGTCACAGTACAATAAATGCAACACGAACAACGAACAGAAGAAACAGGAACTTCTCCTCGTGGTTCAAGATCATCGTCAATTGGTTCCTGACATGAAAAAAGTCCACAATTGCCGCTAAATTAGCCTAAATTATGAGGGAAGCAGATCACTGTGTCGTTAATTCTTTTCAAAAGATTGCTTGTTTTGTAAAAAAAATGTGATATTTTACATAGCGGTATGAAAATCTGTTAAAATTAAAAATTATCTCAATTTAATGTAAATTCTTGAAATTTAAGGTCCGTGCGATACCCCTTAACGTCATCCGATCGAGCTCAAATTTTACAAGTGTTCTTACAACACTAAAAGGAACACTCTCCGGGGGTGGGAGCTGAGAAAATGTGAGAAAAAAATTTGAACCCCCTTTAAGAACCACCCTAATGGACAGGTTGAGTTGCAATCAGAGGAGGATGCAGAAAAAAATATGCTGAGAAATTATTGAAAGGGGGTGGAAAGGAGGAGGGTAGATTTGGGACAGGAAGGAAGACGTTATATGGTATGTGTATGGGTGTTGGGAGGGGCGCAGGAGAGAGAGAGAGAGAGAGAGATGAGGCAGCCGAATGGGAAAGGCCAGTGATGACATTTCTAACTGATCTTTCTCGTATCCCCCCTTTCGCTTACTTCAAACTCGAATGTTTCGCTCATTCTCTTAAAAGCGACCGTTAGACAGTGCTGCAGTCGTAAAAATGCAGAGGGTATACTGTATACTAAGGCAAAACTTTGATGGAGGGTTCTTACCCAGTTTTTTAGAGCAAATTACACGATAGTAATGTTGTTACGATACCAGGAGAAAACGTATGAGCGGTTTTTTTTCAATCGAACTGTATCATTTTTCATAAGACGTGGATATACGCTATTTGTTCGACAAAGCAGAGGGTATACCCTATTCACTCGAAAAAAGCAGAGGGTATACGGCGTATACCACCGTATACCCTCCACTACAGCCCTGCCGTTAGACGTCATCTTATTGTCGCATCACGTCACCGTTGGCCTCGTATGAAATAAATGTCTTTCAATTTTTCCCCTTCATCTTAATCAACATATACTTCCACTCTACAAATAATTATAATTTATATTTAAACAGCGTACAGGACTGATGTTTCACTTACCATTCTAAAGTATTGCTTATTGAGGTGAGTTAGTAATTCACATGAAAGACAACAAAAAGCTTACTGATACAAAATTAATATAACAATTTTAAATACATTTCGCTCCATTCTATTCGCATAGAATTTGGCATTTAGTTTAAATGCATCATCGCTGGCTAGTTCGATGCCAAAAACCAGTACCGCTATCGTGAAAATAATAACCACTTCGTACAAGACCAGTGCGTGTGAGTTCAAAAACGTATCAGTGGTCATTATCATAGTTTGGAGAGTTAAAATAGAAGGTGATAAACTATACTTTGCTCGTAAATGTATGCTCAATATTTAGGAAGCGAAAACATTAATTCATTATTTTTTACAGTGGTCACTCATTCAAGATTCTCTAGTCTCCAACATTCAATTACACAGAGTTATTACATAATCAATTGAATTGAGTTATAAAACAAGGAATAACTAGATAAGTATAAAAACGGTTATAATCGTTGACATCCTCGGAGTAAGGAGATTATCTGACACAGAGTTTAAAAATTTAAACGCTCAATCGATAGAGAATAAATTTTATTGCACCCAAAATTTTTTACAAAACGCTGTAAAACATCTCGCATATTAAAAACTCACTTCATGCCAATTCCGGTTACTTGTATAATATATACTATTTACTAAGCCGTCAACTGAGTTAGTCGAAATTTTACTATTTTGACAAATTTTAAAAAGTGGAGTTTATAGATTTTGTTATAAGAAATTCGTTCGTCTTTTTCATTTGTGGTGTTGCTATTAAATTAAACAAATTTAAAGGTGACCTGGTCGATTATGTGGCATATATTTTTTCAGGGAAAAGTTATAAATACACTTTTGATTTTGTATCGTCATATCATTGGGTGAAGGAATCTTTTTATCGACGTCACAAGATTTTTGACTTCATCATTACGAAAATATATTTTCCAAAAGGTACTGAATCGCGAAAATGAGCCTGTGAATTTTTTATTTTTACATTTGTATTAAACCTGTAACGAGTTCCAAATAACTGTTTAGATGGACAAGATAGAGAACCGTTTGAAACCCTCTAAGTGTCGGCTCCTTTGAAAATAAAAATTCCTTTGATCTCGCGCTCGTTGTCGCTGCCTCTCAAATTATGTCTTCAGCTGTTCGGCAGCGCGTCTTTACCATCCTCAGGATTCCATGGGAGGGATTTTCGGGCGCCATAAAGAGGGGCGGCCCCCAAAAACACCATAAAAAATGACAAGAGCTCCCGTTAGGATCCTATGTCCTTTGTATTCCTACCTCTGGTATTCGACTATCGCATGAATTGTTTCTTAACGGGAGGCCTGCGTGGGAATAAGTTTGCTCGTGGATACATTTGTAGTCTTTTGAAAAACATGTTTAAAAGTTAATTTTAAGATTTCATTATCATAAAAGGTTTATGCGACGTTGTGATGGCAGGGGCATTTACAAACTTGTTCAGGATGAAGGATTAATTCCGATCCTCCATAAAAATAAGGAAAGCTGAAGTCCATGAGATATTGCTATGGAATCGAGTGAATTATAAAATATGTATATCGACATTTATTATTAATGAGATCTTAAGATGCATTGCCTATTCAATTATTTAACGGTAAATCGAAAGAAACGCCTAAAACGTGAGGCTTTCATGCGGCCTTGGTCGTTATTTCGCATTATTTATATCACAGCCAAATAATGATTTGTGTGAATGATTTATTCAAGTAATCTAATACCTATCCTTCAACCTTGATCCGGTTCTTTCCTAATATATCGACATCTCTCTTCTCTACTCCTTTCTCTTGCTTTATCACTCTTCCTCTGCTACCATTATACCATTCCTTCAATCGACTCCCTCTCCTCCCTTATTCCATTTTTACTCTTCTCTCTCGTATTCGTACTATCTTCTCCAGTTTCTTACTCCCAGCTTTTCGTCTCTTTTAATTCCAGCCTCTCATTTTCTCTCATCCCTTGCCTTATTCCCCCCCCCTCCCCTTTTCCTTTTCCTGCTTCCGCAGACTTCTTTCATCGCCTTTTCTTTCCTTTCCATCTGAACAAGTCCTCCGAGCCGAACAAAAATAAAAATCGTACATATCGAGTCGGTTTGTATGCACTTCCTGAGCATCAGACATAAAACGTCAGGCGGAATCTGGAAGTGGTGAAATACTTAAGTTGCCGCAGAACACGAGGGAAATGAGTGGACGCTATTATGAGAGAACACAAGAGAAAGGATGAAGTAGGTGATGCGCGAGGGTAGAAAGGGGAGGAACGGGGGAGGAACGGGGGAGGGAAAGGGGGAGGAGGGAGACTCAAATCTGGTTGCCCTAGTCTCCTATATTCGGCTGCAATGAGCTATAACAAGCCGAGGATCTCTAGCGAATGATTTTCGGGGTTTCTTTACTTGATCAATATAAAAATGAGGTCACACAAAACGCCGTTAACGTGGTGACTGCATAGACGGAGGCATAAAGGAAATATAGATCTGAGCAAAAACTACTGAAATAAACTTTTATATTTTAAGTTTAAAATGTCCATAAATAGACTGAACAGACGACATTGGTACCAATAAAATAAATAAATACGTAAGCCTAAAACAAAGAATTCGTCCTTAGTTTTAACATATATGCTACCTAAAAACGTGTTTTATAAATAAAGAAAGTGCCAAACTGAAAAGTGATTTATTATACCTACGTATCCCATCGAAGGAGATTTTAGTGTTTATTCCATAAAAATCTGGATTAAATGAAAAGACAACGGAATGTGTAATTTGAACATCTATCACCTCCGTGATTTTGAATTCCCCTGCCAAACGCTTCTGGCTGCTTGCAGGGTATTAATGTAAATGTAGATATTCCTCGTTGTTGATATCGTAATTTGGCCTCCCACACGAATTTAGGCCCAAGACTTAAGGTTCCCACTTGCTGCTTCCGGAAACCACTTGTAGAGCACTTCTTGTTTGGAACTCCGACGTTAATTTCAACTCTATTGTTGGAGCGCTTCCCACCGAACCATGCCATTGTTTAGAAAACAGTAAGCCAAATGATCGAATACATTTCCTCTACCTTTTGCCTGAAAAATGTTTCTTCAAACACCTTTGGAAGCTGGGACCGATATATTTCGTATCGAAGTCTTTTAGATTCAAATGTATACGCAAAAAAGTGGAAGTGATAAAATTAAAGAGGACAATCGAACGTAAACGAAGGTGTTAGGAAACTGTTGCGAACACGGCGGGTTGGCAGTACTGATGGAGGGCAGTGGAGAGTAGAGCCCAGGTACCGTTACCTGCCTTCCGCCTTCGTGAGGGGCGGGAGGGGGAAGTAGGGAGATTCGGAGGGGCTTTGGGGGCGGGGCCTCGAAGGACGTTCGACGCTCCGGCGGTGGTGCGTGGGAGATGGGAGGGGAGGGGAGGGGAAGGGATTGGAAAGGAGGAGGAGCGATGTAGGGGAAGAGGGGAGTAAGTGGGTATGGGGGGAGGGGGCTGCGAGGGAAGGAAGCGGGAAAGGTTGGGGAAGGGTGGAATAGCGGAGGGTATGGGTACGACAAGACCAGACGGCTCTACTTGTCCCATCGCGCATGAATTGCTGACTCCTCGTGTATCTTCTTACCTATCGCGTGCGTTGGCACCCCTGGTTTGTTTCCTTTACCTCAATGAGGCATTCTCCCGTTATTACAGAATGCAGCCAAAAACTCCGCGTCCGACTCCTGCTAGCCGAGGAGAAAGTTAAAAAAATGTTCGCTGGGAAGACGCAATTATCGGATCCGTTTCTGTAAATGCGTGCTTAAGACTTTTCTCCGAAATAATTGGCTGTGAAATAATTTAAGAGTTTTGATTATCCTTTAGGAAGGAAACTGCAAGGATGACTTCCTTCGGTTTTACAAAATGAATTCAAAACAAAAATTAAGCAAGTTTTATACGAAATAACCGAATTTTTGCATATAAGAAAATGTCAGAAAAGTCGGATAATCTTTGTAACCCACTCTGAGAACCCATAAAAATGCTGAATCTCTGAAAGGGAATAAATACTGGAAATGATATTTTCGTATTTTCACTGGCTATGATCCGCAAATTTTTCTTCGTGTTGGTTAGATTCAATCCAAATTTGAAGAAATAAAATTCGACTGTCATTTAATTATTTGGCACCCATTCAGCTATATGAGGTAGTCAACCTTTTGCCAAGATTCGTATCTTCTCCGCAACTTGCCCTGTTTTGTGTATTTTTTCATATCGAAGGGTTTTCTGTTATTTTTATCTATATTTAAAAAATTTTCGTGCATTTCCTCAATTGTTATACTTTTGATGTCCTTAGAAACGATGAAGGATACCTTAACCTGGCTCTTCTTGGTTTGTTTTTCACTTGAACAGCTAAACCCACTAAGCTGTTTTAATAATTGAAATTGGACCGTGTAACTCCTCTCGTACATATAATGCTGCCTACTCTAACGGCAATAAAGACTCGACCGGATCTATCAGAAAAGTTGTTAATGCGACTTACTGCAAAATTTTGTCCAGTCTGACCGTAGCCACACAAAACAATGTCGCCGATCTTGGCGGCAGAGACAAGGTGGAGAAGTTGACAAAATCACTCTTGTAAACCCTTATCTTTTTCACGTGTGACTTTGTTCTGTATTGAGTACGGTAATGTTTCGTGTTACCTTGAAAAAAAAATCATTTATTTTGAAGTTCATTGGGTGAAAATGTCTACCAAACGCAAAAGAGTGTTTCTACCGTTGAATGACAAAGTGGGCATTGTGAACAAGTTAACAAATGTGAATATGGTATAGCAGAGAAGTATAGTGTCGACACTTCAATAGTATCAGTTATAAAATAATTGTTATATATTTAATCCTCGACCCTGTTTGTTTTGGAGAATATATATGGAATTATTATTATTTATTTTTAAATAAATGTCCAAAATACATGTACATCTCTTAATGTATATGCATTTTTATTTTGTCTCATTATCTGGAATATTCCAATTATTCCGTATAATCGATGTTTTACCGCATTACATGATACTGGCGATCTAACTCAACCGTCCCTGCTTTAATTTTAGCCTTTTGCCTTTAAGACTATAAATATAAATGTTGTATTGTCCTTTATATTCTATCTGTACCCAATTTACTATCTGTAGCTAGTTTAATCCATCATCAATGTTGTAAGGTAAGGTGCTCTGAAGAGAGTTGGCGCGACTGATCACGTCACATTTTTCGATTGTAGACGTGATTCAGGTTTGTCGAGCACGACAAGTTTTCCGTTTAATTTTTTAAACTCTAAGCGATATGGTGACATCTCGAGAATGAAATAACAACTTTGCGATAAGTCGTATTTGCAATTTCTTCTCTTGCATCCGGACGTGTTTGTCACCTTTAGAATAGGCAGCATTGTTTGAGTGAAAGAAGTTTTACGGCCGGCTCGAATTGTTAAAACATCTCAGCAGATTTAGCAGCTTAAGAGAAAAATTAATCAACTTCTTCGAATAAAGAACTCACTTCAAAATTATGCTGGTGATTGATGTATTATATACTTCTCGTGTTAGCCTCCGAGACCTTAAAGCAGTGTTTCCCAAATTGGGGTAAGCGTAACCCTGAGGGTACTTTTAAAGGCACCAGGGGGTACTTGAGAAGATTTACGTAATGGTTGATATTTTTAAACTGGATACTCCAAATCAGCTTTTTTCATTTTGATGTTGTTATAGAATATGTTTTACAATAAATTTCTTCACTATGTGTGCACATAGACAATACAGTATATCTTGTCTCTAAAATTATTAAATCCATACATAAGAGTAAACTGCAGCCTTATCACTGAGGGGGGGGGGGGGGGGGTGAGTTTTATATTTTGTTTGCTTCCGTTGACCAAGGGACAAGACGTGTTACGCATTAAGTCATAAAACCAGGTAAAACCAATCTGGCGAATCTGAAATACGTACAAATTTCTATTAGTTTGGATTTGTCAGATATAAACGAACATCTGTAGGGTTGTCAACCTGCGGCTTGCGGGCCGGAGATCTCCGGGTCATCGCCATAATCTCCGGGTGAGTAGCTCAAATCTCCGGTTCAATTTCGATTGTAGATCCCCTTTTATGATTTTTTTGCGTTTTTTATAAATTATTTGAATTAAGATTGTTTTCGCTTTAATTTCGATTTTTTTATACAAACTTAAATTGATGATGCTCTGACAATTTCATTAATTAGCGATATTTAAAAAATAAACGCAACGATTTTTAATCATATGTCCTAACATCATGAGTGCCCTTCAGAATATTGAATATATTTATCATTATATTTAATTCCTCTTCGGTTTCTTATAAAGTATCCAGGTTTCAAACATACTCCGGTTCATGAATATCTTAAAATAGGCAACCCTTAACACAATCTCCGGTTCATGACGATCTAAAAGTTGGCAACCTTAAAAATTTGGAAGGATGGATTCACGGAACAATTGCGATCATGTTTTTCAGAAATGGATGATTCTAATAATTGGGTGCGTAATCCATTTGATGTGAATTTTTCGATTCCACATATAACAGGAAAAGAACAAGAAAGCCTCATGGATATTTCTACTGACTTGATAGATTTCTGGGCAAAATTATCAAACGAGTATGGAGAAGTGGCTAAAAGATCATTCAAAATATTCATTCCTTTCCCCACAACGTGCATGTGCGAATCTGTATTTTCGCCTCTGAATTTAATTACGACAGAAATTCGTCAGAAATTGCATGTCGAGCCTGACTTACGATTAAGGCTTTCTTCAATCAAGCCAATAATTGATTCTTTATGTCATGGAAAACAGCCACATTCATCTCAATGAGCGTCATTTATTGCAATGTAAACTCGTTCGTTTTTAAATAATTCTATTTTGTGTAATATTTGTAACCCTGCCTTAAAGTATCACCGAAAAAACTTTTAGAATACTCCAAAGTGCCATCGCTCGAAAATAAAGCGTAATCCGACTTTCACATACATTTTAAATAGCAAAAACAGCATTGGTAGAGTCAATCATATTCTTTTGAAAAACGGTATGCTTGCTTCTGTCGGCTTTTAAATTTCCTACAAATGTCATCTTCTTCTTCTGATCCACTTTCTAAAGTCAACAAATTTCCAACAGATGGGTCGCTTGCTAAAAAATATGCTTAGTCACCTCTATTATTATTTTAAAGGACATTTTGTAAATTAACAGTGATTACCAGTTAGATGCCACCCTCTTTAAATATTTTAAATAAAAATTCGGTAATAAAGAAACCGTTGAAACGTAAGATTCATAGTGTAGATGTCATAGTAATTTAGAACAGTTTCTTTTGCTGAATAAATAATTACTCGTACATTATCTTCAATTGGATCAATTTCTCTAAGATAAGCAATAACCCTGCGCGAATAGTGTTACATTTTTCAAACATTTTCGTAACTGCCTCTAATTTATTAGAAATACAGGACTCTCCCAATATACGAAAAATAAATTTTCACCAAAAATTTGATTTACGACCTAAAAACTCGGTCTTACGAATTTTTGCTCATCTCCATCAATCCCACATAATTTGAAAATAAAATGGGTAGGCATAAGTGCAATATTCATTTTCCAAAGCTATCTATTTAACGTATACTATATGTATATAAATATATACTACAATATTTTCTTTCGAAATACAGTGTTGCTACTGCGGTATTTTCTTGTCGAGGTAGCATAGAAAATGGTAATTTGATATTTATCACACGGTATTATTACTTTCTCCATACGTAGTAATGGGAAAGTATTGTATTCATGAAAAAAATCGACTTCGAGATTTCAACGGAAATACATGTTTTGAGGTCCCTAGAACACGTTTAGACTATTTTCGGAATGAGGTCTATGTGTGTGTGTATGTTATTGTGGGCGCTCTAACTCAAAAAGTACATGCCATATCGTTACCGAACTTCATATATAACACTTTAACATGAGTACAAAGAACTGGTTAGTTTTTGGACAATAACGGATAACCGGAAGTCGAGGTTTATTCGAAACCCGATTCGGTTTTTGCGATATTTCTTCGTTAAAACATCATTATTGTATATACAATTCTATACAAAGGTTATAGAGAATGTAATTTCCTACAGTTTTCATTTGAAACAATTTTCTATAGGAGTTATTGTTTAGGAGTTATTTATAAATAACCGGTTTTTCGGTTTCCGTTAAATATCTCCTTAAAAACATCGTTATTGGTAATCTTCTTAAGGACCAAAGTTGTAGAGAATAATATTTATTCCAAGTTTTGTTTGAAACTAATTTTCGTAGAACCATCCATTTCGGATATATTTCGCTTTTATCTTAATACCAGTATACAGCGCCAACACCATGTAGCGGTGAATTCTGTAAACATTCATAATATACGTAATTTACGGCAACAAGGACGTGTCTTCTTTTACGATACGAAATAATAATTTTGCCCCGTAATATTATTCATAATAATTTAAATATCTATAACCCAAATATTTTACTGTTGTGATCACGAAAAAAATCGACTTCGAGATTTCAACGGAAATAAACGTTTTGAGGTCCCTAGGACACGTTTAGACTATTTTCGGAATGATGTCTGTGTGTGTGTGATTGTGGGCGCTCTAACTCAAAAAGTACTTGCCATATCGTTACCAAATTTCAAGTATAACACTTTGGCATGGGCACAAAGAACTGATTAGTTTTTGGACAATAACGGTTAACCAGAAGTCGACGTTTATTTGAAACCCGATTCGGTTTTTAAGATATTTCTCCGTTAAAACATCATTATTGTATATACAATTCTATACAATTGTTATAGAGAATGTAATTTCCTACAACTTTTATTTTAAACAATTTTCCATAGCAGTTGTTTAGAAATTAATTATAAATAATTTGTTTTTTCGGCTTACGTCAAATATCTCCTTAAAAACGTCGTTATTGGTAATCTTCGTGAGGACCAAAGTTGTAGAGAATAATATTTCTTCCAGGTTTTGTTTGAAACAAATTTTCCCAGAACCATCCATTACGGAGATATTCAACTTTTTCGTAATTTCCAGTATACAGAGCCACCACCATGTAGCGGTGAATTCTGTAAACATATTCAAAGTATGCCTAATTTACGGCAGTAAGGACGACTGTATTCTTTTACGATACGAAATAATAATTTTGCCTTATAATGCTATTCAAAATAATTTATATATCTATACCCCAAATATGGAGAAAGTCATGTGTTGGCCACATCAGATTTTTATTTTACCGTTCAGTATATTGCTATTACAACCGAGAAAAGATATGCATTTTGAATGCATATATAAATCAATAGTGTATTCTTTAGAGCGCACAAAAATTACATCTACTTTTTCACAGTGTCGTACATACAGTATATTACATACGAAACTCTTGCGACGAACATCAACGACAAAGCTTTCACCCGAGATCTGGACGCACGCATCCATTTATTTTAACTCTATGCACAGTGGGACAGAATCCCAAAAAGCTGGCCAAAAATCGAAAGTCGAGTACTCAGGAGTAATTTTTGTGTTAATGTTTTAATATTCTTCTATGACCCTATAAATATATTCAGAATCTTTTTTATTTTATTCTTGATCAATTTTAGAATTAATTATAGACGCATGCGTATATGAAAAAGTTGGTGGAACACATATTTCATTGACCATTATTAAAAATAAAATGTTACCGAAAGCTCTTTCTTTGGCCTGATTTCGAATAAGAAGGAATTGCTGTTTACTCAAATTGGCATTTACAAGCAGTGAAAGGGCTTCGTTTGGTGTGTATGGTGTCATTGTTGCATTTTCTCTAGCCGATTTCCATGCTCTATTAATTTTTTTAGCTCTTGCGGGTGTAGTGAAGACGGTTCATCTACCAATTTCGCAGTTTCTTCCCCTTTCTCCTCACGTAAACTTATTTTGGCAGCGAAAGCGAGCTTATTGTTAGAGGAGGTACTGTTATGGCGAAGTTCTTGTTTTTCTCCGTTTATTCCTTAAACTACTCTGTTCAAAATCTGAGCATGGACGTCCACGCGCACCTGATGTACTCGCTGCAATATGAGGTGAACCTTCTTCAAAAACAGCGAATGAAATGTCTGTTTCGAGCCAACGTGCATTATCTTTAAGGGATCTTTCTTCCACTCTGCAGCATTTGTCGAGTCGTATAACAACTGTGAGCAAAAATTTATCACTTTCCGACGAATTATAGCTTTTTCATTCTTATGTAAGTACTCCATGCCCGCCTGGTTGATAAGAAAATCACTTAAATGCCCTCTCTTAAGGGCCCTACCTTCACCTCTTTTTCTCTCTCAGTACATTGTAAAGTTGCATTTTAGTTCGCGTAAACGCCATGACGTACCTAAAATACATTGATTGATTCATCAATTTTAGTGACCGAGCATTTTTTTATAGTTTAGGCAGATTGATGTTTTTTTGGTACGCCATATATACGCGATAAAATAAAATACGAGATAAAATAAAAAGAAAAATATGACTCACTTTTTACCACTTTTCTAGACGAAACTTACTTTTCGATTTTTGACAACTCTCACAGAACTTTGCTCACAACTACAACACAGTGCGATCATGCACAAGAGCCCGCTTGTTTTGAAATGACAAATCAAGCATCCATACTTGCCAACAAAGACACAGCAGTGGCGTCTGGTCGTCTAGACAGCGCGGCACGGCATATAAAGAGGGCCAGCTCATCTCAATTTGAGCAAGTATGAGCAAAATGTTTCTTCGACCCCGCATTATGAATAGAACGGTCTACTATGTGCGATAAGATTCATAAACAAACATGACCAATCTTACGATATAACTCAATTAATATGCAGAGGTCGGTACAATTTTTTGTACTCGAGAAGTGATGTAAATAACGTCCGCTTATATACACTGCATGTGAGAATTCCTTGTTTTCACATTTTCAAGGCAATATAAAGGCTTCGAGCTACATACTATGATGCATAAAATGTAAATTATCAGTAACAAACAATGCATGAAACAACCAGTAACATGCCGCTTGATTCGCCATGGCACGTGGGAGAAACACGGCGTCTGCAAAAGACCAACTTCCGCCACATATAAAAGAGTTGAACGTCAATCCACATTAAAAAATTTGGCTAAAACTGATGGATGGGACATTCCACAATAAATACAAACTCATTTTATGCTTCAATTTTAAAGTTGATAAAATACATTTTTGGCCAGCTTTTCGGGATTCTGTCCCACAGTGCTATGCATGGAAAATCCCTCATAGTTTCTATATAAGAACAAATTTTAAGGAAGACGTGTTGTTCGTAAATAGGGAGATTATAGTACATATATTTGTTTTTCGCTTTATGCACAAACTATTATTATACTTTCTTATCGCCCTTATATTTTCATCAAATTCTTTAATTTGTAACATTTGAATTTGTTCTTCGACATAAAACAAAGGAAAATAGTATAAAAACTTTCTCTTTCTTAGAATTCTTATAAAAGGACGATAAATCGAATTTAGTCTTAACATTTCTTGAGACTATAAGTACATATTATATAAAAGAGACACTGGTTTCTTTCTAAAGATTTCTGAGATTATTATTAATAAAACATCGAAAAGCAATCACTTAATTCTTTAATAAATACCACAGGGTCCACACGCGATCATTATTCCCGGGATGATGTTTTTTGCTAAAGGAGAAAATTTCGAAACGGGCGTTGAAGTCACCAAAACTTCTATATTGCTAAGATGCAATAAATTTCTACAAGATTTACTTACGATACAAAATTCGCATAAATATGCAACTTATTAATCAAGCATATGGGATTCTGTAAGAAAATTAAAATTTGCGGATATATTTATCCACGTACAGATTCGATTTTGCAATATTAGACAGGGAAGATTTCCGGATTAGTTATCGAATACTAAAATCGCATTCCCTTGCATGTGAAAAGGAAGAATGTGAGGACAGCATCTCCTCTTTTCTGAGGCTCCATTCGAAAGAGGAGTTTTTTTAAATCTGCCGAGGGACGAATTACATGTTTTCATGAATACCGTTATGAGAATATCATTTGCTCCGCCGTCGCTCAGTGACCTAATAGGCTCGCGTTGAAAAAAAATCGATTAAAAACTTTACCATTCGATTTGTTTTCAACAATACGCCCTTTTGCGAAATTGATCTCAAATATAAATTCCAAATTTCCTTTAAAAAACAGGTATTTTAAGGAGCAAGTGTATGGAGTACGGGAAGACAAAATGATGATTAAATCACAGAGATCATATTTGTCAGCAAACGATGGGATTAACTCGCATGATTGCTAAATTGGATAAAACCTAGTAATTCAGCTAAGGGACCCTTAAACTACAGTATAACCACTATCATAACTGTAAATTTGGCACCATTATCAGCGAGAGATTATCTGAAATGAATTCTTCGTGGTTGGGTGATGCCTGGTGCCTCCAAATCGTAAATATAATATTTACACGTGAAATATTGTTCCGATCATTGGAAGATATTCTTTTTGGGAATAAGAACAAACAGTACACAGTCCATATGTGCGAATGTGTGCGACGCACACGGGCGGCCGATTTATCATCAGACACGTACAGTATTTTTAACAATGATGCGGATTGTATTATAATATGCCGTATATTCTTCCATATTTATTGGCTACGGAAATGTATCAAACCATAAGGTGTATTTTAAAAGTTTTGTAAAGAACGCCTAAAAAAGGCGGAAAATGATAGACTTGCACACGGGCGGCCATAAGGCCCCTGACAATACATACAGATCCTCCCCTACACTACAGGGATCATTCCATGCCTATCACAAAAAATAATTTAGCGGAATACATAAATTCCACTGATAATGTAAAAAAAATGAAAATATCAAATATAATTTACCGTGTAAAAGTAAAAATACGATGATTAAAAAACTGAATGTTCAACGCCTAAATTACATATAGTGAGGGCAAATATTGTTCTGCTTCATTATTTTATGCAGGATAACTTTTTTTTCAATTGTCCTGAATTTCCTTTAAGAATGTATGTGAAAATCACTGTAATGTTAATGCAAAGTGATACTTGTGTACTATTAATAGGGAAATGCCATTTTCTCTGATATAGCAGTTGCTTAACAGGGATAAATATGACTAGATTAATCATTCCTTTTTCAAGTATCATCTTTTTTAAGTAATTTTTGATGATCGTTGGTTGCATTGTCCCCCTAATTTTCTCTTTATAAAAACTTAATGATAATGTCGCAAAAATCTGGCAATCTAACTGCTATTTAATCTTATTTTGGCTAGCTACGTCTAATTGTAAATGTCATTGATACTTGTTAATTATAGTAAATTATTTCACAGAATCTAGATTCATTTTTATCATTATTTAAATGATTTTATTTTATATAAAAATAAGATACAGTGTAATCACTTGATATAGCCTATTTATTTCTATATTTTCAATAATTTCGCTAGAAACTTTTAATACATATAAATAGCATGCCGATCAATAAGTGTTACACATCCTAATAAATTGTGAATAAAGCAAATCCTCATCAATCCTCGTCTTCCCTCCCTCCCTCTAACCCGACCTCTTTCCCTAACTTAACACCTCAAAACCTTTCATTTCACTGCAGGCCGTTTTGAGGTTGGGAAAATAGCACGCCTAACCATTACGTATTTAGGATGGAAGCTTTATGGAATTGTGTACAAAACAAAGCTGTTACTCATCTCTCATAATTGCTCTACTTAATGAATTCGACTACAATTAATAGACTTATTGAATTTTTTCATCTCAGCTCGTCTATCAGAATGCGAAGTCATTATTATTTCAGTGATTATTTTTGTTAGTCTAAATCTTTAAAACGTGAGAAACAGTCGAGTCTAAGGTTTAAGTCACGAGACATATGTAAATCTTATTGTTTTTTTATAGAGCGAAGCTTTAACTGTTCACTTCAAAATCGCGAGGCTTCTTCTTTTAAAAATTTATTTCATGTTTGTGACGATCTATCTTAAAGACTTGTCTATCAAAGATTCCATAAAACACCGAAATATATGCATTTTCAAATGCATTTAATGAAACATTTCGATTTGAGTATAAGTGCATACTTTCTTTTGGAATGCACATAATGACTTGTTAACTTGAAAATTCTCAACTCCGCAGGGAAAAATGTTATAATGATTAAGTACTTTTTAACGTATGCCACGGAATCTTCATTGCCTCAGGTTATTATTATTATTTTTTATTGGCCACCGATCATTCTATTAATTATATGTTTATTGAATACTATATATTTTAATAATTTATGTAATGCGTGTGCTTGATATTATTTTTTATATTTGCTAATATTTCTTTGCCACCAGGCTTATGGCCTTCTCGCAATCTAAAACAAATAAATAAGTGTAACTAAGAGATACTTTTTTACCCGACACAAAAACTCGTATAGTTTCTTCTAAAATTCAAGGAAGTAACACACATTAGATGTGAGAGCGAAACGCTGATCAAATTCGGTCGTGAATGTCGTCCTTCCTTCAGATTCGCTTTTCATCTGATTTTCGTCAGTATTCCTCCTCCACGCTCCTTTCACTCGCATTTAAATCGATAGCGCGAATGAGCAAGATAAACAGGAAATGGTTCACTTTCTCATCTCTCGCAACATGCGAGTATTCTTTCGACACGAGACTTAACTTTATTATTAAAGAAAACGTTTGAATATTCCTACTTAATTATCGACTAATTAAATAGCGAAAAACCGAAATGGAAATCATGTTATCCGCAAAACCAATTCCTAAAGCGAATATACTGCTACACATTACGATGTCGGCAAAATTATTCGTAGTTTGACTGCAACGATTTACGATTAATCTTTTATAGGGATATATTGAATTTGGTATGGTGATTTTTTGTACGGGTTGGGAAGAAGAAAACGAGAGGCCATTCTCGAGAATTCTCTGCAGGAAGATGTGGACGTTCGTTTGCGTCAATTCATAAATCGTCCATTTAAACATATATATGTAATTTTAATCGATCACAATACTTAACAAATTCATCTAATATGTTATAAAACTAAATATCTTCTAGTCAAGGACCATCGTTTACCTCAGTATTTAAGTTGGTAGCGTCAGGTTTGCAAAGATGCTGAATCGAATTCTGGATTGGCAATAGTAGTTTCAGTTAGAATTTCTTAAAATGCACTCCACAAAAGATAACTTGAATAACTAGTCAACGAGGAAATAAATAAATTCCTAAAGCATGGAGAGGAGGCTTAGGTCGGTATTCATGAAGACGAAGTGATACAAAATGATACATATCCGAATGTCTTACGTTAAGCCTTTACATTCTCTGCGACGTAGTAACGGAGAATATATTATGATGAAACAGTTGACTGTCTGCCCGGAAACCCTATCACCAATGACATGAGACGAAAATAAATTCCTTCTGTCTGCTTTAACCCTCATTTTACTATTCTGGCAAAAATGAAACAAATTGTACCGTTTTTTTTAAAGTTTGTATTATTTACATTCCGGCCTTGGTAGAGGAGTGGTTAGCTTGTTTAGCTCCCAATGGTTCGAATCCTGCCGAGGACGTGTGTTCCGTCCGTGTTATTGTAGTTACGCCAATTGTAATGGTCGTAAAGTGCTGTTTATGAGCTTATGGAAATAAATAAATAAATATGAGGAATACTCTTAAATAATGGACAGAACAAAATTCTGGTGGTGCCGTTTACCCTTTCAGGTAGGAATGACTGCAATAAATTTACCGTAAAGTTAATTTGAAACCTAACAAGATCATCTTAGTATAGAGGAGTTTAATTACAGTAAATATGTAGAGTTTTACCACTAATATTTCTATTCTTCTCATTTTTTGCCAAAAATTTAAAATGTAGGTAATCTCTGTTCGTAGGTATAGAGGTTTTGAGAGAGGATATGAGGGGGAAATACATAGGTAGTCTAATAACGAATTTTTAATTAACACATGTCGTAAAATATCTAACTATAATAGAATCGTCACCTGGACCGTAATATCTATCGATAAGCGAAATTGATATAATGGTTATACTCCTTCGGAAACGAATTGGGATAGTAGCTAAAAACGAGCGGCGAAAACAAAAACAGATCGGCATGCAGGCGTTTATGCGTGTGCAGAGGGAATGGAAGAAGAGGAGAGAGGGAAGAGGATCGGTAGAGGAAGGGAGAAGTAGGGGGAGGAGGAGAGAAGGGAGAGCCGAGGAGATGAGGGAGAGAGAAAGAAGCGGGAGAGATACGAGGAGGAAGAGAGGGGAGGAGGAGAGAGAGAGGAATGGGAGAGCGTCGAAGTGGTGGTAGTTTGGTTTGGGTGCGTGAGAGGGCGCTTAAGTGTGTCGCTGCCCACACGACGCAGCAGAGGATCAAGAAGAGTAGTAGTAGTCTTCTCTCCCCCCTATCCCTCCCTCCCACTCCCCCCTCCATCTCCCTCCCTCCTCCGGCACCACATCCACAGCCAATGGCGTCCCTCCTACTCCGGTCGTTGGACCTACCTGGTACCTGCCCGCCTCGGAAACTAGGTTAATGTTCCTCTCACCCCCTCCCTCCCCCCGACTATTCCTTCGCCCCCCTCCGGCCCCTCCTAATCGGCCCCTTCCCGACGAGCACCTCTCTCCGGGTCCTCCCCCCTCGCGGCGTTCACTGACTCCCCTCGGGGGGCGTCGTGGAGGGGATGGGTGCGAGTGGAAGGAGGGAAGGGGGAGAGAGGGGGGCGTCGAGCCGCCGAGTGGGTCGGGGGAGGTCCGAAATGGGGCGGGGGTCGGAGGGTGTGGGGTGGGAGGTGTAGGTAGTAAGGGGGTCGGGGGATGGGCGTCCCGGGCGTTAAGCTATTCAGTTCCTTTACGGTCGTGGTTGGTGGAGGGTCGTTCGCGTGCACCGATAGACACTGTACCACTCGTGGACCTGACGAACCCTCTCGCCTCCGAGGACGCAACAGCCGGGCGAGCGCCCCTCTCGACACCGGAAGAGCCAGAGGAGGCGGATACTCATACTGTGGTATACCGGTTCGATCTCGAGTGGCTCTCAAAAGTGGGATTATATCATACAAATTCGCCCGGGTGCGGAGAGTGTTGTGACAGCCAACTGTGGACGATGTGCCCGTGCCCTTCCGTAACCCATTGCTCCTGACCCTCACCGAGGGCAGACATGTTTCGAAACAAAAGATGAGCGGCCGAACGTCGCGTCGACAGCCTCATATAGCTCTCTTTGTTTGACGAAAAAAATAGTCTTCCGGAAGACTTCCGAGGACTTCCTTTCCTCCCCCCCTTCCCTTTGCTTCCTCTTTTCTGTCTCCCTCTCCCCTTCCTCGCACCCTTCCCGCTTCTGATCTTCGTTTCCTTCTTCCGGGCACCTAGTTTCGTGGGCGGGGCAGTGAAATCACCCGTCGTATAATTTCCGCGAGAAAAAGTAACGAAGATCTCCATAGAACCCGAGACAAGTTTATTGCGTGACCCGGACGGATACATTGTGAAGACTGATCGTTGTTGATAAGCAGACCAGCGGAAGGATAACTACCGACAAGAGGATTCGAGAGTGAACGACGGATACAAGAGGCAAGTGTTTCATCACCTACGTATAAATTATGGTAGTGGTGTTTTTTACCGGTGTCTTCGGAGTGTTACTTTCGGTGTATGTGGTGTCGCAGCGACCGTCTTCCGGTTCTCGGAGGTACTGCCGTCTCGTGCTCGCTCCCTTCTGTCGCGCGCATTTTTGGATTTCGCTTTGGATTTTTTCGCCCTCTTTCCATCCCATATTTTTTATAGATTCCACCCCTTGTTGGATGTAAAATATATAGCAGGTGTGTATCTGTTTTAAACACTGCCGGCCTTGAACTTTAGTCTCCTGTGAGTGTGTATATGTGCAAGACGCACGACCTCGTTCGCGGGGTTCAGAAAACCGGTCAACTGAGGGAGAGTATGATCGCGGTCAATGCAATGGGTTTAATGCAACGCGTGCGCCGTTTTCTGCCACTTTAGAGGGGATTCAGGCAAATGGTTTCCGGCTCTCTCGTGTTTCAACAATTCCCTCTCCCGCAGATACGATAAATTTGTTAAGTTTTTATTTTCACTGGCAAAGGAATTTGATGATTTTTGGAGGCGAATTTTCATCTTTAGGGAAGCGTGAAGAAATCCGTGACAGCGAGCATGTAAGTGTTGTTTTTCTCCTCCCCGCTCCCATGCGTTCGTCTCATGTTCCCTACCCGCGAGCGGGAATATTTCGGACAGAAGCTTGTTGGTGTAGGGGGGAGGAGGGACGACACCAACTCCATTCCTCCTCTACGCTTCCCTCCCTTCTTCTCGCCCACCCTACCCCTCGTCTCCCTTCCGCCCATATCGGGGTCAGTGGGGTGCCCTAGCCACGACTCCGGCATGGATTTATACGCACGCCTCCCACACCACCTCGGTCGTTCGACATTGGGTGGGCACCTAGCTGAATCCACATCCGTACCAGAAGGGTTGGAGGAGGGGGATAAAGCATGCTTAGCGGTCGTGTTTCAGCCGTTAGCGGGGGGGTGGTCAAACCTACTCTGTTAGCAAGGTTAAGGACAACTTCCATACAGTTTATGCGAGAGGTTTTTTTTCAGGAGAATGTAAAACTCGAGAGGAAGAGAGAGAGAGAGAGAGAGAGAGAGTAGCAAAGCTCCGGACTGCGCTGCATTACAAAGTATTAACTTATTTTTTTCAAATATGTAATAGCGATTTTGATTGTGAAGTTGTATGCGGCCCTTAGGGATTGTCTATCGTTCTCTTCGCTTCTTTTATTTACTAATGATAGGAAAGGTGCGTTAGGAAAAATATATGTAGTATATTATTTTTTTATTTTGTCTCGCAACGAATTCTATTCTAAAGTAGTTTCCAAAAAATTTGGGCTTCCTTAATGGAAGCTAATTTTCAGTAATTACAAGGTATTAATCTCTCGAGGGAGTGTAGATTATTTCGCTTTGTTCCTTACACGTTGATAGTATATACGAAAGTACTAGCGATATGGCCCGCGACGTTTTGAACAGCTGCTCTGAAAACACCAGTTCGAGAGAACGGGCGTTGAAGTCTCCATCATTATTACGGCCTTGTTAAAAACATTTCGTGAGTCGAAATATATTTTATGAATCAATTGCTATGTGGATGTTCTGTGGATTTCTTAATTGCTGCTATTGGGGGTAAAAGTATTCGGAAAAACTGAAAATTCTATCGTGTACCATATTAATTTTAAATATGTTAACTTCCACAAATGGAATGGAAATCAACATTGTTGGATATTTTCCGGAGGTTAGTGCAGGTGCTGTCCTCGAAGCTGTTTGTTGTCACGTCATTTCCTCGTGGAGGATGGCTTCTTTGAGTCTCACGTCCTATAAAAACAAACATCAGTGGACTCCATAGTAATATTATTTATGATGCTATCAATAATTTCTGAATTTTGGTTTTTCTTAGATTATCGTTAACTTCCGGCGTCATATTTGAATATATTCAGTTTGATAAACTTAAGAAGGCAGAAATAAAAAATGTTCAGATTCGTTCTTAATGTTAATTACTGCACTGTTAGAGAATGGAGCTCAGGGACGTTGAAAAATATATCTGCGATAGTACTTAGTAGGAAAAAAAATCAAACTTATATAACGAATGAATTTACCAAAATATAACTTGTGCAATGGTTCCGTTTTCTTATTATCTATTCAAAAAGTTAAAGAAAATCTATTATCTATTTATTTAGTCATTCGTTTGCATTTGAACTAAATGCTCTAACATTACCTTTAAAGTTTCGATTAAAAAAGAATACGATTCAAAAAGAATAAACAATTTTATTCACAATTTTAAAAAATGTGCTATTTAGATTTGGTCTTACAAGGCTTTTTAATGCATGTTCCATTTCTGAATAAAATTTGCTATCCTGGGGAGAGTTAAAATGGTTTTGGGTTGTAGATTCCGACATTTTTTGTAGAGATTTCAATGTAAGAAGTCGCAGTCTCCGTTGGAGATCCACCACAACATATAACTTCCTTATAATGGGCAGCGAGGTGAAAGTAGGTGACGCATCATTCTAAGAATCAAACCGATTCCCTTTGGATTGCCCAATGCTACGTGTAATTGACTAGCACGCGCGTTATTTTCTTATTGCTGTAGCGGATGTAATTTAACGTTATATTTTGTCAGTGCTTTATCCAGTCAATTAAAATTACTAAATAATAATATCTTCAGTAATTTTAATAAATGCACCAATGCTAGATACATCCTCTTTGAACTTGTTATAGTTAATGTCCGGGGAAAAGTCATACACGGACAAAATCCTGTCTCCTAAGCTGAATTCTGTACAAACGATGAAACGTGACTTGTTTTCCTATTCTTTATTGTAGTTGATAACTACGGTAATTAATAACGAATTTTATAAACCTTTAGATGGGGTTTCCAGTTGAATTTAGAAGTAAAAAAGTTATTACTCGTCATATTTTGTGCCAATTTAAATTTTACAAACTTTAATCTGAAGCATGGACTAATTCATTATTGCGGAAAATGGTAAACATCCCAAACAAATTATTATTATTTAAATAGGGAATCATTTCAAAAAGTTAATAAAATCCGTGGATCTACGTAGTTGTACTCTGTGAGTCTTCTTTTTTAACTCCTGATATTTCCATTGAAGTTAATGTGATTGTAGTTGCCTTTTGATTAAATTTTCATACAACCCGCAGTAATAAATCAAGGTAGATTGCGAAACATAAAACATTTGTGTCCGCAGGAAGGAACGTTGGGGTTGGTCAGAGGGTAGAAAGAACACAGGAAGCGGTCGACCACTCTATTTCCAACCAGAAGGCATTTTCGCCCTCTGGGCCCATCTCGCTGCTGGAAAATACCGTTCTCACTCAAAATAGAACTCCTCCCACCTCACGCACATTCAACATCCCATTCTGCCGCCCCCTCCCCCAACACCTCGTGTTCCTCCTAACCTCCGCATCCCACCCCAACAACCGAGCGAGAACACCCTTCGGTGGCCCATCGCAGGATTCGTCCGAATTGGCGGCTGAACGACGCGCATGCGCTCTTTGCCCGGAAGGATTAAATAGCCGTTTCCAAACAGAATCGGCGTTTTCGTTATGTGAGATTATGGGTTGCGGGAAATGGGCGATACCCTAAAGAAAAGATCTGAGGGCAGCGGAGAGGAACAGGTGCCGGATCTATTGAATTGGGGCGAATGCCGTTGCGATTCGGAGGGTAACCGAAATGAGCGAGAAAATAAAAACAGAATAGCACGCAGCGTTACGGATCACTAATTAATGAGAACTGTTAGCGCCTGTATATTGACCAAGTGTTCCAGTCATTAGCGAAGACCCTATTATTGTTTAGACTTTGAAACGATACTGAAATGTTTGTATTAATGAGAGAATGCATCGCTGGTTAGCATGTTCTTAAAAACGCTTTGAATCGTTTTTAGTTTAAGGCTTGAACTAATTAGTGTTATGATTGTATTCTCAGGTTAAATTTTTGATGACCGATTTATGTTGTCAAACCTTCAAATTTTAAACTATTTTACAAATTATGACTAATTCAAATTCAATTATTTCACCCTCTTCCTTATTTTGGAAACTTTGTTTAACGATGTAGAAAGTTTTTCCGGTTAATAACATTTTTTGGCAAATTTTCTCATTGCATCTACCCATTAAACATGCGCTTTTGGCGGTTGGCAGGTGGTGAATATTACCGAAGTACCACGTTATTCTCCTGTTATGGACTCTTGTTGTTCTAGGAAGGTATGCATGTACATCTACATAATACCCTGCAAATCACCAGATTGGTGGGTGGCAGGGGGTGCAGCGTACCAAAGCCTACATAATAAAATATTACCGAAGTACCACGTTATTCTCCTGTTATGGACTCTTGTTGTTCTAGGAAGGTATGCATGTACATCTACATAATACCCTGCAAATCACCAGATTGGTGGGTGGCAGGGGGTGCAGCGTACCAAAGCCTACATAATAACTTCTCTCGCGGGAATTACTCTCCTGTTATGATCCCGTATAGTCCTTGGGAAAAACGAACCCTGATATCGCTCTGTCCTGCAGTCGTTCTGTTGTATTTTATCCTCGTGATCGTGCCTACCCATGCAAGTACGTGCCTCTAATATTCCTGAAACCTTCTCTAGTAGAACTTCCGACCTAAATTTCTCCAGAAGCCTTAACCTGGCGCTAATTTTGTCTGCGGTCCTCTAGCGACATCCAATTCAACTCCTTCAAGAGTGATGTGACGCTTCATTTTACTTTACGAATCTGGCTGCTCTGCGTTGGATTCTTTCTAACTCAAGTATCTGCCCTTTTCGTACGGATCTCTTATGCTGGAAGCGAGAGAAGTTATTGGGTAGGCTTTGGTGCGCTGCATCTCCTGCCAACCACCAATCTGGCGACTTGCAGGGTATTATGTAGATGTAGATTAAGCGTATTCGTCCTGAGATCTGACCAATGATAAATAAATAACACGTTTCTAGGACCTGTTTTGTGTAAATCAGTTAATGTATCCGTGGCTCAGCTGGATACGAATGCAAGTTCCTAAGTAATCTTTACGGATAAAATTCCCAAAAATTTCTCAAAAAGAAATGTATGTGCGCGCGCATACTAATATTCAAAATTTATCAACGATAACGAATAACACAGCCATATCAAATTCAACTTTCGAAACAACGTAACTCTCGAATAACAGGTTTTTTGATAGGTATTATCAGCCTTAAATTATAGCTAATTTTGCATAGGTATTTGAAAATAGTTAAATAGTCGAGCCATTTTGTAGTTGGAATATTTACCTTTAATTACATGTATTATTGAATGGGAGGTATTCATATCGGGAAAATTTAAACGCCCGTTAGTATAGAATTTGATAAAACGTTTCTTTCTTTTCCTTGGTAAACCACCATTCCTTTCAGTCTCCTTGCTGCAATCTAATGAGTAAAATTTTTCCTGCAAAACTAAGGATTGGTAAGGAATTCGTTTTTAGCCTCCTTTACCCGAGAAACAGTAGGACAAAGGTGCTATCGGACTAATAAGCTGGTTCCAAGCTCCTAACTCACCACCCATTCTGTGAGCCTATCTTCCTTAGCATCGGAAACCCTTCCTCCCTCCCAGAGTCCCTCGCATCACCACACTTGGCGCGCTGCGGCTTCCCCGCTGCGCCTCAACCTACCCCCCCGCCTCCTCTGCTATGGACATTAAGAGCCTTATTCCTCTTGCTACCCAACTTGCACGTTGCTTGCTCCCGAATTTTATGCAGTTGTTAGAAGGGTTCTTTTTTGGACATGCTATATTTCATCCGCTGGGAAGGGAAAATATGTTTGCTAGCGTATAGATATCTTTTCAAAAACTAAATCAGGCGCCTCAAACTCGCGGGCCGCATGAGGCCCGCGCGATGCAATTTACTTTATACTACGCGACCCGAACTCAAATCTATTTCTTACAAAATATTTTTAAATAATTTAAGAAGTGTATTAAATCATTCCAATTCATACCAGCCTGCACGATTGAGTTACTGAAGAATGTTTATCCCACTGCCAGCGAGTTTCTTTCGTATCAGAAGGACAGCCCCCGACGCCAAATCTAGCATTTTTGTAATGACTGCGTGTAAGACGCGTAATAGAGCGATTCCACTCTTGTGGAAAGGGAGAGTGAATATAATACAAAGAATACGAAAATATGTGAAGATTGGGAAAGTAATGAATGCGGCCCGCACACCAATGTGAGTTTGAGACCCCTGCTCTAAATTGTCATTGTTTCGAAGAATATTTAATGTTAGATATGAAACAGGCAAGCGTTTGTACTTCAGGTAGAATTCATAAACCTAAACCGTGAGAATAATGAAAATCTGCAAATAAAATAGTTGTTAACCGCTCGAAACGTATGGGTTATTTATTTTCGCGGATTTATTTAATACGAAAGAATTTTTCAACTGTGAATTAAAAGAGTTTCCTATTATAAGACTGCTTTTCGTACACACTAATGAATGCTTAAATCATCACCTGTTGAATTGTGGCGGATAGTTTTAAAGATTAAGGCATTTCTCTCGTTTAAAATTTTCAGGTAGGATGTGTTCTGTTTATGTCCTCGGAGATATTAGACTTCGGTCCGAATTTTTGGAAATATATAATTGGAATGGCCGAGATGGCGCCTCTAGCTGAGTTCTGTTAGAGTGCATCGACCTTCCGAGTGGATACGATGTGCGCGGGAGTAACTGACCTCGAGAATCGATGGCTCTGGTGTGTGGGGGATTGAGAAGAGAGGGAGTCCGTGGAGGGCTACGACGCAGCCGCGCAGCAAGTGGCCAAAGGTCGAGGAGAGAGTCGAGAATCGCGGAGAAGGTCACGCAACAATGCGGCAAAACAGCGCCAAAGCAGCAGATTCGAGGCATTCCACTTTACTCCAGCCATACAATACCCTTACGCTTGTCATTTTACCAAAGACCTCTATTTAGGAGCCGCTGGAGATTATTTCATATTTAATTAATTGGCATGCAAATATTTGTTTACGCTATTTAGAATTGTTCCTTAAAAGCTGCAGATTTTCTCTCATCATGGCATATACAATGTGTACTGATACTGATGCATTACATGTTATATATAGTTTTAATTTGAGAAATTATCAATGTTTTCTAACCGAGTTGCTTCATATTTATTTTAAATCAAAAGAAACTCCAAGAAAATGCGATGAAAATAGCACATTTTCGTTAGGAAAACAATTTATATTTCATGAGAGAAGTAATTGTTTGGAATATTTGGCGGAGGTTACGAAGCGTAATTCTTCTAAAATGCTTCGCAAATTTTCCTGCAAACACTATAAACTGTTTCGCGATTATAACACATTGTAAAATACCGTATTTACCATACCTATTTGATTAGCCTTCATGTATTCGCGGTACACAGTTAAATACGAGGTAACATCCAACGTGGCTTAGTGCCTCCGCCATTATGTAATTATTACCGTGTTCTTCAACAAGTGCTTCGATAATGTGGTATTATGGTGTTATTGTTTCAAGTAGACTTGATTGCGACTACATACTGTGTTACAAAGAGGCTTAATGTTTTATAAAAATTTACTATCAAGGATGATAATTATAATGTAAACATCAATTACATTCGGTTAATCAATTACAGTTTACTTCATCAAAGTGTTCTTAAAACTGAAATTGTAACTAAACTAGTGTATATTTATGCTTATTTGTTTATTATGGATAATATTCGAATATGATTAAAGTATTTTAATATTCAATCGCTCATATCTGGCAAATGACAATGAATGATTTCATTCGGAGTAGAGCATTTTTTAAAGATACAAAGTTTTTGCTTATTTAGCATATGCTGACTCTGATATATATCATTCATGTTCGATGTTGGTTAATTTTCAACCAAAGTCGTTTTAGAAAACTAAAATTTGTGATCCATTGTCAATACACACATAGGACGCTATTACCGTCATTTATCTCGATGTTGACCAGATGTTTTGCGCCCACCGTTCATTTAATATAACCATATTCACAATCGAAAGATATTATGCTGCAACGAAGGGAGCTATTAAATTAAAACACAGCACCCATGTGACACAGAAAGTGTGAGTTAGGATCACGAAGTACATTGTGCGGGAATGATGCGCTCGTTCACGAGAATTGAATAGATAGGCAGCCGCGTGTCGTTTTGAGGATCCGGTCTTCGATTCGTGCTCGTGGGATGTTTTGTTCCCCCGCCTCCCTCACAAGGTGCGTGGGTATTTGGAGCTCGTTTCGGGAGTGGGGAGGGGAGGAGGCGGTTAGGGGAGGGGGACGGAGGGGGGAGGTTAGGGGAGGGGGACGGAGCGGGAGCGCGTTGGAGCGAAACGGTACGCGTGAGAGACTGCGGGAATCGCGGCTGAGATGATGAGCGCGCGTCGCCTCTTGGCTTCTCGTTTCGTCGCCTCACTCAGCACGGCATGTGGACAAGGAGGAGTGGGGCATCCAAGAAGCGTCCCCGATGCGAAGTGGGCCGCCAACCCCACACTCCACTTTCCGCTCCCCTCCCACTCTCTCCTCACACCCTTTCCTCTCCTACTTCTCTTTCCCCTCCATTTGTCTTTTACGTCCCACACCGGACCTCATCAGCGCCTAACTCTTCCTCCTTTAATCCTACACCAATGCTATTCTTGGATAAAGCGTCTGACAATGAGATTTTGGAAGACCGGTTGTGATTCAACGATGTTTTCACTTCAAGATGCTTAACACATTGCTGTGAAATTGTCGGAAAGGTAGTACTTTTAATCCCATTTATTCAGAAATTCGTTAAAAACACAGTGACTAAAGCTCGGCATATACGTATGCTAAACAACACTAAGACAAATTCTGCCAGATGAAAAGGAGCGCAGCATTAAAATAATTATCTTACAATTAGAAATGAATTCCAGAATAATTTATTCTCTAAATCAGTGTTTCCCAACCCTTTTAGAGTCGCGGCACTCTTAATCCTTTATAGGTTACTGGTACAATAGTGTACCACTTTTTTAAATTGTAACTTTCTTTGGTTAATATAATATGATATTTAGCAGTTATAAATGAAAATAAAATTTGATTACCATTCTTTGACTTCTTGTCCTATAAAGGGTTAAGTGACTTTTCAGAATTTGGCGGCACCCCTCCCTATCCACCATCAGCAATAATAGTGGTGAAGTTGAACCCCTAACCATATCTCCTTTCATTTCGAAGTGCCTTTGCGACAAAATGAAGATCGTCTTAACTCCGGTTTGCATTTTTGAAAGCCGACGATGCAAAATGAGGCTAAAAATGGGAAAACAGTATATTTTTTGCGGCACCCTTCAGAACACTTCACGGCACCCAGGTTGAGAAACACTGCTTTAAACATTGCGCATGAAGAACTGTAGATCGACTCAAGTAGCCGCTTCAGCATTTGGAGGAGGAGTAATATTTCCATTGAGTATTCTTAGGAAAAACCTATTTTTTTGTTAAAATAGCATTATAGAGTCGCTCAAAATGAAGGAACCGGTCAATTACATTTTAAAATTATCAAGCGCGTCTTTTGTCTAAAATCTAACTGATACTCCAAAATTCCTAAAATGGTTGTTAGGTTTTGGCACCACATGTCCGTCATTCTATATTTCTGATAAATTAGTATTTGAGTTGTTATTAGGCAATTTCTACGCGGCTGCAAAGGAATCAGAAACAGTTTCTTCATTCGGGCTATATTTTCAAGGCTACCCTAAGAGGTTCGACTTAACAAAAGATTAATTGTTAAATTAATACTGAAGAGTTGTTGAAGACGGCAACTTTATAGCTAAAATTAAATTTGAGTTTGGACAACCAATACTCGAGTAACATATTTTGTATATCATATTCATAATTTTTGTGGACGAAAAATCGGCTCAATTTTTTTGAGAATTATATGTGACCTAATGCATTTAAGGTTCCTTATTTTTTATCCAGAATTTTCACATCTGTGTCTTACTCCCCAGTGCTTGGATTTGCTCATATCTTCCACGTCTGTATTTCCTTCCCCACATTACTTCTTTTCCTTCTCTACCTTTATTTATCTGAAAGATGAGCTCAATTCTTAAAATTCATTCGTCATCACTCGCGAAATCCATTCAGTAACAGTCTAGAGCTCTAAATACTTTAGCCATGCCGTTTTGCCTTTGCCCTTCATAATTCTTCGCAGCATCTTGCCCTCCCTCCTTACGCGCGTTCGATATCATCCTTCTTTTTTCTCTTTCTCTTCTTTCATGGGATGCCATCCAAAGGCCCTCCCCTTCGATCTCCAATCGTCGCATGCCGCTCACTCCTCTCTGCGGCACACGTGCCTCTTTTTATTTTTTACGCTCCACATGTCATTAAGGACCGGTTCGGTCGAGTTTCGATGCCTTTGCGTAGCTTCCACCGGCTGCTGCTGCTACTGGAGTGGAGGAGGGGATAGGATTCTTCTACAGTCTCAGCTGCGTCAAGGTTAATGGTGGGGGAAGGGAGGCGAGTAAAGGGAAAAGTGAATCGCGACACACTTCGCGCCGGCGCCAAAAAGGAGGAAAGGCGCCAGGAAAAAATGAGACTCCCGCAAGCTAACACCGGATGGCTTTGTTGAAAGAAAAGCTCCGTTTCCAGAAGTAAATAATGAACAGAGAATCTTTGAAAATTTCAATCTGAAGTTTATGGGAAAAACGTTATGATAAAATGGCCAGAATGAGTTTATTTCCCATCAATATTATATCTTCACTAAGAATTGATAATAACGAGATACTTTAGTTTCAGTTTTTATTAGGGTGCTACGATTAAGGGGAATAGTAAGAACATAAAAAGAAAAAAAATTGAGTGGAATAATACCGTACAAATGCTTCGGGATAAGTCTTTTAGCGGCGTGTTTCAATTCATCAAAATAATAATTTCATTATGATCAAGTTCTCTGCAGACGGGGTTAAGAAAATCAGATTGTATTGACGTTGTTTACTTTTGAAATTCGAATGTAATTCTTGAGAAGTTCATAAATAACCTCATTCAAGATTTTTTGATCCAAAGAATTGTTGAATACAAATAATGCAGAAGTATCGATATGAACGAATTTAATGCCTCGGGTGCATATGTAAATGTTTTTTAATCTTGGAAAAATTTCCTATTTTCAATGCATTCAATCAATTCTTCGCTCAACGTACAGATTTTAATGTACAGCGATACGGGCATTGCAGTCTCCACTCATTCAGGCATTGAAGTCTCTCTAAAAATTTCAATGTATGTTTAAATAACTTTTCACCTCAGTTGATTAATATCCGTTTTTAAACTTTTTCATATTTAAATCTAGTTGACTGCTAAATTCCTCGTGTTTCAAGCTTAAAAGTCTCCGAATGTCTAGAGCAGCGGTTCTCATCTTTTTTGTCTGCGTCACCCTATGTTCAGTTCATTCATATATGCGTCACCCCGTTTACGTTTCCATTACCTTCAAGCCACCTTTAAAGATAAATTGGGCTTTCCCTACCACATAAAGATAAAATGCTGGAATTTAAATAAGAGTGTTTATTCTCCTGGTTTTATTTTTGTTTATAATTCAGAATACGAAACACTGTGAATTTATCAAATATTCGCGTCACCCCTCAATAACCGTCGCGTCACCCTGGGGTATTATGTCACCCCGGTTGAGAATCACTGGTCTAGAGTAAAAATTTCCGTATAAGGATTGAAATCACCGGTCACTTCTGAAGTTGAAATATCTGGACTATAAACTCTCGCGTAGTTTCCTAGAGGTATTTGGGAGATAGATTTCTATTTGCAGCGTGTAGTTATCATTGTAGTATATGCTCATTTTTAGATTGAAACGCCCTTCAAAATTTTTCTATTGCGTGTGTCATTTATTTTTGGAAAATGGTATTGTCTGTGTAACCTGTGTTTAGAATGTTGTCAGTGATGAGTGTTTTTGAGGGTACGTCCTCGTATCACACAATATACGAAGTGAAGTCATTGTTGAGTGCGAATTGAAACAGCAAAACAGCGCATGGAAGTTTTTATGTATTTTTATAGAACAGAGGAAATAAAAAACAGGAATTGAGAGTAAGCCATTATCTAAAAAATGGCGGAATTTAAAGGGGTTGGCATGCGGAAGTATTTTATAGAATTGAGTAAAGTGATTTCATGGCAGACCAAGAAAGTGAATGGAAGCGGAGTCGAGCGATGGGGCATTCCGGTGGAGGTCTTTTTTACGCAACTAGTTTTCAGCAGTCGATGCTGAAATGTCTTATTTACATTTTCGTATTTTAACCTTCACGTTAAGATTTCGTTTTAGGCTGATTAACACTTACGGTCAGAATGAATACTTGGCAAGCTAAACCGCAGAATCCAATTTCCACTTTGCAGATTATTATTTCATACAATTGACATACATGCGCAAAAGTTTAAGCAATTAACTTCATTAATCCTATGTTTATAAGATAATTTCCGGTTAGTGAGGTGTAGCTGTCACTTTCGTAAAATTTCTGATGTCTCACTATTTCACTTTACCTTGATTTTTATTACTACAATTAGACGCATGGATAGATACGACTATTTTATACTATAATATATTTAGGGTATTAATTATACGTCCTGCTACACCATCTCCCTAAAGGACTATTATTCTCCTCCTTTTTTCCCTTCTCACAATTTTTAGGACACCTCGATCGCAGCCTCGTCTTCTTTTTCCCCATTCGTTTTCACTCCCCTCCCTCCAGTGCAGGCCCGAGGTACCTACGAACCGGGCGGCTGCCCGGGGCGCCAAAATCTAAGGGGCTCTATTCCGACCATCTATCTATGCATTACTTGCAAGAGGATCAATATTGGATACCGAACAGGCTGGAATCTTTATGGCATTCATTCTGTTTTTTATTTATATATAATATTTACAGAGAGATGAATAAATTAACATGTACTTCGTAATTATCTCAACAAACATTTACCGAGGGGGGCGCTAGAGTGCTATCTCGCCCGGGGCGCCAAAGTTCCTCGTACCGCCCCTGCCTCCCTCCTATCTCTTTCCCTAGCGAGGACCGTTCTTCCACTGATATATCCTCTACCGGAGGTATGAAAGGGAGAGAGAGAGAGAGGAGTGAAAATGGGGAGTGGAATGCATGGGAGGGGCGAAGTAAGGAGAGAGGGAGAGAGAGATAGAGATAGATAGAGAAGGGAGGAGGGAGGGGAAAGACGAGAGATGGAGTGGGAAAGAGGGAGAGAAGATCGGAGGAGGAGGGTGATGCGCTGGCTGTCACGCTATGTAGGCCACGCCGAGGCTGTTAGTTCCGTTTCTGGGGAGGAGGAGAAAGAGTGGGAGAGAAGAGGGATGGAAAGGGAAGGAGGAGGAAGAAAGAGGGGGTTGTGTTGAGTTTTCTGGGGGGAGGCGGGGAAGGGAGATGTGGGCAGCAAGACGATCTTTAAGGGGAACACCCAACTCACGCTTATTCCCTTCCCCTCATGGTCTACTTCCGCCTTGTCCCGCCTCCTTTCTCCCCCCTCCCTTTTCCATCTACTCCACTCCCGTCTCCCCTTCCTCTTCCATTTCTCCCTCCCCAATTTGCTTACCTGCACCGAGCTGTTATTTTCCAAATTCATTATTTTTATTCACATATTTGCATCTTATTCGATAATTACGCTGTAAGATTTTGTCTGTCAGATTCCCTATGGTCGGTAAGGGAGACAAAGGTATAAAAAACATTCGTTTATTCATAATTCACTGTTTGCGCTATATTTTTCTCGTCATTAATTTTGTCCCAATATATCACATATAATCTATTTATTTAACCTGCCCTTTTCTAAGAATCTTCAAAAGAATTTGCTGTTTATTTATTTTGAAATTATTTTCCATTTTAATTTTATAGAATGGAATCCTTCTTTGAAATGCTGGTTATTTCGAGTACTATATTCTGTAAGAGGTACAGGGTTTCGTCTTGTTTTCATTATTTCTACTCCCCGACCCGTTCTCCTTAATAGTCTGCTCTAGTCCCCGTCATTGGTCTCCATATTCTTCTCCATCCTAAACGCTTAAATAAAATGAGAAAAATTACTTGGTATAAGTTCCACTTTAAATAACGTGGAACTTATACCAAGTAATTTTTCTCATTTTATTTATGGTGGAGTTCCACCAAGTAAAGGCCTCTTCCGTTGATTATAAACGCTTACCTCATTTTTAACCCGGATAAAAATATTTCCTTTTTTAAGCATTCTTTATATTTCGGTCGTGATTTTAGGCATATCTCTAAATTTGTTTTTTGTATTTAACGCCCCTTCATAATTTTTAATTGCAGTTTTAGTGATAGGCACTCTTCATTTCCCTGATAGGTAGACGAGTGGAAGACCCGGTTCAATTCCCGGGTCAAGATCAGATTTTTTCACTCCATCGGAAAGAATTTTTTCATCTAGTGCTCTGAAAACTCCTATAAAAATCTCCGCTAGATTTTCTATCTTAGTAAAAGAAACATTTCGGATTAAATCTCCGAGGTATTCTAGTTCTATTTACCAAGAAAGGTCTTTTTTCCCGCGTTTCCGTCGCCCACATCATTCCTCCCCTCTCTACAGCTGCGTCTATTGTACGTTTTGCACTACTGACTGAGAAATATCAAGAGAAGAACCGACGAAAAGAGGCCAGTAGGGAATCCCTTGGTTTCACAACGTCAGTAGTGTTCCGTGTGTGCGGTGTTCCAAAGGGAGTCCTCCGCATCCCGTTCACTCCTTCGCTCTCTCTTTCTCTGTTCCCAAACTTGTTGACATGCCGCCTCCCTTTGGGTTTTCATTAAACCGTCACCCACCACGTTTTTTTATTGAAATAAATGTAACCATTTGCACTCGTATTTACATCATTATTTATGATCAAATAAACCTTAATTATTTTACCCACGTATCTGGTGCATATTGGGAGAATTGAAAAATACGTTTAAACTATTTAAGCTGTATTTGACATTAAAAATTGATTTTTCTCTCATGGCCTGGAACTCTCTCCCGTCCCCCGGTTTGGGAACCACTGCTCTATAGTCATCTTTATAATTCATTATACCAACTATTGAGTGATTTTTCTTCTTATTCACCAGGGACGTATGCGGGTGAATGATGGTACGCATATGTTTGTAGCCAACGAAAAGTTTTTGAGATTGGTCTAAATAAAATAGTTCATAACGCATAGTTTTTCTCCGATATGGTTTAACAGTGAAGAAATAGTTTCAATATTCTATCTGAAAATTATAACTGCGAAATAAAATTTTTTACTTTATTTTTATTTTTTGAGTTTACGCAAATCAATTTCAGCATTAGTTCCGGTTTATCTATTCCAAATTATGAATTATCCTATTTACTCAAAAATTGTAGTTTGCCTTATATTATTGAGTGGGAAATAATTTTTTTAAAAGCTCGACTCCTGATCCTTATAAGTTAAAGAGTAATTTTCGAAGTGAATATTTTTTAAAAAGACGGTCGTAAACGTAGCGTTTTACAGCCGAAAACATGGAATGGGAATTTTATTAAATAATATTAAGAAGACGATCAGAAAAACTGAGGCGAGAAAGAATGACTTTTTGCACATGGAAACGGAAAATGAATGAGGTATGATTAGACGTTTATTTAGGTTAAAAATGTAATAAGTTTAAGCAGTCATAAACGAGAAGAGAAGCGAGAAAAGAACCGAAAAATGAATATCCTCCAGAAGAATAAGGTACGGAGCTAGGGAATAAAGAAATGCGACACAAATATGGTTTGCGTGATTTCACAGTTTTTAGCGTCGCCCTATTGCGCCCGAGAATTTCTTCGTGCGGTACGCTTTTTTCGCCTCGTCGTGTAACTACCTCCGCGCGGCGCCCTCCTACCTTTGAAAACTCTCTTCGCATGGACACTCAGCCTTTTCATTCCAGATCACCGCCTCCGTGGAGGGGATTTTTTTTGCCCGATCGCTTTTTGTCTCACGTTGCCCAATGGCGATCTCCGTACCACGCGATCTCCGCGTACGCCGTCGCGGCCGCCGCCCAGCCCAACACACAACCCTCCCTCCCTCCCTCTTTCTCCCTCACTCACACAGTGGCCCAACCTTCCGAGGAATGTCTTCACGCGCCCCTCCATATTATGTGGTTTGGCTGCCGGAGTTTTCTTTTTTTAAATTGATTTCTCGGAACTGATCCATTAGGTCATTAGATCATTTCGGTTCGAGTTCATGTACACGCTTTAGATTCGCGTTACGGTGAAAACTTTACGTTGTGTTTTCGTTCCGCCTCTTGCCTTCCTTACGTCTCGCAGGTTCCCTCGGGTGGAAGAAGTCGAAGGGGTGTTCATTCGAATACTTTCCTTTCCCTCTCATTGTTGTCTTTCGTGAGAAAGCATTCATAATTTCTGGGGATGAAACCATTTCGAATGCTGTCCTTAAGTAATTGATTATCGCCGAATGATCAGCGGTTGCTAATAAGCGCTTCTTAACGTATATAAAACGAACCGCGCGGGATCATTAAGCATGTGTCGCCTTGTATTGAAATGTCGAGCTATAAGTATGTACAAGTGCGCGTTACAGTGACGGTCGAGAAGAGTATGTGGACCGTTTTCTACCAAACGAGGCTTTTGTTAAAAAATGTTTTTTACCACGAAGTAAAAGCATGAGTTTGAATCCAAGACATTCTACCGGTATAAACATTCTCCACGACATAGAGAAACTTCATGAAAGTAACATTACCTCTCACAAATGAGTCCTCGTAGGCTCCGTAATCTCCCGTCCATGAAGAATGTAAATATTTATGAAAGTGCTCGAATCTTTCATTTGTGAAAAGGCATCGAAGTGACCTCCTGGCAAAATAAGCTTCGGATCTTAAGTATTGTTATATAAATTTAGTGCATTAACATAATCGTAACACGCCAAGTTTGAAATTATCATTGGAACCAACTCTGTGGAGTGAATATTTTGATTCGGAAATATTAATGAGATCCAGTAGAAAATGTATAAAGTAAATTCAATTTATCCGTTAATGAGCATGTGTCATAATTAATGAAATGCGTGAACGATTAGAGAATTTATTATGTTGTAGCCATTGCATTTTTTGTTACGGTACGCGCCGGTACGGCGTACCGGCACCTTTTTTCAGAGTGATGTTGACCCGCGTCTAGTTACATTTTTATTTTTTTAATTCTTTAAAACTTAAGAGTAATAAACGGATTCCATAAATGTTAAACATTTTGATTTTTAACCTTTTTATTAAAAGTTTATCACAAATTCAGTAGAGAAGGGGGAGAGGGTTAGGGGCGAATTGGGCCGCCGGGACACCGGATAAAGTCCCGGTGGGCCGATGTTGCTCCTGGGCCGGGGCTGCCTGAGTGGTTGCTGCCTCGGCCAGGAGCTGTTGCTTTTCTGTATTCTAAAGTAGTGTTTCTCAAACTATGGGCCGCGGCCTCCTAGGGGGCCGCAACATTATTTTAGTTATTAGGTGGGCCGATATCCGAGTATTTGCCAGGGCCGATTTTTGCTCCCAATCCGCCTCTGAAGAGGGTGAGGGAAGAGGTGGATGGGGGATGGGAGTACCGGCACCTCTTTTTTTTTTTACAAAAAAAGCACTAGTTTTAGTTATTTAATCGAAGAAAATATATTGATGTAGGATCATTTACAGAATTTCCTTGCCCTCTTTAATGGCAATAGTTACCAAAAATATGCAAATAAAACAATAAATGCTCTTTGGTATAGTTTTGCGTAAGATTGATTTCAATTTTTCTGTCACTTTCTACGCGTGCTTCATGTGATTGCAGGTGCTAGAAATACATTCTGTAGGAACTAAGAAATACTCGAGAGTATTGCACAAATAATGCTTTTTTAATGATGACATCCATTGGTTTTCACCAACACCGGCAAGTCGTTGGTTGAACTTATATCGGTGTATAGCAAAAATGTATAATTCAAAGGTAACAAGTATTGTAACAAATTGTTGTCTATTATTTTCTAACGAATTTATTTAAGTTTAAATTATGCGACTTCGTATGTTTCATTAAGTTAAATGTATACCCTCAACGCTGGAATTTCAAAAAAATCACGTATTCTTAGCCAAAGATATTTGAACAGCTTTATCGCCTTACATTTCTTTCAATAAATCTCAGCGCGCGATAAAAACAAGTCGATCCGCATCATTTGAGATCATCAACTCGTGGTTCAAAAAGAGGTGGCACAATGTGTAACAGAGCGAGCAAAATTATCAATTGAGTAAAACGTTTTCCATCCATTAATCCATTTAACTTCAAGAGTGAACTATATAATATGTTGTCAATTGTTAATAGTATTGCACGTAGAATAATTTAATGTTATCCATACGTTGTTATGATTAACATGTGGGGGCATTCCAACGGTATTCCTGTCGTATGCGGTCTATGCTATCCCAGACCCCTTTCGAAAAATAATTTTTTGAGATAACCCGGTACATACGTATTATTTAAATTTTCAAAACAACATTAACAGAAACTGATTGGCCTGTCTCGACATTTACAAACCCAATCACCGGACAACGGGGAGGGATAGTTTGGTTCCGGGCGAGGCGAAGGGCGCGGTAGCGCCCGGAGACGACTACCCATTAAAACAAAGCGAGCCGAAGGCTCGTCAATACGTCCTTTCAATGTTATATCCTCTCAATTTGCGGCGCAACAGTCAAATGAGATATAATTCCTCTGTAGCAAATGGAGAGGATATTGGCGAGCCTTCGGCTCGCTTTGTTTTTATATCACTTGTCGTCTCCGGGCGCTACCGCGTCCTTCACCACGCCCGGAACCAAACTATCCCTCCCCGTTGTCCGGTGATTGGGTTTGCAAATGTCGAGACGGGCAAATCAGTTTCTGTTAATGTTGTTTTGAAAAATTAAAACGCAATTTAAATGATATTTGTTCCGTATTTATATTTTGGTATTATTGTCGTATGCGGGATAGCATAGACCGCATACGACAAGAATACCCATTCCAACTATATTAGTGAAATTATCATGGGAATCATTGTATACATAGTGTGCAGATCATTTCTATGAATCTCATCCTTAATAAATAACTTAAGCGTGCATTTGAGGATTTTAGAAGAAGATAATAGTCGTGCGACAGATACAAGAAGTGAAGAAAGTAAATATTGAGAAGAGAGGTTGAATAAGAGAGAGAGAGAGAGAAAGGGAGGGAGGGGGGGATGCTTGAAGGACAACAAACTCTTTCTACTCATCGGCGAAGTTATTTCCAATTTATCGTACATAAAATGCGGGCAGTTCTGTCATGGCTAGATTTCATGTTATTTTATTGCGAGTAATTGTAATACTGAAACTTTTTCCAATCCCCTGTTTGTCATTCCTTTCTATCTCTACCACTGCCTACTTTTCTATTTATTTCGACGAATTAATCAGTCTCTCGTTCTGAAACGAATATCCCCTACGGCAGTTCTCAAACTGAGATCCGATGGCTTTATGTAGGTGTCCCCGTTGGTGACAGAGAAACGGAATTAAAAGCTATGAGCGATTGCAACTAAGATAGGACTAGAGCAGCGATCCACAAGATTGAAACCAAAAACCTTTATCTACGCATTTGGAACTGATAGTGGTCCATAGTTATATAATCTATTCTAGGGAGTGATTCTAGAACGAAAAAAATTGAGAACCCCTAAACTAAGCAATGTAAATACAGAAGCTTACATTATGGAAAATTAACAGTTTCATAAAGTAGAATGCAGGACACATTTTGACCAGCTATTTTGTCCGTATGTCATACTTGCCTTTTAGAAAAACACTTTTGTATACTTTTACGAAAATCTCTCTTGTATTCTTGCGCTATCCATTTCCTCAAATAATTTTAGCCAGAGAATGGGAAAGAAGGCAAATACAGCTCAAATATTAGTGCGGTTTACTTGGGTAAAATGAGCAGCAGACCCACAGTGACAATATCATCAACCCAGAGTCAAATCCATTTCTCGTGGGTGCGTTCACGTAGTCATCGCAGCGAAACCGTGTCCACTGACTGCGGTTATTGTTGCGTCCGAGGCGCTCTATGAGAAATGCATTGTTGTAAGCCGTTGATCTGCTCTAACGAGCGGTTGTGTAGGAGGAGGTGGGATTTTATTCGCGTCACCATCGGTCCGTGCCCACCCTTAGGGAGGTGAAAGCGGGCCGGCGTTAGGGGGGGGGGGGAGATTGATAGAGAGACATGGCCGAGTGCACTACCCCCTCACTGCTCTGTCAATCGGTGCTCCTCTGGCTGAACGGCGGCTCCCTTAGATGGAGGGAGGGAGGGATATGGCGAGGGGGGGGGGGGGGGGGGGGGGAGAAGGAAGGAAGAAAGGAGAGGTCTTTATTTTGACTGAGTGAGTGAGAGAGTGAGGATGGTGAAGAGGGAAAGGGAGACGGGGAGAAGAAAAGGGAGAGCGATTGAGAGGAGGAAAGAGAAGTCTCCTTATTATGATTAGGTAAACAGACGGTGTGAGGGAGGAGTCAAAGAAAAGTAAGAGGAAGGACAGAACGAGAGAGGAAAGAGAAGGGGAAGAAGAGAGACATCGGAGGATATTAGGACAACATATTCCGAGGATATGCGACACGAATTAGAATTTTTATGCATGATACTCAAAACCGTAGGAAGATACTTTTAACAAGCGTCGCTCAAAAATTATATTTTATTATGTCCCATCTACAAATAAATATATATATAATAAAAATATATTAAGAGAATCGACAAATACTACGCACGCGCATATATGGACTGAGAAGTGAGACCGAAAACAGTTAGGGCTCTAGAAATATGTTCGCCCACTCGTCATGGGCAAGTTAAATAAGGGTGTAGATTTTTAGCCCAATCCACCACGAAATGAATTTATGAGCAAGTGGATTTTTTGAAGAATCGAGCAGGTTTTAGTTTTATTTTTGAGCCCCGCTATTAGTAGTTGTATATTTTTTTAATGTGAACATGTAAATTCCTCGCGTTGATATGTGAGACTATAAAATGCAGAATCTAAATATCAGATAATTATTTATTACGAACCATTAAATCCATATTTTTTTACTCTTATCTAGCTGTAAATCATTTCATGATGCTACACGTGTGAAAGGTCTGAACCCGAAGCGATTAGTAGAAAATAGAATTAAAAGCATCATGTTGCTGGAGAAAGTAATTCAGATTTTTTATGATACCATCAATATTTATTAGAATTTTTAATCTCTCTGGAATTTGGGACCACGAAAATTGGTCCACAAACCTCAATAATGGTGAAATTTCAATTCTGAGAGGTTTTAAGAGGGCGATGAGGAGAAAAGGGAAGATAAGAGACTAAACATCACGGAAGCGGTAAATTCCAATTCTTCACGCTCTAGTTTCACGTCGTCTTACGATTCATTCTTTACACTCACATTCTGTGCCTCATTCCTTCCTAACTATTATAATTCCATCCCATTCCTTCAGAAAATCACATCGTCTAGCTTCTTCCATGTTAAAAAAATTTGCGGTTAAGTTTTATGAGAGGACTGACAGGTAATTAGCGAAGTCGTTTGTCTCACTGTTACGAGGTAAGAAAAATGAAGATTAAACATTGAAATTTGTTTGTATAGTATTTTATTTCCAAAATGTATAAATTATGAGGTTTGATGGTCAATATCAGTTCTATAATTATAATGGGATTATGGTCAGAATGATGATGGGCTTAAGAATTCTTCTTTGGATTATCTTCAGAGACCACGCCTTTTTTAGATTCAAGACATTTTCATGTGCAAAAAAAATTAATGTAGAGTTAATTATGAAATAAAAATCAAAGGCAGTTGCTCTGTTTTTTTTAGATTCAAGACATTTTCATGTGCAAAAAAAATTAATGTAGAGTTAATTATGAAATAAAAATCAAAGGCAGTTGCTCTGTTTTTTTTTCACTATCAACAATTTAATTTTCATACTCCTCGCCTAAATTTTGCTCAAATTAAGGATGCTAACCGAACATTTACTGTTCTTTGGATCTGAATATTAATATATTGGAATGCTGGAAGGGTGCACGAGTGGAACTGACATTTTTTCCTATTACCTCCATACAAATTGGAGTTGAAATAATATTCGTCTTTTAATGGGCAAATACGTCATCGCAAGTCGGCAGGTCTTTTGGTCCAAAAAATATATCCCGTCCTAACATTCCTCCCACGCTTGCATCCCCTTTTCCTGATTCCACAGCCCGATTCGTCCTCCCTCCCCCCTCTCTCCCTATCTCTCATTTCCCATCTCTCCGCTTCTCCTCCCCCACACCATTCCTCCGTCCTTCCTCTCTGACCCCTTTCCATCTCCGCTATAAGCGCGAGAGACATCTCCGACACATCAGCATACAACAGTTGGCAGGCCTGTGAGCTGTGAGAATGAGACGCTCACTCTTCCGTCTACTTCCCCTCCCCCCAGTAGCGCCCCCACCATCCACAACCCTTCCACTCCCACACCACGGATCCCCATCCCACCCCTCCAGTCCCGCGGAATCTGTGTCGGAGCCTAGATTCGGCTGAGAGTAAGATCCGGGAGGGTATTCTCTTCCCCCCGGAAGTCCAGCCTTCTCCCCCCTTCCCCCATTCTTCCTCCCGCCTCTTCTTTGCTCCCTCTGATCAACGAGTGTCTTGCGATCACTGCGCCGCGTTTGTTGGAGAAAGCAAGCCGAGCCGTCAAATGACTTGCGTCGAAGCGATCATTTAAGGCGCTTAAGGAGATTCATGAAAGGGCTCCTTTGTGTATGTTACAGCAGAAAGACTGAGTTGGCGCGGACCAGGTTAACTGTGAAATAAGTGACGCGAATAAGCTTTGCCGTCGGACTTTTTATGACGCGCTTGTCGGTATTACAACGCGGATCTCAGGCGCACACAAAAACAAACTACGCTCGAGGTGACGTATTAGCTCATTGAAATTTGAATACTATCACGTCTTGAATTGGATGAACAGATTACAATCGGTTTTGATACTGCAACTGCATGCTAGAAAAATGGAATGAGGAAATTTTGGCATCGCTTTCATTTACAATGAATCGCATTAATTGTTGCTAATTTTCGGCGGAAATCATTTAAATATCAGTTGCTCCGAAGGAGTTCTAACATACTTGACACTATTAATTTTCAAAATTCAAGGACAATAAAAAGAAAATGTCTGTACTATTGTATAAAACTTGAAATATTTGGAAGGAATTTTATATTACATTTCTCGGTTAGTTACTGTAAATCTTTCATTGTTTTTACGAAAGAAACGGGAGGTGTATCGTATTCAATTTTTTATGTTCAGTGATTGTTACAGCACCTACTCCTTCCCTCACTCTCCGTCTTCATCCAATTCTTCTATTTCACTTATATTTCCAATCCCTTTCCAAAACCTCACGTTTTTCCTGATTCCTCACCTTTTTGCATTGATTTTTTGTCTCTATCCCCTTCTCTCTTTCTCACCTCCAACGTAGGCGACTTCCTTCGCAATGTGTATTACTACCTTTCCGATTCGAGCGTTAAAATCTCTCGCTGTATCCAATCGTGTGTGTCAGAGGATTAGACGAAATTTCGCAATCCTTCCTCATCTCTGAAATATCCAGTCAATAGCAATCGTTTTTGGCTCTATTTTTCTTTGGATCGATAGCTTTTTTCTTCCAAAGGACTCATCTATAGAGTTATGCTAAATAAATAGATTTATGTTTAAATATATCATGTTATCATATAATTTATATTTGAATTTGTTAAGCAAAACTAAGGTAAGCATTTAAATAATCATTTCAAAAGTACTCTCTGAGAGCGACTCTTCAAGAGCTTTTGAAAAGAGTTATCTGAAAAATTCCTTTACATACATGTTTTGCCGCGAAAAAATATCATTAACTTTTTATTGCCATTTTACAAGGGGAGACAAAAGAGTATTTATGAATTCTGTACATATTATTTTATAAACACAATGAAAATATGTTCGTTAAGTTCATATTTTTGAGGAACAATAATTTAACAATTTTAAAGTTGTTTGCAACTGATATATTTTCAAAAAGTGTCTTTATATACTCATTGAGTCTATATAACCAATAGTTATTTCAACACTAAAGGAGAAAATTCCGTTAACTTGTGGTTTTACATTCATCTTTTCCGAGTCAGAGGTCTCAAGAGGTATGCTGAAAATATTTCGTCTTGCTGTCCTTATTTTTCTTAGTTCTTGCGTGACACAGAATTTCACTGGAAAATCAATGTGCCAAAGAATATGGTCATGTGTCTTCCTCACCTAAGGAAGTCTCGTCATTAATACTGTTTTCAATTTGAGTTTGTTCGTAAATTTTACATCTATCTACATCTATCTATCCTTAGCGTTAATTTCGCTACCCAATCGAAAAACTTTCCTAAGTAAATTTTATCCGGTAGGACTATTCTCAAGATGTATATCATACGTTCTAATTTTCTTAGCTGCTCGTAATATAATCTAAAACAAAACATTCCTCATTTCAACGATCCAAAACTTTTAATTTCAGAATTTCCTGGAAAGTTTAGTTACCTATAGAAAAAGTGTGACATAGTTTTCATCTAAAAAGCCCACTTAACATGATCTATTTCTAGCAATCTTAAAGCGTTGAAAGCCATGGAATCTGATTAAATTAAAATCACTTGGTTGGAAACAATTCCGTGAAGGTAATAAATGAACTTGAATTGACTTGTTACTAAGTTTGAACGCTCTGTTGAGTTTCAGAATCATTGTTTAAATCGCGCAACTGCCTGTTTTTATGAATGTGGTAGATAATTCATCAGCTATACTAAAAATATCGCGGGACTTCTCTTGTATGTTGGGTTTTAGTTTCTTGGAATTGACACACATCAATATGTTGCATAATAATTTGAAAAACTTCCAGATTGATGTATGGTAAACCACAACCAAAATTAGACTTCAAAATTAACATTTATAACATCGAACAAGTTTTTTAATATTTATCTTAATAACAATACAAGTGCTAATAACGTAATGCTTCACCAGGGATTAGAATTCATCTACTTTTTATTAGAGACAGAAACCCGGTTAACTTCTCTACCGTGAAGGGAATTTCTAACTCATGAGATATTTGCGCGTTGAAAAATGAAGATCTAAAAATTAATTATTTGATATACGTAGTTTATAAACTAGGAATCATAGAAGTGTTGGTTTCATATTCTCGCACGATCTCGACTCGAATTTGCGATGACATGAATAATAGCCATAATGCCGGCATAAAATCAAATTACGGTGTTCACACTACAACGATAGGAAAAAAAATATGAAGAGGGACCAGAGAAAACAGAGGATGGAGAGAAGCGAGAGAAAGCAAAGAGGGAGAGAAAGAAAAAATAGGAGGTAAAGATGGAAGAGTGAGGGAGAGTGAAGTGCCCTGTGTGGCATTCACTTTCTTGAAGATCGAGAGTTGTCGTTCGTTTTCTGAATCGGTGTTTCCACGAAATGGCGACAGCTTGAGAGTCTCCGCTCCTGAAGAGGAGAGGGAGTGGGGCGGGAGGGATGGGGAGTTAACGGGTAATTGATGACGTGGGAGGGGGAGGGCGGAGTAGGGGAGGAGGGAGGGTGGGAAGAGGTAAGGTGGTCATAAACAGTGAACATGTGCGCAGTTTCCCCCTACTACCTGTACGCTTCTTTCCCCCTTTTCTTCCTCCCTCTCCTCCCACCCTCTCCTCTCACATTCTCCATCCATTTGCTGTCTTCCTATCCAACTGAATGAAACGAACAAAAGGGACTTCTTCTCCGGCGTCCTCAATCTCAAAACGAATTCTCTTCCCCTCCTCCATCCTTTCCTCCTCTCCTCCCTCCCATTCCCTCCTTAGTGCTACTCTCACTCTTTCCTCTTCGCCCTTCCTTAATTACACTCCCTCCTCTACACGTCTCTATATGTATTTTCTTCTGTTTTATTTTCAGTCTCTCGTTTGCTCTTCCATTTCTCACTTCCTCTCCGCCTCACCCAATCCCGTCTTCCTTTGTTCTCCATCTCTCTCTCTCTCTCCATCCAATCCCCTCTTTAGGCCCGCTCCTTCTCTACCCTTGTCACCTCCGCTTATCCATTATTTCTCTCTGGGAATTGTTCAAGGACCTCCTACCTCCTTTTAATTTATTTTATTTTCAAGCGTTCTCATCCCCTTCGGCTTATTTAGCACCTTCGTCTTTTTATGTATGCCTTTTTAGTTAATCAGTCACAAATTTGTTTGTTTTTTAAGATTTGTTTTAGGCAGTAATACATATTGATTGTCTCAAGGTAACATCGTACTCAAGAATAACAAGTGGTGAATTCAATTAGGCGCTCACTTTCCGTGCGATAGGGTTGATAGCTTTGAAGGTTTTTTTTCTGTACCACAGCAATGTTTCTGATTACGTGAACAGTGGGAGCGAATAGAAATGCTTTTTTTAGCTAACAAAATTATTTTTTCTTAATTACCGGCGTTATAACCTTTTGCCAACGAAGCTTTCCATATTTTTGACATTTCTCTACGCTACGCATACCAATAAATACTTAAGAGATTGGAAGATGTGAGCGAGCGACGCGATATTTCAAAAGAGTGCATTATTTTAATTTCAAGGTAGAAGTATTATCAATGATTGAGAAAAGGTGTACCGTATAACGATGCGCCAAGACTAACACTGTGTACTCATAAATGAAACACTTTTTGTGGATTAATTTTCAGGAATGCCTGTTAACACTACAGTCTAATTGGGCTATTTTCACTCAAGATTATTAATTATTATTTTGAATTTTTATTTACAAGTATTTTTCCATAAATTGTTTTTATTATAGAAGCCAGGCTGATTCGTATCAACATTTAAAAGTAATAATAACATTATGAATGTGTGTATGCCTTCATACATGCATTTATATATATACCGTAATTAGCTGCTTCATAAAGATATACAAGGCATTGTAGGAGGATGCATGATGTAAAACCTAAGATGTTTCTAGAACGGCTACAGATATGAAATTTGTTATGGTGGTTGGTCATTGGGTAAAATCGACATTAAAATTCCAAAAATGTTCATTGTTAGGGCACTTTTTCCTGCATATTTTTTCATTCCTACCCCATAAGAAAAGCATGGAAATCTGTGCAGGACTTTATACATTATTAAATTCATTTGAGATGTTTACTCGGGACACATTTTTCTGTGCCTGGAAGAATGAAGTTTATTTTAAAGGCAAAAATCAAATCTGAGCCTATTTAGCGTAAAAATTTGTTTTTAATCAGAACAGAATTTTTCCGGTTTTTAACAACGAAACAATTAAAAATATTAACTACCACGGCAGTAAGTCTAGTGCCCTCAAATGGGAATCTGTATTATAAAAACGATGATTTCACGCCTTTAATGGAATTAATAAACTACATTATAATACAGGTGAGTTCAACGAACGGCGGAAATAAGAAATCTGCCGTGCGACAAAAGGAGCACACACAGAAGTTTATTAGCCTCAGGTTTTAGACTTTTTTAGTTATACATTTTCACTGTTTTCCATTTTCTATGATATCTGTGTTGGTTTATAAAATATAGCTTCTTAAAATACCGGAGAGATTAAATGGACATCCTGTATATAATGACGTAATAATCCAAACACACGAAATATCCTATTATAAAAAGAAACACAGCTACTTCATTTTCTGGTGTGAATGGTTTAGTGAAAATGTATTTCATATTTAAAATATTTATTAAATTCACGATAAATTAGTAAATTAATTTAAAAATTATAGACGATCGAAGGGAGCTGTCAGACGTGGTTTGGACCCTTAAGGGTCAATGAGGTACAGCCCACTAGCAAAATATTCCTTAGGTAATTTCGTACTTTCTCTGTTAAGTTTTCTGTACCGATTCTGTAACATCACTATTGTTACCTTTCTTCTGTCAATTCATACATTCCTCTTAGCTAATTCGAATGCCATACAAGGGCCTTTCTTTTCTGTGTGAGCTCTTCTCTCTGCATCTCTCTCTCCCATTTCTCCATTTCTCGAATATCCTTTCTTCTCATCTCGTTTTAACCTACTTCTCACGGTGCATGTCACGAGGGATGACTAAACCGACGCTAAAATAATTTTTACGGGACGCGTTCCAATTCCGATTTCCCGACTCGAGTGGGACCAGGAGAACTCGTGACGTCATCCGACGAGTGGAATATCCACGTTGGGGAGTGTAAAAATAATGCCCCGTCACGTGACTTTCTCCGATTAGCCAAGTACGTGTCGGAATTCCCGTGCCACGAAACACGTATTGTCGTATGCTTTATTTATTTATTTGTCGGCTCGATTCAGAATTCGAAGTAATGACTTTTTTTATGCTAGTAGCGTCAAGTGTTAAGATAGGCGGGCAAGAAAGTCCGCGCTCTTTGCAGAATACGAACCATAGCATTTGGAAGCATCACGACTGCCAAGGTGAAGAACAATCACGGAATTCTCTCCGTCTCCTCCTCCTCATGCTTTTTATCATTTTGTCATTTCTCCTTTTCCTGTATCTCCTTATGCTGCTCTCACCATCCTCCTCTTTATCCAAAACAATTCTTTCATTGCTCTTGGATTCCATGGGTTAAAAATTATGTTAGAAATCATGTCGTTATTTTCACCGGCGTAACTTGTCTCTTTTGGTAAATGCAGTAGAATGGCTGCCATTTTCTTAAAACGATTGGCTAGCCATGTGCAATGAAGTCCATCCGCAGCCACTCGCCATTTTAGTATTATATTAACGGTTAACTTTGGAAAATTTCGACCAGTTTTGTAAATAATTCATTTTCGGTGTTTAATGCGGCGAAATTTGCGACAGACGTCAAAACGACGGTTAATTTTATAGAATAAGAATAATGATAGATTTTGTGTAATAAATTAAGCTAATGGATTAATTCGTGTTGGCAACATATAACATACTCAAATTTTTGTCTCTCTTTACGTTCGTCTCCATTTTTAAATAGAAATGAAACATCGTATGTGTAAAAAATAATACTGTGATAATAATATTTTACCCAAATATAATTTTCGCGCATTTCTTCCATTGACGTCTCGCTCATTTATTCCATTCAAAGGATGGCTTGTTAGTCATTAATAATCTTTATTTTTTGAGTACGCCTATTCTTCCTCCCCGTCCTCAAGTTGCGACTACTGTTACCATAATTATTATCCCGAGCGCTTTCAGTGATTTGCGAGAGCCCCTCATGCATTTTATTCATGCCATCTCTTCGTGGCCGTATTGTCCTTTATCTTGCACTCTTTCATCATACTTTTCCTGCCAGGATTCGAACACAGCTCCCTCTATCGATTATCATCTCATTCTATATTCACTGCCACGCCCATTTTCCTCTATGTTGGGCTGTATGCCATTTGTTTACGTACGACACGCATATACAATAATATATTCGTTCCTCTTTCATCACTTTCACAGCCGAGGTTAAATTAGACAATAGTTTTATTATTTCTTACGATCCCCACTTAATGCGTAACATGGTGTTAATAGCCGTGTTTTCATTGAATTTATCTCAACGTTCTCTTTATTTAGGTTTATCTTTTGCATACGTTGCTATAGTCACTTAAAATTGTTTATCACATTATTTGTACTTTTAATTACTACTTAAGTTTCTGCTATTAATGCTATCGCCTTTTTCATTAGCATAATCTATTTACTGATCCAATGATGGAACGTATAGCCGAATTATACTCTTATTATGGCATGCATAACGAAAAGATAATTAAAATGAACTTTCTAAAAACTAAAGAGTCTTGTCCCTTGATATGGAGCTACTTTTACACATCAACAATTTTAATGTTTCACCGTAACCAAAAAGAAAAAGAAAGCAACGCAAGACATTGAAAATGAGAGACTAGAAGTGACACGTTCAATTTCTTCGAGGGCCGCTCGAGTGCGCGATGTGTCGATGCGGCCTTCTTTGAGAGATTTAGTATCCATTCCACGAGAGGATGGAGTGGCGAAGGGAGGTGGGGGAGGAGAGGAATTGCGCGAGGAGGTGGAGTGAGGGTTAAGGGAGAGGAGGATGAGGCAGGGAGAGAGAGAGAGGGGGGAGGAGGGGGATTGGGTTGGAGCGGAGAGCACGCGATAAGGACGATTGAGGTCGTCCCAGACCAAAGGAGAGAAAGCGTGGGTGTCTTCATGGGCATGTAGTCAGCAGAGGAGGGATCGGTAGAGCCAGTCTAAGAGGATCAACAATATGCCATCAACCAGCCAACCCAACCCTTTAACCCCCCTCTCCCCCACCACTTTCCTGAAAAAAATCCCACGTTCCCCCACCCCTTCCTCCACTGCTTTTTTTCAGCCCACCTCTCCTCCCTTTCCTCTCCCTCCTCCCCTTTACCCTTTACGCCCACCCCCTTCCGCCGCACACTTCCCCCAAAAAACACTCCCCGTTATACTGCCATGCGTCCTACTCCACTTATTTACCTCGGAACACTCCCTCTCCTTCCTCCCTCCCTCTCTACTTTCCTCCTCATCCCCCACTCTTTCCTCTCTTGTTCTCTCTCCCTCCTTTTTTGCTCCTCCTCACTCACTCTCCTGATTTCTACTTTCTGATTTTTCCTTCTCTTTATTCTCTATTATTCCTTCGATTCTCAGATGTTTTCGTCTCCCATCCTTTCGTCCTCATTCCTCTCTTTTTCACTCCTTTTTATCATTTCCTGACTTCCATTTCCGCCTTCCCGTATTATCATCAGTATTTTCTTTCCTTCCTCTCCCCCTCTCTCTCACACTGCTTCCCACATTTACCGATAATTTCACTTTTAATGCACCATCCTCTCTTTCTTCCTCTCCCCACCCCTGATTTCCCACCTCCTTCCTCCCACCCTCTCGTTTTCCCTCCCGACTTACGCTCATCCCCGTCTATCTTTCACCCGATTCGTGTATTTAGTAATGTAGGGCGCAGTTCGAAGACGCCACTTCGACCCAATTTTCGATGCAAAAAAATGAAATAAACACGCCACCCAAATCCCTTTCTTGGCCCATTATTTCCTTTGTTAGTTAATGAGAAAAAAATGTAATAGGTTAGGAAAAGCTCGGCAATGCGTCTCGCGCTATTTTCGTGTACAATTAAGAAGAGGAGACAAAACGCTTTTGATGCCCATTGCGTTGGCATAAGGCGGATGTAATTCACCACCGCACGTGAATCGACAACGATCTGTACAGGCAGAAGAAGAAAAATAATTATTCACCCGAGCGAAGCGCAGATTGCAGATGATTAAAGAGGGCCGTGGAAGGAATTTCGAATGGCGTAATAGCGAATTTAAAATGCACTATTGCAGCATCATTTGTCTGAAATTTGTTGGTATAGGAAAAAATGACTGTTAGACGTGTAAGTACCACTGAGAAGATGTTATACTACTTTCGTAATATGTAACATGCTATGTTATTTAACGGGTGACCCGCTACGACGCATAAAAGAAGCGGCTTCCGCGTAAAGGTGTTTCAGGAAAGCATTTGGCCAGAAAGGAGCATTTTTAACAAATAGAGTCATCCCTTGGCTAGAATAAAAAAATGTGGGATCGCTTCGGATTTTTTGTGCGGCAGCATGCCGCAATTTTTGTTATTTTTAATAAATTAGCTGAAGGCATTTCTTCGTGATTTCGATGAATGAGAGAGGAGAGGAACGAGGCTAATAACTGAAGTAGGTTATCTCCCCTAAACAGAGTTTATCCAAATTGTCTGACAAGATTGCTTCAGTTTCAATGATTTTTAATCGGCAGTTTTATCGATGCACATTTGAGGCGCTTCTCGAGCGTAAATCCATGTATATTTTAGAATGCGGAGGCGATTTGATGACCGAGAAGTGTTCGATCGTCATTTTTTATCGCTATCGAATTACAAAGAACTTAACCTAATTGGTCGGTTATTCCACGTCCTTGCTTTCTAGTTAATTACTCCATTGAATAAGACTTTTTTTCGAGTCAGACGGGAAAAAATGGAGTGTTTTGATTTCATGTCAGCAGGAAATACCAAACGGAGAAAGTTTTTCGGAAGCAGCGAAAACCAGTCAGGCCAATGTTCCAAGGAATATGACGAATGAATAGAGTGCGGTCAAAAATCGTATTCACACAGACGTAACGGTTACGAAATTAAAAACGCCTAACCGCAAGATTTTAAGTGTTCCAATTCTTCCTATTGATGTTACTAGGTTGATCGCAGGGCGAGATGATTCAACAATTTAACATAGTATATCTTCATTTATCTCATCTTTATGCAAAACGCTATTAAGTCATTTACATACTGTTTGTATTCAAATTTTCGTGATAGCCTCTAGTGTCTGTCGGTCTCGTTTTTCAGCCAATTAAATTTTGGGATATCAAATGTAAGCATTGTATTACGAACAAAAATTGGGTAAATGCGTTAAAGTGAAATCCAGCGTGTAATTGCTCGTATTCTCTATACATTCCTAGACGAAGGCGTTTCGAAAAGCGCGATTTTCACGCACATATGCGCCATTCCATCTAGGTCAATAGCAATAGTCGTTTTTTTTGTCCGCCGTATGTCATCGGCTCGGCGGTAGTCAGCTTCCTCTGCGATCCCTCCGCACCCCAGCCGGTCATTCGCTCCCTCTTGGACAAGCGCGATTCATTCGAACGAGTGAAAGCGGTGGGAGAAGTTTATACTAACCTTTTCGAGTTATTCCCAGTGACTCACTCTTTTGGCCGACACTCCTCGAGGACTTCGAAGTTTCTTCAGAATGTAGGCAGTGGCCATTCATTCCGGGTCGTATGCCGGTAGAGAGCTCGTCAGGAGCCAGGGTCATGGGGGATCTTCACTTCCTTATTTCTGTTTTCTCTGAAAAGAAATTTATTAAGCGGATATTTTCGTGAACTGTTTCTTTCCTACGTTTAAAGAAATCGTTTCCCTCACTTTCTCTAATGATCAGTTCTATTTATATTTTCCAGTGTTTTATTCTTTACGTTAACTTTTACATAATCGCTCATGCTTTGTGCGACTATGTTGGATTCTAAAAGATATTCGTTGATGAATGTCGGTTTTTTTTCGTTTGCCAAATGCTGTCACGATGGAAACAATAAATAAGGTCAATTCTCAAATCCACTCGAAAGTACGTAATTAGAACTGATGATCACTCGAAGATGATATGGGTCTGTCGGTATTTATTTAGGTTTAAATTAAGTTCGATTATTATAACTATTGTCGATTTAAGTTATAACGTTAAGCGCAGTTATCAGAGTAAATTAATGCGACAGAAAGAGATGGAGAGCGAGTTAATATTATGAGCGGCTTTCAAAAAGTAGAAATATGCATATAACGAACTTTGACAAATTAATACGATATTTTTCCAGCGAAGAGTAATGGAACGAAGTTTAATATTTTCGATGTTCTCTTTAATCGAGTTACTAACATAAAATCTCTCTGCATTTGCACCCATTGTATAATCTTTCTTTTAAAATCACATTCACACATTCAAGCGGCTCTGATTATTTTCAAGAAAACACACACACACACACACGTATGTGTGTAATTTTCATCTTGTCCTGCATTTTTTGTTTTAAGAATTCGGCAGGCAATGAATAATATCTTGAAGATTTTTTCTGCATATTAGTCGATTTCAAACCTATACAGATTCTACCAACCTATCAATTGCAATCGGTCTTACAATTCTCATGTTCAGATTCGACACCTGTACAAGCCTCAATTCTTCTAAACCTGATTCCATTATCGTGTGGTCCATTCGCGCCATCCTCAATCTTTTCCGGTTCTGTCTATCCTAATTCTGCTCAAACCTCATTTTTGCAGTCTGAATCCTCCTTTCTTTCTTAGTCTAGCGGTTTTACTTCTCCACAACAATCTAAGCCTTAAAAAAATAAGCGCTAAACGGGTCAGCGTGAGTCGTAAGAATGAATAGAATCGACTGTTTGGATACCTTTCTAGCTGTTTAACTCGCGGTGTCGTAAATATGCCGATCCCTTTGGGGATGTGCGATGTGTTTCAGGTGTTAATGAAACCGTTTTGTAATAACTTCCAAAATACTATTATATAAATTAGTACAAGTACGAGCGCCGCAAAAGTTATTTTGTAACTGCGAAAAATACACGCTAATTATTTTTCAAAAAATTCTCCTTGACATACAGCTGGTTCCTATTGTTTGACTTCGAAACTTAGAATAAAGTCGAAATTTTCATGGTTTTAAGAGAAGAACTTTTATTTTCGTAACTGAGCATCTATCAGGGCAAAACCAGCAAGAGAAATTCAACAGGATGTATAATTTCTGCATCGTTAGAATAAAGGTATATACACAATTTTTTTATGCAATTCATTAAGTTGCTGGCTGTGATGGACCTCAGATGTTAAAAATGAAAGACATCAATTCAGTAAATGTCTACGGCCACAAACCAAATCCTGAAAGCAAGGATATGTCGCAATCTTTCGTTCGGGACGGAAACGGAATATTTGTTTTCCATTGCGTCTGTTTTTGAGCAGTAGCGGACAGGGAACTGATTTTAAAGGGTGAGAGAGATAGAATGAAAACGGTTGAAATACAAGAAAGGGAGAAAAGAACAGGTATGGAATTAATCAGATTAGAGCATTACAATTATCTTTCGGTTTATTACACCAGAGCGCATTTAGAAATGAATTGGAAGTTTCCAGCTCGTCTTTTGCCGAAATTAACATCTTGTGGTGGTAATATCACTTAAATGAGTTGTTTAGAAAAAAAAACACCAGGTTTACATAAATTCTTATTGCGGAAAAGCATTCATAATTCACGAACGCGCGATCCTTCGTTTTGCCCCTTTTCCGCTCCCCTTCAGACGGTCAGACGAGGAAAATATCGGATATCGAGCGAGCGGCGGCGTGTGGACGGCAAACGGGAAACGGAGGAAGTGAAAAGTTAGCATTGCAAATTCGAGACACATGAGAAAATCGTGGTCACGGGAGGTTGGCGAAGAGAAGAGGGGAGGGGGGGTGGGGTGAGGGAGGGTGCAAGTGACGTTTGAGGGGAAAGGGAGCGTTAAGAAGGAGAAAATGGTTGGAGGGCTCACGAAAGGGTGCAGAGGTGAGGGAGGAAAATGCGGACGGGTGTGAAGATGGGAGTGGGGGCAGGGAGAAGAGGGAGAGAGTGGTGCAGGAGAAGGTCATCTCGTTTGGGGCGTAATTTAAGAGTTAAGATCGGAAGAAAGAAGGGTGGGCGCCGGAGAAAGTTTGGTATTTATTTTAGAACAGGGATCTCAAATACGTGGCCCGAGGGCCACATGCAATTTTCCAGTTACGAAAGTTTGATCCTCTCGGTGCTTTATTTATTTTAGATATTATAGAGTCGTGGAGTGAAAAAAACGACACAAAAAAATATTAAATTGTAGCAGAAACGTACCTTGACGATATGGCGCCTATGGCAAAATTTTAGGAAACACCTTTGTTATGTCATCATCATAGGTAATCTGTCCGTATACAGGTCCGTGATTATTCATGGTTAAACTTAGTTCTCCATATAGTCCTATTTTCTGCAGTCTTCATAGAAGAGAACTCATATTGTCCAACCATATAATATTACTAGGGAATTGTAATGTGGTAGTTTCCCTTTTGCTTTCCACATCGCAGTACTGTAGCCGTTCAAAACGTCCCGATCACACATATAGCTCTATTGGATATAGATCCAGCCAACATAATTCGTTTTCGGCTCTATACCATACTGACAGTACTGCTGCCTACTTCCAGGCACCGATGATAGATTTTTAAAAATTAATTTATTATTATTATTTTGTGTAAAAACATCCATCCGCAGGGATCGAACCCCGGAACTTTGTAACGGAAACCCGACACGCTAACCACTACACCACTAGTGTTATGCGTGGTATAATTTTTTCTGCATTTTAATAAAGGATTATTGCGTTTTTAGCATATATTTAAATTAACGTTTAAGTATTAAAATAATACTTATTTATGGGAAAAATGAACTTTTCGCTCTTTTTTCGGGAACGTTTGGCCCCTTTTGCAAGCGGTGTCTATGAAAATGCCACCTTCGCCATACCCTAGTTACGACACTGAATTGTAGTATTTGTATGAAGATATTTGTGTTTAAATTTGAAAAATATACGAAATTATTTATCTGAACATGCGTCCTGTCATAAACTTCGTAATTATTTGGCCCTCGTGCGATCTGAGACCCCTATTTAGAACAAAAGCGTATATTTGTCAAACAGTAATATTCCCTACCCGATTTAGTCTTCTGAGAAAAGCTGAATCGAAAAATAACCACGGGGAAGGTTGGAATGCGTTTGTTCCTCGAGGGGATGGAGAAAGAGAAGGAGAAGAAAGAGGAAGAGAGAGAGAGAAAGGAGAAGACAACGAAGAATTGTTCGCCAACGCTCCGTCGAGGCGTCGTCACAAGCTGGGCTCGGATCGGTTGGTATCGCTCTTCCCTGAATATAGTGAGCCACAACAGGTTGAGCTCGCTTCCCCTGAAGTTTCCTTTTCGTTTCGCCGCGCGGTTTGGAAAATAGCGAGACATTTAACGGTATTCCCTGAGAGTAACAGTGCGAACTGGGCCACGTTTGCAAAACAAGAATAACCTAGACTCCACTTCCACTAGGGAAATGGGGTGTGCGAAGACACGCGAATCCATTCCCATAGCTCACAATATCGAGACGCTTTTCGACCGCATTCTGTGCGAAAGCGAATTCCGGATCCATTATTATTTGCGGAGGAAAGATCAAGTTTCTTCGGAAAATTTCAAGTCAATAAATATAGTTTTTAACCGTAAAAACAGAATGCCGCTGGGAGACTTCTTTCTCGGTTGGAGAATTTCGAAACCGAGTTCATTAATTTTCTTAATGCCTTCTTTCATGCTTCTGTCATCCCCTAATGAATGTGCTATTCTTAGGTTGTAAACACGTGTGCGCGCGTTGCCCTTATTTATTATATTCTTTTGGAACTTGTTAGATTCGGAAAGGATTCATATTTGGTGATTCATATTAAGCAGAAGTGAAGAAGATATTTTATGAGCTTACATGAAGCAGCTAAAAGTGCGATCGATATCATAGTTTTAGGTCGATTTCCAATGATATTTTAACATCTAAAACTTCTTACGGCGAAGGAAATTTGCACGTCGAAGTTCAGTGTTTTCTTTTCTAAGATTTTTACTTTCTCATACGAAGTATCGAGAAAGTATTGTTTTCGCGAAAAAATTCGACCTCGAGATTTTTACGGAAATACACGTTTTAGGTGTCGCTGAATCCGAAAAAGTGGTTTTCGCAATGCCGTCTGTCTGTCTGTTACTGGCTCTGGAGCCTAGACGGTACAACGAAAACGAATGAAATCTCGTACTTAGGCATTTTATCATACTGAGCAGAGTATACATAGAAATGGTTGACATTGATCAATAATTAAGAGTAGTTTATTCTACGCATTTTTAACAACAATCCGATTTTCTCGAAAACGGCTCTAACGATTTTGATCAAATTTCGCACAGTCACTTGAGTTTACGTCTTCAATAATACTGTATAGTTCATATTTCTCAAAAAATGAATATAAGGCTAGTTTATTCTAGGCAACTTTAACAATAATTCCATTTTCTCAGAAACAGATCCAACGATTTGATCAAATTTCGTACAGTTACTTGAGTATACGTCTTCAATAATACTACGTATTTCATTTTCCCCAACGAATGAATATAAGGATAGTTTATTCTTGGGCAACTTTAACAAAAATTGGATTTTCTAAAAACAGGCTCATAGGATTTTCATTTTCTAAAGATAACTAAACGACGCTTTAGTACGTATATGAGAAAGTTTGCACAATGTATGTTGTACCGATTTTTTTAAATTCCCTTATTGAAAACTTAAACTACTTCTGCGTAAAATATTTCTCTCAAGGTCTTACGTTTGACGTCAACTTCGTGTATTTTTGCTTGGCTCGGGCGACGCTTCTTATAGTATGTTCCAATATATTTTTTAAATCAAGTAGAAGGAACGAATTAAGACAGTTGTAATTATGTAAATAAATTATGAAGTCTTGAGGTTTCTTCTCTATGAGAAGCAGATGAATGGGAGGCACACTTTCGCGATTAAATATTTAGAATATTCCCCAAGAATGCTTCCAAAAGGTTTGTCAACAAAATACTGAGGAAAGAAGGAGGAGTGCTTAAGAGGGGACTCGTCGTTTGAGTAGGGGTGAAATGGAGGGTGGAATAGGAGAGGAGAAGAGTGTGGAAGATGGAAGGTGTGCATACAGAAATCAGCTCTTTGCAGGAAAATGGAAAAAATATAGAGGGAGGAGGAAATATGGAAGGAAGTGAGGCAGAAAGGGGAGTATATTTGGTGATGCGAGATGGAGTTTTGTGCGTGTGTATCCAGCTCCTCCCCCCTGTACACTCCTCTTCCGTTTACCGAGCACGGCGTCCGCCCCCTTCCCCCACACTAAACTCACCCCTCCGCGAAGAGCCCTTAAACGCCCATACCAATCTGGCCTCGTGACCTCATTCCACTCCGTGGGTGCTATTTATCGGCGGGCTTTTTCCAAACGAGGTGTGGGTCGAGGGGGATGGAGAGGAAGGGAGGGAGAGAAAGAGGAAACCGAGAAGGGGAAGGAGAACGTTGCCGGAGGGGGAGGGGAAGGATGTTGGGTGCTGCTCTATTCCAAACGATCCACGGATCGGGCCAGCGGAGGGACAGGGCGCTTATCAGCGTCACTCTGGAGGATATTTCTTCTCCCGATCGAGTCATTGGGATGAGACGGTCGCTCTTCCGGGTTTGAATTTGCGGAACTTTTGGGTGTTTTTACAAAATCACGTATTCGAAATCAATCCTCAAATCGTCTCATGTGTACCTTTTGTTTGTTAGTCGTCTTCGAAGTTTTTGCGTACTTTCGAGAGATCTTTTAGCTCTTGGTATTTCTAAATCTTCAATTGACTCGATTAAGCGATTGTTTTTCCGCTTTTTAAGGATAAGCATGAATGATAACTCACTTCTAGTATACATGTCGTGGATGATTTATCAAACATAAGAGAATTTCGATCTTAGTGTAGATGAAAATTGGTGATCGCAGTTATCATAAATGAAAACAATACTCCTGAAATAGCGACAAAAATAAAGATAGAAATAATATAAATCAACTTCTGTATCATTTATGAATTAGACTGATCATATATATTGAATCAAATTTAAGTAATAATTAATTTTGTAGGCCTTGGTAGAGGGGTGGTTAGCGTGTCTAGTTCCCAGTGCTAGGATCGCAGGTTCGAATTCTGACGACGGCATGGTCGTGTGTGTTCGTCCTTGTTATTGTTGTTACGCTTATTGTAAAGGCGGTAAAGTGCTTTTTATGAGCTTGTAGAAATAAATAAAAGTAAAATATTGAAAAAATCGGGTGATTTTTACGCTCGATAAATAGCCTTTTGACAGATATTTGGGAACATTTACAAGGAATGTAATGTGTTCACTTGTCTTGTTACCATTGAGAAAATCTCTTGAAATCAGGATGAACATACAAAATACAGATAGCATAACGTAAATAAAGGATGACATATGAAAATAATGATTTTATCTCACTCAAATATTGTTTCCTTCCATTTGGCTCCATTTTATAACTGGCAGACAGCATAGGTATGTAAAAGTTGCGCTATTTTAAAATAAAATTTTTATAGCTGCCCTGCAATATCCATTTGTTTCCCTTTTATTTGAAAAGGAGTTTTATTCAGTGTGCGATAACAAGTTAGATCGACTCAATTCGTACTCAGTTGTAACAAATTCTCTCTGCCTATGAAACGGTTCGGGCTCCCAAACGTATTTTTTTAATGTTGAAATTTACCATGTTTATTTTTCCTAGAAAAATATTTCTATTTGAGCCAAAATTGAGCATATTTATGGCAACCTGTTCTAGCACTTGTTTTCATGCAGAAAATTTACGAGGAATTATCTATCATAGGTTTATACTGAATTATCTCTGTAGCCGCAGGATTATTTAAATGTATCTGAGAAACGCTTCATAAGATATTATTTTTAGGAAAGCTTCCTTGTTGATGCTAAATACTAACACTCTGATTCAGGTTATGCAAAGATACGTACGCTAAATCCTACGTGCTGAAAGATATAATATTTGAAAGATGCGTGGTCTAAAATAGCAGATAATAAAGGAATAATTTTCATATCATTTAAAAGTAATAATTAAGCATCCTCTTTAAGGCTTTACTTAAAAAAGAGAGCAGGGTCATTTTTTGCACGCGATTGCTGTCCCATCTTTAAAATAACTAAAAATTATCGTGGTTATTAAAATCAAACATGAATTACTTAAATACAAAAAATTATACGAAAACTGTAGAGAGAGAGAGAAATGACAGTGGCAAAATGGACGCACTCAAGTTTTTACTTTCTCATACGAAGTATCGAGAAAGTATTGTTTTCGCGAAAAAATTCGACTTCGAGATTTTTTCGGAAATACACGTTTTAGGTGTCGCTGAATCTGAAAAAGTGGTTTTCGCAATGCCGTCTGTCTGTTACTGGCGCTAGAGCCTAGACGGTAGAACGAAAATGAATGAAATCTCGTACTTAGGCATTTTATCATACTGAACAGAGTATACATAGAAATGGTTGACATTAATCAATAATTAAGAGTAGTTTATTCTACGCATTTTTAACAACAATCCGGTTTTCTCGAAAACGGCTCTAACGATTTTGATCAAATTTCGCACAGTCACTTGAGTTTACGTCTTCAATAATACTGTATAGTTCATATTTCTCAAAAAATGAATATAAGGCTAGTTTATTCTAGGCAACTTTAACAATAATTCCATTTTCTCAGAAACGGCTCCAACGATTTTGATCAAATTTCGTACAGTTACTTGAGTATACGTCTTCAATAATACTACGTATTTTTCCCAAAGAATCAATATAAGGCTAGTTTATTCTTGGGCAACTTTAACAAAAATTGGATTTTCTAAAAACAGGCTCATACGATTTTCATTTTCTAAAGATAACTAAACGACGCATTAGTACGTATATGAGAAAGTTTGTACAATGTATGTTGTACCGATTTTTTTTACAGTCATGCCCCTTGTTACCAGAGAAGACATGCTCTGAAGGGGAGCGATAATGATTCGGGAAAATAAGGGAGACTTTTTAGATCCCGTCTCGCGTGTGTTTTTCCGGGAATATTTACTACCTTTTCACCGTATGTGTAATTTCATAACATTACGACTCCTTCGAAAAGCCGAACGAATACGTATATGTTTCCAAGAGGATGCGTGCTCAAAACGTTTCTTTTTTCCTTCACCGTCGCTTCCACTTTCTTTTCTTTCTGCCTACCGCTCTTATTAGCGCCCGCATACGAGAAGAGATTCGGACGAGAGAAAAAAAAGGCGGTCATGAAATAGTGCGCGTCCCCTTCCCACGCGTGCGACACGCTCCGTGTGCGAAACCCTTTTCATTTAAGCGACCCGTGCGCGTCATTATGGTGAGTATATGGGGCGCCTCAGTACGTGCGTCGCGGGCCGATATCCACGGGGTTAACACGATTGTTCAAAAGGGCGCTTTGAAAGTGGTGCCGCAGTCGGGCGAATTAATCGCGCTTTCGTGATTTGCCGAAGAGACGGATGCCGAGATTTATCTCAAAAGAAACAAATTTAGCGTTAATACATAGAATCTTTTGGTAACATTTATTTTTTATGTTAAATAGGGAAGAAATGTTCCAATTTAATTGATGTAAGTTTTTGAGGGACTCCGATACAAATTATGCAAACTTAGAAAGCGTGACATTTACTATGCATCATATATTTTTATTTAATCGTCTTGAACAGAGGTCGGCAACCTATGGCACGCGGAGGTATTTAACACAGCCCGATGTTTTAAAGAGGAATTACAAATATATATATTTTAAAATAATTGAACTTTTATTCAATTGTTTTGTATTTTAATGATGCCGCAGTATAAGAATGCCTTACAACATAAGAATAAATTCATAAAAGTTATGGACAAAATGAACTAAACGATGGCACGCACGCGGAAGGTTATGAATAATGATGGAGAGTTGCACCCCATAGAAGAAACATTGCTGACCACTGATCTGAAATTTCGTTGATTTATATGGCTAGAAATATTCATCAACGTCAAAGCAATTTAAAGCCAAATATCGACAACTGAATGATGAATTCCAAGTTTTATCATATTATTTATTACTTATCGTAATTCTCAGTAAGAGAACATTGTACTATTCAAATGTCATCAGATCCGTTTAAACCTTCGCACTTCATGAAAAAAATTATGGGAGAGCAAAGACTAAATCCTATTGGTCAATAAGTGGATTGGGCTTTAGTTAAATTGAAGCGTGAAGAATTATTTAATAAGGCTTGATAAAAATATCAAAGTAATAGTACGTTCTGTTAACATTAAAATTTAGCGCCCGAAGGCTCAGAGACGGAAAAAAATAATCCTTAAAGAACGGAAAATCAATCTTTAATATTCCGTGTGTTTTTGTAAGTGCCATGAATTTTTCCTTAAAAAACGTAAAATCTCATTGTTCTTATTGATTTAGGAAATGATTCTTTCAAAATGTTACACTAATTTTTTCGTACTTACTATTTACTAGTCTTTTATCTTGCTGAAATTAATTCTTTGCAGTACTAGCGTAAAAATATTCTACACGACTCCGAACCTTTCGCGAATATTTATATTATTTACCGAATTAAAAGCGCATATGAGTTAAAAAATTATAGGCTTCTCATATATACCCATCTATCGACATTCCATTGAAAAATTACCTAAGAAATAGGCGCTGGATCGCAAACTTGAATCTCGTTTAGGGTGTTAAATCACGTCTATATGGAATATTTTCGTTCGTTCGTACTCGGCATAATAAACATTTGCATTACCTAGAGTATTTAATTGAAAAAGGTTAGTGCATTAATACTTGTCTTAAAATAGTAATGCATACAAGAGATCAAAAAATTTAAATTTTCTCATATTTACTTATCTAATTCTTCAGATATCTCAATCAATAACTTCAGATTTACTGGAAACCAAGTGCATTTTTGACACTCAACAATTCATTTTCAATGACAAATTAATCCGACCACTACGAAGAGGTTTTGGGATTCTAAAGAGACGCGCATTTTTATTCGTGATGAGCATGGGGTTTCAAATCGTTTTTCGTTGCGACGATATCGTATTTTACTTTTTCCAAATGACAGTAAAATAAAAACAGCGAAACTTAATAATTGCGTTATAATTCGTTTTTCAAAATAAATAATATACATGAAATGAAATTATGAAACGAATCCACATAAAATACACTTTGCGTCAATTAATTCCTCCTTGTTTACTAAAATGACGTTATAGTACATATCCACAAATGCAGCACGTACACGCGCGATTTGTTGCATATCAGCTTGGTTGTATACTTGTATAATCTGCACTCAAAGAATTATTGAAATAATTGTACGCGAGTCTTATCAAATTTTAACATAAACAATTAAATATAATCAGGCGCGCAAACGGGGGTTTGACGGGTTTACCTCCCCCCCCACACACACACACACAAAACGCTAAATTTTCTGACTTAACCTTAAACTCTTAAATGTTTGTATTAACCAGATATGTAGAACGGCCTCTTCTCCCCGAATTGTCCGAATGTTTGGAGGAATACTTTTTGTTAGAATTGAGACTCCCCCCCCTCCTCTTCAAGAGAAAATCCAGGGTGCGCGCCTGCATGTAATTAAATACAGCATAGCCTCAATATCGCCTCGAATAAAACCGTCCAACTACCTCTCCTCCTCGGTATTTATCGAAAATTTTTAACGCTCTCTACCTTTTTGTTCACATTCTGTATCATTTTTCCCGACTGGTGGAACTAAAGGATTTCTCTGCAAATAAAAATGTTTGATCGAGATTAACAATTTTCACTCGCGGCCTTTAAATATTGGAAAACTAATCTCGAGCGATTTCTCCCACAACCAGGTTTTCCACACTCCGAGAGACACGAAAGATTATTTTAATAAGGATAAACAATTTTAATCACGGAAATAGAAACATTTCCTTGTCGCAGCCCTCATCTCGTGGTACATTTTATTTCGGAGCGACGAGTGTATTGGCCGCTTTTCTTATCGATTCTTTTATCCGAGGGATCATTCCCCCTCGTCTCGTATATTCTCCTCGTCAGATGTGATTCGATGGGAGAAGTTGGAGAGATGAGCGGTCTTAATAATCGCTTCATTCCATTCCTGGCACAACCACTAACCCACTGGGAGACGAGTCCTCCTCGAACGCGCAAGCACACACACACACGCACGCACTCACTATCTCTCCCTCATTCCCTATCTCTCTACCTCCCATCCGATCCTCACAGAACCCACCTCACTCCCGCCAGTGGTAACTCTAGATCCCCTTCCCATCCTCCTTCCTAACCGACCCACACCCCCGCCCGCTCTCTCCCCCACACCAAAACCCCTCTGCCTACTCGTGTTCGGTGCGGATGTAGGTAAGTGGGATTCCACCCCATCCCACCTCCACCCTCCCCCATTCCCGTCCAGCCTCAAAATCCCATTCCGTGAGCCGAACCCTCTCCCTCCTTCCCCGCTCCCTTCCCACGCGAACATAACGGTACGTGGTTCTCCTCTGATTCCACGCTTCTTTAGCCGAGTGGGGCGGCGGCTTTCGGTTTGAGCCTTCCTCCCCCCCCCCCCATCCTTTCTTCCTCCCTCCGCTCTTCTCTTTCTCTCTCCCCCTCATCCCATTCCCATTTTCCCCGTGCGTGGCGTGGTATATCACGCCTACCTCCCCCCTCTCCCCACGCTCCCTCCGATTTGAAAACACGGATGGGGAAAAAATCGACTCTCGAGACTGCGAGCTGAGGCGGAGGCAATAAGGGAAAAATGATCTCGTGTTACGGCGTCCAGGATCTGTGTAATGAACTTTCCTAACCGACGCATACACCTTCAGTTACACACGCTTTTAAGCGCTCTCGTTGTTAAATTTTGTTATTCTTGTAGTACACATTGCTTCCAAGAGCTGCTCCCGCTTAAAATCTGCATGCGTATTATAAAATGGGATCTTTTTTTGCCTTTTTTCTCTCTCTATCCAAAATACAACTTATTTATTTCTTATTTAATCTGACAAGGATTGCAATGATTCATTGTAATGGTAATGCTTTCGGTTTGTTTTCAGAGGATGCATTTTAGTATCCTCATATGTGGCAACCTTGCTACCTATTAACTCTGTAAGCATTGTAAAACCCGATTATTTGTGTTGTTCCTGTCTGATAGTTAATTTTGTGTTGTTTAGGCCGTTATTCCTAAACATTAAAACTTATGCCGTAATCAAACTAGAGAATATCTCTCTAATGTGTGCTTTTTTCTTTAAATTCATATCACGACGATCAGTTTCAGTTGTAAAGGGCTTGGCCAGCCTTCTGTCCCGTCCTTAATTTAGGGGAACTGCTTTCTCTCCCCCTTCCCTCTTTCCCCCACCATCCTACGCCTCGCCCACCCCACATCCTTCTTAGCTAGTTCTCTCCTTCTCTCCTACCAACTCCTCCGCCAGCGTTCTTTATTTTTTCATTCTTTGGTTTGTCCTTATTTAGATATCCCTAATCAGGCATATTGCATCTCTTTGTTGCACTCAACTCGTGCCTCTTACCCATTACCTCGCTGAGATGTGAACTATACTGTGGTTAGAGTATCTGCCGCCGGAAACTAAGGTCGCGGGTTCGAATCCCGCCTAGGACGTGGATGTGTGTGTTCGTCGTAAGGGTTATATGTAAGAATGGACGTGATTGCCCAAAAATCGCCCACAATAAAGACGGTTTATTATTATTATTATATTCCATCCACCTTTCCTCTTTTTTTTGTTTTCCTCACATCTATAGCTTTTCCTCCGTATTTTACTAATCTTAGGGCACTCCTTAACTATTCGAGTAAAAATATTTCGCTTTCTAGGCTCACCTGCTAAAGAATTTTTTTGCCTTTTTCGCTCATTAAATCAATCTAATCGTAATATTTGTCTTAAAATAATTGATGGAATATTATAATCAAAATATCTCCTTTTTCGATGCATATAATCTTGAAGCAGAGACAGAGAGAATCCTGAACGAAACCATTTAATGCTTCCGGTGGAAGAAATGACTTTTTCTTTACCTCAAAAGTTAAAAGATTTTTTAGTTATTTCAGGCTTTAATAAAGAAATAATTGGATAGGTTTAAAGTTGGGTGTTGACTTAGTTTGCGACACCAATCTTCAATATGAGGTAAGGAGGACAAGAAAGGCAGTAGTGGGATCTTAGGATGATATCTTTCGCAGGAGGAACACTTAGATACGATTCTTTCGAGTTTCTCTTCGAAGAATTAAAATAATAAGTGACGCTTGAAACACAGGAAGATAAACAGAAACGTCTGATGATGGCAGCAGATTATATATATTTTTGGGTAAAAGCGGATGTAGACCAAAATGTGAAAATAATAAAATAGTTCGGATATAACAAGAGTGACATGTTTTAGAGTTTCTGCGTGATTAACTTCATTTATGTTATGATGTAATTATTTTCTCTAGTTATACGTAAGAAGGAATGGCTACATTAAGGAGATTGTGTCGCATGATAATTATAATAACCATTTGAGAAATTAATCATATCCTCTTATAATCCTTTTCTAACTTTAACTCAAACGCGATAAATCGACAGCTTCATTTTCCTTATAAGGGAAATATGGAGTTCACATGTTTAAAACGATAGTGTTGAAATGATTATCTACTCTTGGTTTAAGTCATCCGTAAAATTATCCAGACAGTTTAACACTACATTTATAATATGATCATATTATTTCTTTGAATATATTTCGTATTTAGAAAATATAGGTTTCTGTTGTAAAAGGAGAGCGAAAATCGCTGAGGAGATTGAGATATAGATTTTGAAAAACATTGGAAAAATGTATTTCGTCTGCAATTAGAAAAGCGGTGAAGAAATTTAACTGTGGTATCCAGCGAAGGTATTTCGTGATAGAGTGATTGGCCCATGGCCTTTCACTCAGTGATTCCGGCTTCGAATATTGAAAGTGAAGAACTTTCTTCCATTACTCCTATTGGACAAAAAGCATATCGCTCAACTCTTCTTTCTAGGTTCATTCGTGGGTAAAATGATTAGAAGAAACAATTACTTCTCCGGCCTGCTTATCCCATAACATAAAGCAAATAGCGATTGGCATCCTCCCTTTAGCATTAACGAATATTAATAAGTTTTCCAACGTATCATCATTTTACAGGTTCTTCCATGTTCTTCTCCATAGTGGAAATAGGTGTCAATAAATTGTATCTTGACTCGTCCGTCCCATTATCAATGTATTAATCGTTTCCTTCCTTTTTGTCTCTCCGCAGGACCCCTTCTAGCCATGTGGAGGCAAGCGGCATGAAGCCGCTGCCCCAAAGACATCGTACGAACACTCGAATCTCCAGAGCCTTCAACACCTGCCACTCCTCGCTTCCTAGGGGACGATAGGCGTGACTGTCCGGGGGCCGGCCGCCGTCGCCGCCGCCACCCCTGGATCCCCCGTGGCTCAGTCCCTCCACCGCCGCAGCCGCCTCCCGCCCCTCCCACCACGCCATGAAGTTCGAGACGGACTGCGGCCCGGTGGATGCACTTTTGAGCTGCTGGGGCGGCGAGGCCACCGCCCACCACGGCCTTTTGCTGGCCACATCTTCTTCCGGGGGTGACGTTCCTTCCGTGGGACCCCTCGGCTCGGTGGGTGGCGTCGGCGGCACGGCGGTGGGACAGGCAAGCGAGGAAGGTCTCCAGCAACATCACCTGCACTACTCCTTCGCGGAGGATTCGGGACAAGTGGAGGTCAAGTCAGAGCCAGACTGTACATCGGCAAAAGCGACCATGGACGTTTTAGATAGTCTTCTAATGACCACATCTTCCTCCTCTCCCCCCACATCGTCTTCTCCAGGCGGGGGGCAGTTCGCTGAACTCAAGCCGCTGCCCCCCTTTCACACGTACACGGCCTCGCTTAACGGCATATACGCACCCCAACCACCTAGGCACCACGACCAAGCACCTTCGCCACACAGCACCCTCGACCCGAGATGTGGGGGTGACGGAGAGGGCGCGGGGGCGGAAGACGCATACAAGGGTACGGAAGTTTATTATAGCGAGCCGGTGGTGGTGTCCTCCTCCGGGGATCATCTCAAGGGAGTGTCCGTAGTAGAAGCAGACCAAGGTGTGGAGTACCTCCTGCCTCCGGACATAGAGGACATCGCCGCCATTATTGGGAGCGCGATAGCGGACACGACGGTTCCCGGTGGTGGTGGGCAGACGGCGGCACAGGTAGCGGCCAACGGAGGCGGTGGAGGCAGCGGCGGTTCAGACGGGTGGATGGATTTGGACGCATGGATAGACACGGCGTGCGTAGTAACATCTGGCGATCCCGGAGGCGGGAAAGCCCCTACGGACGCCCTCAACGAACTGGCGTCGCAGTTCGCAGCCGCGGCGGCAGCGGCTGCGGCAAACCAGCAACATCAGCAGCAGCAACAATCGATGGCGCCCACGTCGACGCTTCAGTCACTGCTGACTCAGGGAGTCCCACAGCACCAGCAGCACCTACAACACCATATCGGATACCAGCAACAGATGCAGATGCAGCAGCAACAGCAGTCCACGCATCAGCAGCAGCACCAAATGTCCGTGCACAAGCAGCAGCGCGAGCAATACTCTCAGCCGCATCACCACATGCCCCTTCTGCAGAGCAGACTTCAGAACGGCGCTCCCGTGGTGGTCAAGATGGAGGCCTTCCAGGTCGAATACGATGCCCCTCCACCCCCAATGTATATGATGGGCAACGACATGGTGCCCCACACCACCCACGGAGGGAGCCCTCCCGGTCTAGTGCAGAGCACCACGGCGGAGAGTCCGACGGCACCGTCTTCGTCGTCCTCTGCGTCTCCGGGAAGGTTCCCCACATCCCCCAGAAAATACGGTCGTGGGAACAGCCTCAAGGCGGCCGCCGGATCGACGACGGCCGACTTCGGTCCCTCGTTGTCCGACCCCTCCGGGAACCCGGTCGAGCACCAGGCGGGTTCTTTCCCTCCTCCCGGTAAAAGCAAGAGCAAGAGCAGGTCGAAGAGCGGAAAGGCAGGAAGAGGAGGAAGCGGGGGAGGAGGAGGCGGGCAGGCGGGGGGCGGACTGCCTGAGGCGGACGGAGGCCTGGGCGCGTATCCCGACGGGGGCTTAGGGGGAGGCAAGGAGAAGCCGGTCCACCGGTGCGGCATCTGCAACCGGGGCTTCCTAAATAAATCCAACATAAAGGTTCACCTTCGGACGCACACGGGCGAGAAGCCATTTCGGTGCGACACCTGTGGCAAGGCCTTCCGCCAGAAGGCGCACCTCATCAAGCATCAGCAGATACACAAAAGGGTGGGCAGAGACTGAGGCGGACGTGAAATGGCGGAGAAACGTCGATCCGTCATTTTTTTCTTTTTTCCGCTGCTTCCCACTTCGCGTGGGGCACGCGCGAAGCGCCGTGAGAGGGCGCATGAGAATTTCGTCGTTCCCATCGAAGAAAAAAGGCTATTTTCGAATGGGACGAAGATGAAATGAGAATAATTCGGGTAAGGGATGAACAGTGGCGCCTCAGAGGCAAAGTGACAATTTTTTAAATGTATAAATAGAAAAGTTTCCTCCGAGTGTCGTGACGTCGCCTCGGTTCGATCTCCTTATGAAAAGCGGCGGGGGGCGGGTCTCTCCGCCTTTTCACGCCAAAAAAACACAAAAAAGAACGACTGTTGAAGTGCGTCAACACGCACGTCGCCGGTGGCTCTGCTCACTCGCCGAGGACAGTTCTTGGACGCCGCCAGACCTCTTCGACTCTTTAACTGGAATCGACATAAAAAGAAGTAGTCTTTTTACGAGTTTTTTTAGAAGTGTATAAAAAGAAAAGGTACCATTGTTTTGAAGACAAAAATATATTTTTTTATAAAAAAAGAATTATTTTCAAGAGGTGGTTTACTGTTTTTATTGACACTACAATGTGGCGTGCTTGCGATGGTTTCATTGAATTGTTTGTATTTTTACAAATATACTCGCGGAGAGCGGGTAATAACTTTGCAATAACCTTTTATCTCCCCTGACCATAATATATATATATATATATGTGTATATATATATATATATGTATCCCCCTCTTTCTCTCTCTTTCTATAACTCTCTTGTCCATCCTTCATCTTGTACATATTCAACAAAAACACATTTCTTCTTTCATGACCTTTCTTCTGTTATTATTATTGCCTCATCATTATTTTTATTATAATTATTACAATAATTATTAATAATATTGGTCATCATCATCAGAATCCTAACGATTGGAATTGTTCTACTAGTATTTTTTTTTTAAGATGGCTCACGGTACCACGCGGGGTCGTCCTCCTTGACCCTCTGGCTGGCCGACATAAGCCCCACACAGTATCATCCTGCTTCCTATCACCTTCTCGCTCAAAATTCACGATGTAGGGTCACGACGTCCCCGCGAGTGAGTAGAATTGGTGGCGGACTCCCTTTATCCCATTACCCTTCTTCCGCACCCTTTATTCCCACTCACCCTCCTCCAACCCTTGTATCCTTCACCACCCACCCCTTTACAATCACTCATTCCCACTCCATCTCCGAATAGGTCCCCTTATTGATAAAAAAATAAGAATGTTTGGGCAATACCCCAAAAGGGCATGCAAACCCCCCCCCAATTCGATACTACTAAAAAATGTCAGTATTCACCTGAATGTGTCTTGTTATTTCTTGTGTACCCTTGTTATTCCAATGTTTTGTATAAAGATTTTTTTTGCTAGCTAAAAATATATATCTATCTGTGGTTGAGATTTCTATTTGTTTTTTTTTCTCTTGATTTCTGTCTCTTGTAATCTTTTATTATACTTCCAAACCTATTTGGGATCCCCCAGTCCGCGGACGATTAACCATGGTACCCAAAGGAAGAAATCTTCACACCGCTGTCATCGTTCTTCAAAACACAACAGAAAAAACGCATATCACAGAACAGAAACACTTATCTTCACAAAAAATCAGTGATTCTTCATTGACTATGTCTTTCTTATTATGGAGAAGGTTAATTTTACTTCTTTGGACTTTATGCAGTAATTTTTTTCAATTGCTTAAAAAGGGGTGTGGATTTCATTCATAGATCCGTTTCTATGATGAGGAGAGGCTGAAATCGTCCCTGATAAATTGCAAGTATATAACTTTTTTATCACGTTACCCAAACATTTATGGCTTTCATGAAATGTTCTTCTTAATAATGAATATTTTGTGTTGTTGATGCACAGGTGAATATTGCCAAGGGTCAAGATCACTACCCTGAAGCACCCGTAAGTTATTTCTTTTGTTTCAGAAGCATCATCAGCAGGTGTTATCACTCATTAGCTAAAACATTTTTTTAAATTGAATCAACTCATTTTTACGCACTCCCATTTCAGTAAGGCGACCCACATAACTAGCGACCTTTGTCAGAGCCAAATTCCAAGGGACTGGTTTTTGCAAGAGGTATTTGAGGAAATCATTTCATCTCCTTTTTGCATCTCGTTTCATATTGTGTCCTATTAGAGTTAGAAAGAGATTAATGTTGTCACTTTCTGAAGCGATTCTGCACTCCACCCACTTGTACAATTAAAGAACTAATGGATTAGTGCTCCTTAAGAACGGCATGTAAAATTTTCTTCTTCAGTCTGTCTCTCGTTTTGACTAAGTTTAATCCAACATAAAGCTGTTATGTTGTTCATTTCCAATCGAAAACCGATATTTTTTTCAATAATTATTTGGGAACTTTATATGTTGGCATTATAAAGTAGTTGTCTGCATGTTTCGCTTTTAAAATTAGGAGGCATCGTTGAAGTACCAAGAATGGCTGAAATAAGGATAAAGGCCGATATAAGGGTTCCGATTGTTTCGCTTAGCGTAACGAATGAGTTAATATAATGAAAACATTTAATATTTGCAGCTCACCTCGTTTCTATCATGACCACTCTCTCATGTAGGAATACATTTTTCCTGTGTTATTTTTTAAATATTTACGGTATATTGGCCCCATCTTGAATTATGTTTAATCACTTACACATGATGATCGGTTCACTGTTCTTTGCCCTCAATGTTGTCGTAGCTCGTGAATTTCACGCTTAACTTAATATTTGTCGTTTGTGTTTGTAATTACCTGCGTGTTTTGCCGTGACTTGAGAACGTGGATTAGATTTATATAGATACTGATTAGAACTAATCTAACCTCGTAAGTTCTTGATAATATCTTGTCTTGGAGAAACGCATTTAATTTTGATTGTGAATACAAATAACTGAGAGGTTTGGATGTAATGTTTGTCATGTTCTTTCAGATAAGTTGGATTGTTCGAAAATGGGCGACAGTTAATCGTTAATCTTCTCAGTTCTATTTTTGCATATATTTACGCCTGTTTTGATGCAGCACATTAATAAATCAAGAGAGGACGACGATAGGAGCGGCGGTGTTATACTTTCTTGAGGGAGAGAGATAGATGAAATACGGGGCTAATCATTTATACCAAAACTTGATCACGCTATGGCGACGATAAGAAACCAAAGAATTTTTCTGATGAAGCTGGGAATAAAGAGAGTAACAGAAAAAATATTGTGCAAGAGGTTGTTACAGTATTAGGACATTTTTGAGAAGGAATGTTAGGCAGAGCGTGGGGATTACATTGCCTCAGATAACAGAAGAGGAGAAGTAGCAACATACAAGATAGGACTTCACAAATGGAAAGGAGTGATGACGTGGCGAGGATTGAACACGACCTTGGACTTGGAGAAGAGGACATTGGACGTACAGACATCCGCATCCCCATCGACTCTACCCCTATTCCTTCTGACCACCACCTACCCATCGAAGGCGGCGTGATTTTTGGCGCACCGTAAGGATTGTCTCCGTGGGCAGTTTTTCCCGTAAAAATTGAAACAATCGCCGAATATGCTCCACGGACGAGCTATGGGAAGGAAGGAAATGGGGCGAGTGAGGATATGTTCGCAGGGGGAAGGAGTGGGTCATCGAGAGAAGCGGAATGAGGGAGGGAGGGTGGGGAGGAGAAAGAGGGAGTGGGGAGGGGGGGAGGGAGAGAAGGAGAGGGGGTGGCCCAGATGGTGGGAATCTCACACCCCTCCTGCGCCCCACTGACGGATTCATCCGAGTGGAGGAGAGGGGAGGAGCGGTGGTGCACCCCTTTGGATTTCTCTCCTCCCCCTCCTGACCTTGTTCCGTGACACACTTGCCGGGAGCCAAGGACGTTGCTCCCGCCGCTCTCCTTTAGCGGGCCGGAGGATGGGGCTTCCCAGCATACACCGCGGCACACAGAGAGAAAGAAAGATAACACGCGTGCTCTCGGCTCGGAGCCACGCAGTCGTCGCTTAGATTTCTTACGTGCGAACCCCCATAGAAAGGCCGCCGGACTGCCACACACACGCACGAGCAGACACAGACAGAAACGGCTCCCCGTAGAGGGAAAAAAGAAGCAGAGTGAGAGAGGAGAAAAAGAGAGGCGAGCCACAATACTTGGTCGGGAGATTGATGTTGATTATTTTTACGATCGCTGTTGATCGCACACGTGGCACCGAGAAACTGTTCTAAATCGCAGCCTGTTCTAAACGCGCGAGGAAATTAAGAGGACGAGTTGTAATATACATAGTAAGGTAATGAGATGCACTAAGTTCCTCGATTCGGAGAAACACGCTAGCTTTGTTACTCGGATTGTCGTGTAATGCTATTTACGCTAAAGTTGTCTTTTAGGGCACGCTGGAATAATTGAACAAGTTAGGAAAGTACTGCGAAAGCAGATAGAATAAGGCGATTTTTTTTACAAAAAAATGGAATTTTTACAATAACGGATTTCTTCCATCGATCGTAGTTTAATATTAATGGAATTTTAGTATAACCAGCTGATTCCCATTAAAAGCATTGAGCTCGTTTCCGTGATAGTCGAGCGTTTGGACCCAGAAAAATTACCACTTTTTTCCGATAAAAACTATAAATTTGCGCTAAATCTACTCGGATTTGAATTCCGTCTTCATAAATAAGAAACTACAATTTCTAAACTTTCCGATAGTCGTGAGTTCGAATCTTGACGGGACATATTTTAAAAAGCAAATGTAGAAACCTCTACACCGATTTACGTGCTTTTATTATGGGGCAATAATGGGGAAAAATTGGCCTCAGCATCTGATCTCGCTCCACCAAATTCTTGCCACATGTAACTCTCATATGTAGTAACGTATCCTGCAAATGTGGTTCCTCTTAAGTTAAACCGTTTCAGAGATATCGACTGCACAGTCGGACGGGCGGACAGACAGACAAAGTGAATGCATAAGCAATTTGTAAAAAAAAATCGCAAAAATTAGCGAAATTTCAAGATTCTCTAAATAAAGAATTTATAAGGGCATCGTGTAAAATAGGAATTCTAGGCGTCTTTTATGAACAATTTTAGCGACAAAACATTTTAGCATCTCGCATGAAATTTATGCGTAACCCAGCTTAATTGAAGTAAAATTTTCAACTGATCCGGTCGTACTAACCCATACACCTATATAGGTGCATTAATCCTGTATTTCCTTACACAACAGTTTTTGACGACGCAATTATCACGCTGGAACATTTTGAAGGAAACAATAAAAAATATAACGTTTTTTAAACAAAGTATTTATTTTTTAAAGATTTATCGAAAGGTTTAGAGACTGTGAAGCGCTTGTTAATAAGGACATGCTAGTGTTACGACGAGAAAGTCGGTCGGAAATCTCAATGCGCGATGTTTTAAGATGCATGGCTACTAAGCGTAAAAAGAAAGTCGTTTCAGCCAATTGTAACGAAGATACATTAATTATAAAAAAATTCTCATAAAAATTCGAGTATTCATTATATAGAAACCTAGTGGTTCGGTAGAGAAAATTTCGACCATGAATGACAGAAATCTGAAATTTAAAACTATGGATAGCGGTCCAAATATTTAGTTTAGCCTATTGCCGAATTCGTGTTAGATCTCGCATTGGTATAGCCACCATTTAACGTACATTTCTGAACAATTTTGCTTAATATAACAAGAATATTTTGGGAAACATTGGAGACCAATTATGACACATATACGCAACTGGGAAAATAAATAAAGATTACTGCCATATATTTAAGTACTTAGAAGCTCGTTTGAAAAGCACTTCAGAGAGAGTAGTAGCCGGAGGTAAATATTGGAGGCCAAGATAGTTAAATGTATCGTTCAAATATCTACCGCTGCTGTATCTAGAGGCAAAGTTTTTCTCATGCTTTTCACTTTAGTTCGTCGCTCTTGTAATTACTTTCTTGCTTTCACGACTTAACTCGATAATGGTCAGCTCTTATTGCGATGCTTCTTTTCCTATGTATTCTAACAGAAAATCCAGCCGCCTTAATTATTTGCGGTGTCTAAAGTGTCTAAAATAAATCCTTATGCATCGTCGACATTTATAACCTGTGATTGAAAAATGAGTGTATACAATGCTACATTCATCCATTACCTTCTGCATTTGTATTTCCTCTATAAAATGATGCTTCTATGCATCAACAACATACTGACCGAGCCGATCGCAGTTCTTAGTTTCCGAGGCATATTTATGGAGATCTCATTTCCATGATTCGCCGCTTCGTCAAGTATCACAGTGTATTTGTATCCTTTAGGTCGCGTAGCTGATTTTATGCAGAAGTAAACTTTCTCTTCGCGTTAGATATCATTATAACAGCTGATGTTTGGAAAGATTTGAAGGTCATTACAATAGCCAAAGAATATAAGACAATGGTACGATCATGCTTTTTGGAAAGCTCAACGACTTTACTGACGGTTTTGGTACGATTAATTGCAAGTATGCTACTTCCCACTGGTTCTTGACCTCCTGGGCTTTGTCAAATTCAAGTTTCCAGGCTCGACATTTGAAAAGAGCTTGTTAATATGAGATAACAGGCAAATTAACCGACGGTTTTCAATGGCCTATTGTCTACTGTTCTGTGAATGAGGTTTGCGTGTATGCTCCCTTTTACGCCCGTTCTCCGGATCATTTCGTGTCCTGGATCTCTACCAGATATTTTTGGCTATGGGTCTCGTTGCGCTCTTTATAATATTTCCGATTTTTGTACAATCGCAATCCCTTAGTTTAAATCGCTTCTAGTCGAATGCAACATGGTTTCATTTCTCTCGATATTGCGCGAATCATCAGTTCGAATTTCCAGATATTTGGGTTTTCTTTTGTCTATTCCTTTATATTTTCAGTGACTTTGTTTTTTATAATCGAAATACATACACTTTTGTGTTGCCAGGATTCTTAATTTTTGTAACTTTTCTCACTTTTCTAGAAATTTGTTTTACAAACACTTAGGGAATCAGACGGCTTGAGTACTTAATTATCCAATTATAGATGGGAAATCATTCGACTAACATCATACGTCTGAAAATATTTTATTAAAAATTTCTCAAATTATTCTGAGATCGGCCTCATTAATTTTCCCCCCGATTTTCTTGCACTTTTTCGGGAAGTGGTAACCAAGGTTTCGCATATTCATAAATTCGTTAAATACCGAGATATCGGTTAAATTTTTACTTGAGAACTATACCAACTTTACGATTTAGGTTTGCATATTACACCTGCAAAAATACGAACTTTATAATTTTGAACGATTTCCATAAATATCCGTAAGTGCTATTTTTCCATTAAATTAACTATGGTAAAGTAACGGAAAATTATGACGTGAGGGGGGTTGTTATTTTTAACAAAAAAATAAGGCATTATTTTGAATAGGGCTGGAGAAATGTATGTAAGAGTATATAATAATCCACTTTTTTGATAAACGTACAAACGCACGCAAAATGACACTTCAAGGGAAGACGGGCGAACAAAATTTCGTCATAGAATTTTGATTTAATGAAATTTAAGGCGAAATAGTGAGAGCAGAGGTGATGAGTAAATAGATAAAATGAGATGGAAGAAATAGGGAAGAGTATCTGTATCCCGTGCAAGCTTATAGCGACTGAACACGATAAAAAATTGAAGAATAGAAACGAGGAAGAAGTTTAAGAACGTGGCGAGTTTCAATAAATGACACACGATAGAAATTCGGAAAATTTTGAGAAAAAGACCTAACAGAAAATTAATTATTCAATATAATTGAAACGAAAATATAGGTATGATGGCATAAGTTAACACTGACAACAAATGTTCAATAAAATAAAAACGAATTTATAGAGAGAGTATCGGAATGCTATTTGATTCCATGTCAACCATGCAATGAAAATTTATAGTGCCATTGTTTACTTATAAAACCAACCTCCGATAAAATCCAACTTATCTCTGATCTCGGGAGAAGTTCGCATCACAGGTCTATTGGTTAATCAGGGTCGAAGAAACGTTTAGTTATTTGATGCAAATAATGTTATTTTATCGGCTATTTAGACAAATTTTCATCTCATTCTTGGTGCTTTCATCGTATATTTTTTTTAAATATTTCATTTTATGATAGATGAACTTCCTTTTACTTACATAAAAAGCTCCCACTCTATAAATGAATCAAATATTTAGAGAGCTTGAGAAAGTACAAAGAACATTTAACATTTCAGAATATCAGGGATGGGAATGCAGGGTGGTCGAGGGTACGCCTTACCAGTAGTCCCGTCAAGCAGAAACAAAATTTTTAGTATATTACCGTGAATCTCTTTCACTGCGCCTCATTTCAAGATTGTTTTAAACGAAATTATTTGTTCAAATTTCAGATAACATACTATTTGAGGTTTTCGATATAAGAGAAACGGAAGGAATTTTCAGTTTTGAGAGTACAACCCGTCTTAAAAACTGATTTCCATCCCGACAGAATAACAAGTAATAGCTTTAATTTCACTGACGATACACTTTTGACTAAAAATTTCTTTCATAGAGGAATTTCAAACAGCATTGTAGAAAATTTAAAAGAAATACAAACTTTAACCCATAGTGACATTATACACAAAAGCTCATATAAAAATTATTTTTTCAGAAGACAACTAATCATCAACCCGCCAACATTTCACTGCCAACGTGTTCCTTCAATTACACAGTAGTACAATGTGATGCCAATAGATGTCAGGAGCTGCTTGAAATACCTTTCGGCAGTCTGTGATACATTTAAGCCGAAAATATATTTTTGATTTTTTGAAGCTTATTAAAATCATTTCTGAACTGTGCCATTTTGATTCATATCGGTCCTAAGTGCTTTGTAACGTAGCGACACTTAGATGCGTATTTGCGAGGGGGATGCATAAATCGGGGAGCTATTTGTAATTCATGTGATACAGTGCATTTTTTTTGCAGTTCGCGGTTTGTTCATTTTTACATTTTTTTTAAATTTATCTTGCACTAAGATGTTGTCAATGATTTAGCAAGCATGTCACATTGAATAGTGTCTGTGAGGCAATTAAATATTATCTCTGTCATAATTATATTTTTGATTAAAATTTGATTGCACAATATGCCAGATTAATGTTTTGTTATATTTTAGTATGGTCGCAATTGCTTGCACTTGCGTACCATTTCATTGTTGCCTTCGATAGATAAAATTGTGGACGCGACGATCCATACGATACATTAATTAATGTTTCAATTTTATTCCTAAATGAAGCCACCACTCAAAAGTAAAATAAAACTCACCATCCGTTCAAATAAAAAGGAAAAATAATTTCATTTCGGTATCTTGAAATCGTTTATCAAAGTTATCTGCCTCTGGTGAATCATTGCTTTACGTATCCATGGATAATGTTCTCCACTATAGCCCATATCCGTTTTTTCGTAAGAGAAAATGAAAAACCTTTTAAAACAATTCGATTAGAAATAAGAATTTTTAAAACAAACTAGTTTTTGTGGCCCTGCAACATCTTCAAGATGCAGTGAAATTGCTCACAAAAAATTGTTTCTTTTTATGTTTCGGACTAACGAGTCCATTTGATAGAGTTGGGCCTTCCGCTGTTGGTTTCATTTATCCATTTGTTTATACCTTTCAAGGTTCCCGAAGAGATTTTTAAATGATCTAGATATAGCACATTTTCAGCTGATAAGTGACATCCATCCCTTATAGCAGAGATGGCCAAAATTTTCAGAACGAGGGCCCATTGTCAACTTCCGCTCTCCTTCCACAGGAAAATATAACTGAAGACTAATGTAGCTAAACGAAACGGCTAATTTGGGGTCAACCGTAACTGTTATACATTTATTTATATTTGTCTATTATTGGAATAATAGAAAGGCAAAAACGAAAGATTGCTATTATAATTTTCAATCTTCATTTATGTTGCATCGCGATATTTAATAGTTAAATCATGGCGGGTCAAATGTGGCCCGCGGGCCGTAGTTTGGGCACCACTACATTACTCGTATAGTTACGCAAGTAAGATTAATAACACAGGAGAATCGCACTCCAATTTCCTTAAATAACTCAAGCTGATTTCCATCAGAATAATTACATATAGTTTCTTTAATTAATGGTATAAAGCATATTTTTACAGAAAACTTTTAAAAATTTCGCGTTGTGTTACGAAGTCATCCGAATCCAACACTTATTACAATACATTGCATACATTCTGCTTCATAAAATTTCCAGTCTTCAAATTAATCTCTTTATTGAACAAGAGCAATGAAAATCTTCTTTTTAATTTTGAGGATTGTCCTTAGCTAGTATAAATGAACAAGGAGACGAAAATAAGAAAAATACAAACGAATACTGATAAAACACGCTTTTTACCGCTCAGAAGGCAGTTTCTTTTCTTTAAGGTCTTACATACTTTCATAAGAGCTCAATTACCGCCGTTGTGAAGTTTGATCTTCCTAGTAGAGCACAAGGACGAAAGAAACATTTCCCAGGTACGTAAGAAAATGGAATAATCGGCTTATCTGTAATGAGACCAGAGGATGTATCCACGTACATGTGGGTGTGCCCGCGTACATCCATAAACGTTCATATAAAGGTAAAGTATAAGTAGAGGAAGGCGCGGCTCTGCAAAATTATTCAATTACTTAGATGTTAAACAAAAACATGTTCATATAAGCGATTGCTTTCTCAACAACATTTATTAGGTTAGTATACTCTTGGAACCGGAATTTTGGAACAGCGACATTGGATGAAAGACAGAGGAAGAGAAAGCGAAGGTTGGTAAACGATCTATGTTCGGGTTCTTCCCAGTATCTATTATAAATAACTACTTCTTACATATACACGAGGAGGTTATGAAACCCAAGGTGCTTCTAGAAGGGCTACAGATCTGAAATATGGCATGACGATTAGATAGGACCGACAAAAAAATTCCGAAATCCAAAAAGATTAATTGCTATTGTTTCATTACTATCCCACAAGAAGAGCATGAAAATCAACACAGTGATTTATAAAACCAAATTTTTAAATTGGTAGATAAAATTGAGATGCGAGCCTGAAACACGAAGAGTTCTATATCTGAAAGAATTAAGTTTATTTTTTATAAGGCAAAATTCAAATCAGTGCGAAATCAACGTTAATTTTTGTTTTCAACGATAAAAAGTAGTGTTACACATGAACGTGGATAAATTTACCGCGTTATTTCTTCTATTATTAAATTCGGTAATATTTTGTTTTATTTTGCTAATTGTAAGAGGATTTCTCCCATTAACTTAAATGAAGAACTGAGGAGAATTTGGGATTTGATAACCTGTCATATAGGTAAGTTTAGCTTATATTAATATATTTTTATATGGTTATACCGCCACATATTCGGTCACTAGAGCCTCTTTTGTAAGTGGCACCAACGTGGAAATGTATGCTTAAAATTTCAGCTTTCCATCTCAAAAAAAAAATAGTCGTTCCCTGTCCGACACTGTATATTTTTCAAAACTCAAATCTAAAGAAAAAGAAATGACAGCAGTAAAGACGTTTCAGCTCTCTATCATTACGATTTCGTTACAGTTTCAATTTAAGCAAGTACACAGACAGAAGGACGGTAAGGCAGACACCAAAGTGAAATTATAAACGCATTTTTTTAAACCGCGCTAAACATGGATTTTTCCAGTTTTTAACAATGAAAACGTTAACTTCCATGCCAACGAGGCCAATGCTTAAAAATGGGAAGTACAGTAGAACCCCCGTTAACCGAGGTAATCAGGACCGAGCCTACCTCGGATACCGAAAAACTCGGTTAATACAGAGGTTAAGGTAAAAATAGAGATTATGATCGGAAAAACATCGTAAAATTAACACAAATATTTAAACACACTAAAGTCGTTTAAAAAGCATTATTAAACACTAGACTAACCTTTACTTTTTCTCAAAAAAGTCTGTCAGAGTCCTCTGTTTTATCTTGTTTTCTTTTTCGCAGCAATATTCCTCCAGCGCTTAAGCAGTAGTAAATCTGCCGGCGTCGCTTCCTCTTGTTGTTCGATGTAGGAGATTGCAGCCTCTATTGCCTTTAGTCCATCAGAATGAGATATTTTGGCTTCTTCTTCCTTCGCTTCTTCTTCATCACTCTCCTCCTCTCCCTGTTGGGCCACCGCCTTTACTATCATTTCATCTGAAAGTTCGTGTTCATCATCTGCACACATCCATTCAGCTATGTCATGTGCTTCAACGGGTCCAGAGACTGGAAGTTTTTTTAGCAAGTTCAAAAAGAGTCATATTGTCTTCATCATCATCTTCTCCTTTATCATCATCAGCGTTTTCTTCATTCTGTCTAGGCCTGTCAATTTCAATCAACTTCCTCCATGATTTTTCTAAGGTCTTACATTTTCCCACGCCTCAGCAACCCAATAAACGACATCCTTCAGCGTTATTTTTTTCAGGCAGTCTTCAACTGTAAAATCTTCTTCCACACCTTCAACGAGTGCTTTCAGTAGGGACCTTCTGTAATTTCTTTTGAGGCTCTCGAGTACACCCTGATCTAACGGCTGAACAAGTGAGGTGACGTTTGGGGGCAAAAACATTGCTTTAATATTGCCACTGACCAAAGATTCAGCATCTGGGTGGGATAGAGCATTATCAAGCAGTAATAAAGCTTTTCTTGGAAGTTTTTGTTTCTTTAAAAACTTTTCAACAGTAGGAACAAATTCGTTATCAAACCAGTCTTTAAACAGAATCGCGTCCATCTAGGAACTTTTTTGGTGTTTATAGTAAACAGGCAAGTTTGGCAGATGAAGATTTTTAAAGGCACGGGGATTTTTGAACTTGCCTATGATCATGGGTTTCAGTTTTAGGTTGCCTGATCGTTTGAGCAGGCTAGCACAGTTACCCTCTCTTTTTTTTTGTAACCAGGCGCAGACTTCTCATCTCGGGCTGCTAGAGTTTTTGATGGGAGCATCCGATAATTCAAACCAGTTTCATCACAGTTAAAGAGTTGGTCTAAAGTCAACTCTTCTTTTTCGATCACTTTTAAAAAATTTTCTTTGAATCTTGTCACTTCTTCACAATCCCCAGATAATTTTTCCCCACTTATGCATAGCTGCCTTACCCCATACCGACGCTTCCAACGGTCCAGCCACCCAGAGCTGGCAGTGAATTCTTCTTCACCATCCTTGAAACGGTTATGAAATTCAAGAGCTTTGGCTTGCAACATAGGACCACTTACTGGAGTCCCTTTTGCTCTCATTTGAGTAAACCATAAAAAAATGGCCTCTGACGTTTTTTTTTTCAAAATCACACTTTTTCATTGTTTTTCGCGGGTTTTCAACACTTCCACTCACCTTCTGAGAGCACCACTTTTCGATTTCCCCCTCTTTCTTCGCCAGTCACTTCCCTTACGCCTAAATCAGCAGCAACTTTTCTGATTGATTCACCATTATCAACTCGCCTGATTGCCTCTAGTTTAGTTTCTAACGAGAGCATAACTCTTTTTCTTTTAGTACTCATAGCTAAAAATAACTTAAACACGAACACGTAAGAAAACATAACAAAAACAACGAAGCACGCTTACACGGTCTTCACAGGCCAGCAGACGGTCGAACACTGCTTGCGACATTTTGAAACAGTGACAGGAAACTACCTAGAGACGATGTATACAAACCAGCGAAATGAGAGGAATGAGACAATTTGAAACGGTAAAAAAACTAACTAGAGAAAATGTAATCAAATGAGCGAAATGATGGGGAATGACCTTGGCGAAGACCCACCTCGGTTAACGCGGAGGCTCGGTCGACCGGTGTCGGTTAAAAGGGGTTCTACTGTAATATTCTACATAAGGATAGCATTTATTTAATGTTTTTCATGAGAATTAATGCACTGCATTATAATTTATTCAATCATTATTATTCTACCTTCTGGTAGGTTTTAGGCACACCCAACTCAACTGTTCTATCCAATGACTTTCTCTTCGTGTTTCCATACCAATTCGTTCCTTCAATGCATCTAATATACCTTTCCTCTTCCTATCTTTCTTCCTCTCTCCTGACATCCTCCATTCTAAGACTCCCTTCAGCAGACCTATATTAAAATCAACGACGTAAACATAGGATGACATCATATTCCTAACACGTTAAATACCCTCGTTATAAAAACACATTAATCCTTTCATTTATTGATATAAAAATCAAGTGAAGACAATGTATTTTATATTTCAAATATTTATTAAATTCATTTAAAATTAGTTTGACAATAATAGGCGAACGAAGCGAACCGTCAGACGGGGTAAGGACCACAAATGGCCTGGGGCAAAGTCCCTAAGTAGTATATACCAGAAACTCAATAAGAACTATATTACGGAATTTATCCCTCCTTCATCGTACTTATTAGCTTTATTATACCTATATTTTACATAAATAAAGCTTCAGGAACCTCACTGACTGATACAACAAATTTCTAACTTAAATAGATACAGCGGGCACGCAATTCAGCAAGATGGTTGGTCAATAGAAGAAACCGAAGGTGTAACATCGAAATTTAATAAGTTTCCAATTATAAACATTTCTCCAACCCATTGCATTCTTCATATACTCATATAGAAAATACTGAAGCCAGTAGAGGGAGTGGTAAAGTTGCATTTGTAAAATGTCTCAAATTGATTTACGAACTCGAAACTTGCAATCTGAAAGAATGAAGTCTAATTTTTTCGCGTCGCGTCGTTAAGTTGAAAAATCACTTCAGAATCCGAAAAAGGGTAGTAGCATTTTTACTTTCTCATACGAAGTATCGAGAAAGTATTGTTATCGCGAAAAAATTCGACCTTGAGATTTTTACGGAAATATACGTTTTAGGTGTCGCTGAATCCGAAAAAGTGGTTTTCGCAATGCCGTCTGTCTGTCTGTCTGTTGCTGGCTCTGGAGCCTAGGGTAGAGCGAAAATGAATGAAATCTCGTACTTAGGCATTTTATCATACTGAGCAGAGTATACTTAGAAATGGTTGACATTAATCAATAATTAAGAGTAGTTTATTCTACGCATTTTAACAACAATCCGATTTTCTCAAAAACGGCTCTTATAACGATTTTGATCAAATTTCGTACAGTTGCTTGAGTTTACGTCTTCAATAATACTGTATAGCTCATATTTCACAAAAAATGAATATAATGCTAGTTTATTCTAAGCAACTTTAACAACAATTACATTTTCTCAAAAACGGATGTAACGATTTTGATCAAATTTCTTACATTTACTTGAGTATATATCTACAATAATACTACGTATTTCATTTTTCTCAATGAATGAATATAAGGATAGTTTATTCTTGGGCAACTTGAACAAAAATTGGATTTTCTAAAAACAGGCACACACGAATTTAATTTTCTAAAGATAACTAAAGTGTATGTATTAGTGTATGAGAAAGTTTGTTCAATGTATGTTGTACCGATTTTTTTTATTAGCGCGTTTATTTTTCTTATAAATTTCTACAAATCTAGAGATTCGAAAGAAACATAATTTGAAAAAAAAAAACGATGGGTATCGAATTACAAGGCATTAAAAGTAATTTGAAAATTATTTCAAGAACATGAGTTACGATGTCTGGTAGATATTTAACACTCGTGAAGAAAGAGACATACCCGAATTCTCTCGGAATTTTTATTAGTAGCAAAAGTTCAAAATTGCCGAAGAAGTTAATAAACTGAAAAAGGAGCAGTAAATCTTTTTCTTCGACATTACATTCCTATAAAGACTTATATATGCATAAAATCGCTAACAGTAAATCACTTGCAGACTTAACCACTGTCAGATACTGTTTTTCGGTTAAAAACTGAAGGGGCAGTTTGAATGACCTGACTTGAATCCGCAGTCCAAAGTATTATTTTACGCGACTAGCTGCAATGGGTTTAAATTGGTGGGCAGATTTTAAACGAGTTACAACGTGAATTATGTTAATATATTGGGATTGTTAAGATTTGTGGAGAGACAGTCTGGATACTCCACTGGTCCCAGAGATGTTAACAACCGCTTATTGAGAGGTCAGAATTGTTATATGTAAATAACAACTTTGAGAATTTTAACCAACAGAAATTATTTTTTCACAGTAAAGGGAGAGGTTATAAGATTAATCATCGTATTTACTGTCTGTGTTACTTACAAAAAAGTGCCTCTCAATATGTAAATTGTGCTTACCTAAGTGCTTTATAATGTCACGTGAAATTCGTCTGTAATTATGATCGGGAAATGCGATGTAGAAACGCATTTATTTTAGATACGATGGACAGCCATGAAATGAGGAATGGTTTAAATGCCAATTAGATAAAAATATAATGTTTTGCAGCGAAATGAACTGCAATATTTGGAACATAATAATATTACGTGGAAATGGCGTAAAATCATCGTTTTGAATTATGTTTTAAATGAATCTGTATGGGAATTCAAAGGAAAGCATACATTTTTAAAATTCCTCTGAATTATTACCGTATAATTTGCACCGCAAAACTACGCAGTTGCGTTTAAACTGGCCGAATAACAGTTCAATGAACAAATAGAATCGTGGATAAAATTCGATTGCCATGATAACATCCCGCTTTGTTTCTGCATGTGTTGGTTTCCATAAAATTTTTGTTTATATACACTGTTACTCTTATTATACAAGGCTATCAACAGGTGGTAATTCATAAATTACTAATTTTGCTCACTGTGACACATAATCGAGACCTTTCATTTAAATTTAAATGCACAGTTGGACTATATAATAGAACATTTTCCATCTTGAACTTCTATAGTAATAGGTTTGATAAATAAGATTCCTATTTTCCGACTTTTAAATATTTACTTATTTTTATAATTTCACGAGTTGTGAAAAAACTGGCAATCGACTGGAGTTTAAATTTTACAGTCTCTATCTACATCACAAGAGAGCTCTCTCAAAACAAAGAGTTCAATATTGAGATTTTTTAAAATTTCCTTACCCAGGAAAAAAAACGCATATACCAAGAAGCTACTGCAAAACTCAACCAATATAGGTTATATAACATCAGTCGACTAAATAGCAGCAAACGTCAGGAGGCAGTAATGAAGCAAACATATTCAAGGTGAGCTTAATGAAACGTACGAATCGATAAAGATCAATTACGAACAAAACAAAATACAAAGAATCGAAAAGGTGACAAATACTATATGATACTATGACAGGAGAGGTATATCAGAAGAATGAGCTAATCCTGTTAAATTCACTACCTGCCAACATATACCATACTGAATTTATCAACAAAGACCTTCGTTGCCCTCACGTGCCAACGTGAAATTAAAAATAATCGCAATACCTCTGTCAAGTTACATAGCTGCAAAAATGCTGCTACCTAAATTATAAAGAGCAAAAAATGTTTTTATAAATTTTTGAGCATACAAACTTTGTTGCCTTTCATTAAAATTTCTAATGTTTATATCATTGCAGCACTTAGGCGGCATACGGTAGTATGCGCCTACATCATTGTTTCCCAAACTTTTTGAACACGCAAACCCCTTTTTATAATGATCCAAATATCGCGAACCCCCTCCTAAAAATAAAAATTTTCAAGGATTATCTTTCTTACCTGAGTATAAATTATTAAAAAATATATATTCTAAACAGTTTTTATATTTATTGATTTAAGTATACAATATTTATTATAACATTATTTTCACCTTTTATATATAATTTTCCGTTGCATATTTGCGTGTTTGTAACCTTGCGGCCATATTAGTAGTAAGGGGAGCAGCATAATTTTTATTTGCATATTAAAATTACGAAGAATTATCATGAAAAGTTGAGAATTAAAACAACCCAGAAGTACAAAATTTACTTTTTTTTACAATTTGCGTACAATATTGTCTCAACATTCGTCCTTGTTCCTTTAGTTAACAGTGCATTACAACTATATTATCCGCCATGATATCGATTTTGCATTGTTTAAAGAAGACAATGATCTTCTATCAACTTATTGCTTACAAAGACGAAGGCCTATACAGCTTCCGTTGTTACAAAAGGCTCCTCTACACAGTGAAAAGGGAGCGATGATTTTTATTCCTAAGGCTGATAAATAGGTTTAGCTCCAGAAACATTCTTTTCCTGCTTCAAATAAAAGTTTGATATAAATATTGTTTAACTAATGGATTATTTTGCATTTTAATAAAAAAGTAGTTATATAGAATTTGTTAAAAACTTGAATGCCAACAAGGACCAAATTAAATGATTTACCAAAAAACTTTGTTCGCCATTACGGATTTTTTTGCCGCGAACCCCCTAAGACATCTTGCGAACCCCCTGAGGGTTCGCGAACCACACTTTGGGAACCACTGGCCTACGTACTGCTTAACTACATTTCCTAACAAAAAATATATATCTGCAATTTTTTATCAATCTTCGTCATGATAATTTATTAGCACTGCGACTTTCTTGTCACACGGTAATAATTAGTATTTGTGAATTTTTGCCAGAAATGCGAATTTTCGTAATTAAATTCGGCTGGAATCGCCGGTAAGCTTGAAAACCACTGGTATAAACTGTTATTTTTTATAACATTCAGCAAACATGGTCTTAACCAATCCCTACACATAAGCTAAACAAATATCTCAGGTGATTATGTCCTATTAGGAGCGTTAGTCTACCCCATAAAAACAGGAAGATTCATTATCTAAATTGTACTAATAAGTGGATGAAGCAAAAGAAGCACGTTTTCGATATATTTTAAAAACTGCATTCATAACATTTTTCAAAAACTTTACATAAACATTTAAAAGCACATTGTGGTGACCTCTTATACTATAAAAATAGGGAGTGCGCCAATGAGACGAATCTAAGGGGGGCGCCTTATATGAAAAGTAATTGCTAATTACACTGACTTGACATGGTTTATTTGCGTTAATCATCGCTTGAAAGGTAGCTACTAAGTCTTTGGAAAAACTACGAAGGTGTTAAACTAAGAAACTGGGTCCTTACAAAGGGGCACCAAAAGAGGGGTTTGTACCTTCCATAGTTTCACATATGCCCCAACAGTCATCATCGTCATCGTTGTTTCTTACGGTCATTTGACCAAGCGGCGTGCAGATTAATAGAGCGGGTATGCATCCTGCAAGTGACGTCTCGTGTCTTATTAAGCCTCATTGCAGAACATCGTAACTTCGAAAAGTCTCGACCTTAAGTGAGAAATCGGTCATAAATAAGCGACATGACCTCGAAAATATGTTAAGCAAGAGAAGCCTGCATTGATAAGTGAAAACCTGGAAGAAGGGCATGGTTGATGCGACACTCGGTCAGAGCTACATGCAAATTAAAAGTTATAAATTTACTAAATTAAAAAAGAATTATATTTCATAAAAGATTTAGAGCAATATTTTAAATAATCCAACTTTCTGAATGGCTATATATGACACTTATGAAAACAATACCTTAAAAGATTAAAAGCTTCCACTTAAATTTTAGATATTAAAGACTGTAAACGGGGCCAGATAAAAGTTATGAGGAGTCTAGGGCAAGGGCTGGCGCCAGGGATGAGTCGGAGAGGCGATGGCTTCAGGTGGCATTTTTCACTTTTTTTCCCTTTCTTATTATTTTTGGAGGCAGTGATTCTCTCGCTCACCTCGGGTGCCATTTTTCATTGCACCGGCCCTGTCTAGAGGTTATTGTACAGTAGTACTACATTCAGTTTTTGTTTCAATGTGGAATGAAGGGCCTAAAAATATGATTACCTTATTTCTCTACGAGGCAATCTGCCTATGACTGTAAAGTGTTATTCACAAAATGCTTTCAAAAAGAATATTATAATAATTTTATATTTTTCAAAAAAAAAGTAAAGTTAACTTCATTTTATAATATTCTATAGTTTGATGTACATATAGGCAGGGCCGTAGTGACCACTTTTAGCACCCTGAGCAGCGGATTTTTTGACATCCCAAGATGATCTAATAAAATGATAAGTGCATATTTTTAAAAGGGTATTTAACTAAAATAAACAATCATTTCTTTAAAGATTTATTTTTTGGGCTTTACTTGCAGCAAACATATTATGTCACTGAAATCTATCTTTTTAGCAGTGTCATATTCAATAGATAGGATGGCTAGACCAGAAAGTCTCTCTTGGTTCACTGATGACCGTAGATAATTTTTTATCAATTCGTTTACTTAAAAAACACTCTCCAGTTGAAATTGGTATGACAAATGTCAAGAAAATTCTCAGCAAAATTTCTGCATTGGGAAATGAACTTAAAAAGTTCATATTCTTGAAGAAATTCCAATATTTCTTTTTGCATAGTTTTTACACTTTTTATTGAAGGCATGTGGTGTTTCAAATTGTGAACTTCTTTGATTAACTTGCTTTCATCCACATTGCTTTTATACAAACTAGCAGCAGTTTTACAGGAATTTATCATTTCATTATCAATCATATTCTATAAAGCACAACTTAAAATTTTAAATCATTATCAATTTCACATAGAGATGCAGAGACAGTTGCATTTGAAGAGAATTTATTGCCTGATGAACTGCATCATAGATATTATTTTCTGTTATTTCAAGTATTGAGGTTGCCTCAGATTCCATCATGTCATGAAGTATTCTTTTTCTCACTCTTATTGTTGGAAGCATAGCAGGTATTCCTTTTTCATTGCAAAATTTCTTTGCCTCTTCCAGTCATGATTCTGAACTTCTTGTCTGGAACCATATTGCTGATTATGTCAACGGCTCTATCCACAGTTACATCGGCACCCTGAAGCAATTTAGTGAGGTGGTTGATCTTCTGGAGGCAATTGTCCCAAATTAACAAGAAACATATTAATTGCATGTCGATCTGTTTTAGAAAACCTTCAGCATCTGTGCATTCTTTAATTTTATTAACACCCTATAAACTTCTTTCAATTGTAACCTCAATGAATTCACAGCATTTTCTCTTGATATCCATTGTGTTGTGCCATGTTTTTTCAATGTCAACTTAAGGACCTCCATGGGTGCAACCCATCTGATGTGGAACCAGCAAAATAAAAGAACAGTTTCTCTACCTTTGCAAAAAATTCCCTAATTTGAAGGTTAGTATTTTCAGTGTAATGATAAAAAGCTAAATTAAGTGAATGCTCTGTACATAGTATGAAACGTGCAAGACTTGGAACCATCTAACTGAGCTCAACTATACTTCCAGATTTTAGCTATCAAAGCTTCTGGTGCAGTGGTCATTCGAGTTAACAATTTAATCCTAACTAGAAAAATTAATTAATTTTTTCCTTTTGAGTGCATTGAGAAAAGTTGTTTCTCTTTAATATTTTAAACTATTTATTTTATTGTAGTCTCCAGAGACTGTTTTGAAAAAAATCATTGATAATTGCTGCCTCATTTTAGGACGAGTGTATTTCATGCTGTCATGTTTAATCATTGTATGTATGAATGAATAAGGCCTCAACTTCTGTTGTAGCTGCAAAGTGCTGAATTACAGACAATCCAGAGATCAAGTAAAATTTACATTAGTAGGCAATTGTAATCATAACCTTGTGGAACTGTTCCATGATGAACAAATAATCAAAGCTCACCCCTCCCATTCCTTCTCACTCAATCTTAAACTTCTTCCCTCCCTCCCCTCTACTTTCTACTCTTCCCCATAGACTATACACCGTATTTAATCTATTGTAAGCCGACCCCCACTTTTTACAAGGACACGCGAGAAAAATTCCATGTTTGGGTGTACAAGATTATATGAACTTCGAAAAGAAGTTTATTTATTTTTGTCAAATAAGAACTCTGAGTTTTCTGTTTATATCAAAGCGATTGACTGGTTGGCAAAACTTGCTTATTTGTCAGACATTTTTAGTTTATTAAATGAGCTTAATTTAAGTCTACAAGGTCCAACAAAGACTGTTTTTGATATGTACAACAAGATTGATGCTTATAAGAGGAAACTCGTGGAATCAAAGAAGGGAAAAGCAATGCCTGAATATGTTCCTTACATTATCAGACATAGTAAATGAGAATTCTATTGATGTTAAAACAGGAGAGTTATTTGATTGCGTATCATCTTATATATTAACCCTTAAAGAGAAATGTGTTAAATATTTCCCCGACGAATCTGACCCTCGCATACGTTACTTATGGGTTTTGGATCCATTTTCTGACCATGATGATAACCAGTTGTCACTTGAAGAGGAACAGTCACTAATTGATATAGCATTAAATGCCCAATACAAAATTTTAAAAAAATAGCACTATACGACTCAAAAACTTTTGGATAAAGATTAGAAATGAATACCTGATACTGAGCCCTGAAGATTCTCCTTCAATTCTAAATACCTATGTGAATCAGGATTTTCAGCTGTAGTTGCTACAAAAACAAAGGACAGAAATAGTTTAAAACTGCAATCAACATCAAGGTTATCTCTTACTTCTTTAGCTCCATATATTAATGAACTAATGCTGGATATTCAACACCAAGGTTCTCATTACAGCATACGTACAATCCATTCCCTTTTGTTCGTATAAAATAAATGTTTTATTTGTATGTTACAATCCTTCTGTATTATGTGTACATATAAAGGTAGTTTAGAAATAAAAGGCATTTTGTAATGTGCTTATTATGTTTGTTTGTAAAACTATTTCATATTACAAAAATTTCTTCTGTACAAATGTTGATAATTATTCTTGGAATAAAATAAAAAATAATCAGGTGATCCTCAAACAGACAGAAACATGCGTAATATATTTGAAAATGGTTAAATAAATTATGTAACCAAGTAACCCCTTTTCTTAATCGTAAATACAGTAAGTAGGTTAGTGTAAGAAATGAGGTGATCCGCAGGGCCTGGAAGGGTTGCTGAAGTGGCCTGCAGAGTTCAAAAGGTTAGGAAACGCTAGTCTAGAGCAGTGATTCTCAACAGGGGTGATGTCACATCACAGGGTGACACAAAAGTTATTAAGATGTAAATATTTTATAATTTCATAATGTATCACATCCTGTCTTATAAAATAAAATAAAATCAGGAGAATATGTGCACCTGTTTATTTTTAAAAAATACATGAATTTTTATCTTTATGCAGTAGGTAAAGCATAATTTATCTTTAAAGGTAACTTGAAGGAAATAGAACCGTAACAGGGTGATGCAGAACTTAAAATGGGGTAATGCAGACAAGGAGCAGTCCGTGGCCAATAGAGTAAGGTAAGCAATGGCACAGTTTTACTTTATGGAAAAGGAAGTAATTAGCGCTGTCAACCAGTGGGGGTAAGACAATGTGGAAGCCTCAAAACAACTCAACAAATATATCTCTAAAAATATTTAAACCAATTTTTCCCGACAGATGGATACAGAATGCAGTATTTTCATGTATTATTAGTCAAAAATTTCTGCTGTACCAAGAAACAGTCCAAATTGTGCTTACATCCCCTCCAATGGACACACATATGCCCTTCCCTTTTTCTCCACTCTCTCATTTCCAAGCATATTACCACTAGAGAGGCAGATCTGAAACTGCTTCTCATGCCCGCTCAATAACAATTTAGTAATGCCAAGCGCAGAGGCATGCCATGCCCAGAGCTGGCTGAACAATACAAACAGACCAAGCGACCATTTGGAGCGCCGAATTTTTAGGGGTACCAAATTTTCCTGGCAAAAATTTTTGGAAAACACCTTAATTTAGTTTTTCCATTCATATGTTTAGTGTTTGCAGCTGGCGAATATATGTGAAAAAGTGACTTCAAATGAATGTTCAGGGGCAATAACCGGGCTCTACTCCGAATGGTAAAATGGTATTTCCAAAAGCGGCTACCAAGAATACTACCAAATACAGATGGCTGAATGTGGTTTTTTGAACATTTTATTGCTGTGTCTTTGCCGACCGGATGAAAGCAGTTCTCACTGCCCCTAATATTTCTAGGTGATTCCCTCTGTGATTTGCTACCCCCAAGCAGGGCCGGCTTCAGACGGTAAGCAAGAGAGGCAGCCGCCTCAGGGCGCACAGTCAAGGGGGCAGCGGCGCCAAGTCCATACCGGGAAAATCAACTCGTGTAGGAATCAGCCTAAGCAGAGCTGCCCCAAGAGAAGCGGCCAAAGGAGAGTGTGGCATAAGACCGCTATTAACCTTTATCTACAGGAGGGCACGCCGGTGTGCCAGCAAATATGTGGGGCTATCTGCCGAACGGGCCACCGGTGGCACGCTTCCTTACGACGCCGCTCACTGATGTCTTTTTTGTCATAGAAACGAGATGCATAGATGAGATGAAAGACCAGACACCCCTCTTATCCTCCTCCTCTCCTAAAGCCGAAGGTCTTAACCTTATCCTACTATCGTTATTTTTCGATCACGTAAACTACTATCGTGGGGTCTAATATGACCCGATTTTTCAAAATTGAAAAAAAAATAGAAAATTGTAATTTTTGGGTTTCAATTTATATGAGAAAGTTTCATTTATAGAAAAACAAATACAAATGTATACTGCAAAAAAGAAAAACTGAAAAAACTCAAAAGTGACAGTTTAGAATGAGTTTTTTCATGCCCTGAAAGTTCTTGTTTTTTTCTTCATCCTTCCAGGTTGCTACTGCAATATAATTACGAATCTACTGAATAACTTTTAAAAATATTAGTTGTAAACTGTAAAAAATGACGATGATGTTTTTCAGCCATATTCCCACACCCGCATTTCAGTTTATGTCACTCTCATGTTCAAAGCTCGGCTCTTCTTCTTCGGATAGCATTATGGATTTTGTTAACTTAGTTAACTTATCCTGTAACATTAGCATCTGCAGAAAGATCATTTTCCAAGTTGAAAATCATAAAAAATTACTTACGTACAACAATGACATGATCGTTTAACTGTTCTATCAATAATGCCCATAGAGACTGATATTATGGAATCCTTGAAATATGAAGACATAATTGATGGGTCAATATGTTAACAAAATAATCCATATAAGGCAATGCATTTCCCTCGGAGATGAATTTTCAGGCGGTGAATTTCTCGTGGCGGTGGTTTTTCCGGCGGTTAATTGCTGTCGATGTATTTTCCAGATACCATAATTAATGAATTTACAACCATAAAATGCCGAAGAATGCATTTTCAATAAAGTACCTTTATATGCGCAATGGAAGACTGGTTTTTATAGATCAGTATTTTAAATTTGAATTCCTGATAATTGTAAAATGAAAATTGTTAGTAGATTGCATTTATCATTTATTTTTACTATGACTATATTCTTGACAGTATTTTGATGTTATACTCTGAATATATATTACTTAGGTTTGCATTTTTCCATAAAATACTTGTATTTATCACGTAAAAATCCTTATATAAACTGTACACATCAAATTCCTAGATAATGATGAATTGGTGAACCATAAAGCTTGCGAGGGAGGGGGGGGGCAATATTTTTATCGCCTCAGGGCAGCCAAATGTCTGAAGCTGGCCCTGCCCCAAGGGTTTCTGTCTAGGTGCAATGCACCCCTTGCACCAAAGGTAGTCATGGGCCTGAAGAGAGGAGGCATTCCCTTAGGTTGGAGGGCGGGGGGGGAAGATAAGAATGATTAAGGAAGGTCATGCTTCCAAAGGAAACTTGGCATCGCCCATACCGTACTAGCCTGCTGCAGTCTCAGAGGCTGGTCAGCGGGAGTCATTTGCAATGGTGTCCAAGTGCAAGGAAATCTTTAGAAAGTCCAAGGAGGATATGGGATATCCCAAGATCCTCCCTCCTGCAGTTCCTCTTTGTTTTCGTGTGCATTCATTCAGGCATGTTCAAAAGTCTTGTTTTATTGGTTGCAGCTCTTGATTGATGACAAAATATATTTATATCTTTTGGGTTTCTTTTACTGCTTCTTAGTAATTGTTACCCAGTGTTAGGTTGCATTGAGGATGGGGTACATATTCTCACACCACTGTTTTCAACCCCTCCTCCTTCATCAATTCCTTCTCCCTTGCATTTTGCATTGATGATATAGAAAAAGAGCAGTGTGTCAGCATTAGTTCCAGTACGTCCAACGCTGTGGAAACATCAGTTGAGTGGTGTGCATCTTTTCGTGTTTGAAGAATCTGTTATCAAGTTACAGCAGGTTAGTTTTCCTTGGGAATAATTGATATGTTTTTGTCTTTGCTCAAGAAGTGATGTCAATATTTAGTGTAAATATTATTCATTAGTAAAAGCAGGTTTTTGATCCTGAGAGTTGGAGCTATACCTAATCTACGATCAATGGAGATTTTTTAAACCAGGAAGTTAATATATATTTATTCAATCTTTTTATATAGGTATATCTTTCACGTTGTGCGGTTAAATTATTTTTTAGTTTCATTCAAATAAGTTTGTTGCTATTATACTCTATCATGAACCAACCTCTGCTAAGTAGTTTAGTGTAGAGGTTTTTCTCTTTAAAATCTGAGGTAATTAACTCTATTATTGGGCAATTTTATTTCCTTTTAAGAAATTCATCCTGAAGGTCATTTTATATTTTCAATTTTAAATTGGTAACAAATTCGTAAGTTGCTCTTGTAAATGAAAGTTGTCCTTGACTTGTTGTAATGATTCCAAGTCATAGATGATGTTCATCTTGCTCTTTAAGTTCATAATCAGTCATAAAATTGGAGTCTCATTTATTCATGATAAAGCTCGCTTTTCATTCCAACCCATATTTTTTTAATCGTTTTTTTCAGAACGTGTTTCAAGGATCACTTCCAAGATAAGGTTTGATTCCATTCGTTTCGTTGCTTCTTTTTTCCCTGCATCATTCCTTTGCAGTATTCACAGACTCCCAAGTGCATTTTGCAATCAAGAATCAATTTAATCCTTTCTATTTCATTCCAAGAGCAATTTGTACCATTAGCTTTAGATAAGTGTGCCACTGCCTTTATTCATGCTTTTGGCAACATGTGCTTGTCTATGAATAAGGCAATATGTCGATGTTGCATTTTTTGATGCCTTCTTTATGAAACATACTTCACCAGCAAGTTTGCCAACCATTTATTGAGCCCTATCTGTGCATACATCGAGGCAATATTTCCAATCAATCAAATTTTCATTGAAGTAAATATCGCACAATTTATAATTTCTTTGTGACATTTCAAATTTATTTTTCGGTGAAAAATGCTTGTATTTTTACTAAACTGTTTAATCATAAAAATACACAAAACATCAAAATAATTACATCCTATAAAACTACTAAATTATCAAATTTTAATGCAAAATTTATGCAACGATGGGGCACCATAATTGAAATCTGCTTGGGGTGCCAAAATGTCTTGAGTCAGCCCTGGCCATACCTCACAGCCGCCTGTGTGCAAATATCTCATTGGCCGCCCATGTGTAAGTCTCTCATTTGCCACCCTTTTTAGGCATTCTTTACAAAACAAAACTAGAGAACTGCCTGTCTAGAGATTCTACTTGTGGTATCAGGTCAAAAAATACTACCTTCAGATTCGGTAAATCTAACTAATCAGCTGATCATAGATCTACATCAGTGGTCTTCAACCTTTTTTGAGTCACCACCCACTTTTACCATATGTTGTCCTTTAAAATAAGTTCACCGCCCACCCAGTGGCATAGTGAGGGTTTCTGGCACCCAGGGCAAAGAATAATTTTGCGCCCCCAGCAGCAAAGCGATTTATGGAGGGCGGGGGGGTGCAAATCGCACCTCAAGCTGACAGGTGCTAATGTGATATTTTTGCACCCCTCTGAACTCCGCGCCCGGGCAACTGCACCCCCCTGCTCCCCTTCACAATGACAATAAGCCCACCTACCGTATCAACTTAACAATAAAGTTTTTAATAAAAGACATCAAATTTAATTATGTTTATTAATCCCAAAACAATGTTAAAATAAGCATTTGGCATATATTTCAATGCACACTTTATTCTTGGTGCCTACAAACCAGGGAATCAATGTCTGGCTTCAAGTCTGTAAGGGTCATTCAAAGATCTCCTCTTTCTGTTATTTGTAAGCGGTTTGTATTTTTGGACAGGAAATTTTTGACTGCACTGTATCCCTTCCCGACTAGATATGAAGTTGGGAAAGCTAACAAGAGCAACGATATTTTCTTCCACAAGCGTGGATACAGAGGGGGCATTTTCTTGTTCTGCCGAAGTTGTACATATCCACCTAGGTTGAAATTGGCTTTACACTAATCATCATGAATTAATTCTATTATCCCCTCTTGATGTTCAATATCCACATCTCACACATTTGTGATGAATGGAGTCACCATTCAGGCATCTACTTTCAAGTCTATTACATCGCGAAAATGAGTCATCATATCAATTCTAACGATAGAAAGGTGATCTGCAAACTTGTCTATGTCTTCAGCTGTAAGATCATCTTTGATGTTGTGTAGTTCTGGAAACTGGTAAAATTCTTTTTGCAGGATGTTTTTTCTGAATAAATCCAATTTGTCAATGAATACCGAAATAACATTTTGCAATCAATGAGTGCCACTTGCTTTCCTTGAAGTCATAAGTTAACTTCATTAAATTTTTTAAATATTCCACCCAAGTAAAAAGCATCCTTTTGCACTGACTTTAAATCATTGCAAATGTCAATTTTGTTTTCATTAAGGTAAAATAATAACACGCTATCGTATAATTCTACAAAACATGTCAAACAATTCCCTTTCGAGAGCCAACGAACTTCAGTATGTAGCAACAAGCAAACAAACTGCTCATCATTATCTTGGCATAGCTGATGAATAATTTGATCATACTTTCTTTCCTAAATGGCACATACTAGTTAGGATTACCATATTCTGATAATAAAAATTTAATTTTAAACGTAAAATGTGGTATAATTTTTTAAAAAAAACAAGGTATCTAATTGCTTAAGTCTATAATGTTAAGATTTTGATGGGCATAACCAGAAAAAAATGAGTTTTATTTGCTAAAATCTCGGTAAATTTTAAGAAAATCCGGCCGTATGGTAACCCTAATACTAATGGGATTGTCATTAGATGAGATTACCGAATACGGTCTCAGTGGTAATAACAGTGTTTAAAAATTTATGATTTTATATATTTGATAAAATTAAACTAAAACACTTCGCTGCTTCTGCAAGAGAATCCGACCACCCTCATGGGCCTTTCCATTTTACTGCAGCATGGATACATTGTCACTAGTATAGTATGATATGATACTATAGTTAACGACAAACGAACTGTAATAGTTGAACATAAAATAGTTGTACAGAATATGTGTCTGTATCATTAAGCTTTTTTTATAGAATTTTATTTTTCGGTGTAAAAATTAGAATAGCATTTGATGAGTTCTTTAACAACAACCAAAAATCCAAAAACGCCCACTGATCTACATGAATGTTTGACGTTTGGGATGTTGATGTTTGTTATTATGTTTTTCAAGCTTTAGTATTTAATTTCTTGATCTATCAGATCAACTTTGCAAAAGCCACACAACATTTATATTAAGATGCAGTCAAATTTCGTTAATTAGTATCCTAACACTAGATATGGTATTAATATGGACATTTGAGAATCTATCATAACAGATGACATTCACTCCATGTCAAAATTTAATTTATTTTTAGGTTTTTAGTGCCTTTAATATAAAAGTTGTATAAACTAAAAAGGTTTTTTTAATTTATTTTTTAAATGAAACCTGTTAGTAGGGACCTGCGAATCGCTAATTTTCTTTCGAATCGAATCGACAATCTCGATTCAAATTCGAATCAGAATTCAAATCGAATTGGAGGGGCATATGACAGTTATGCATTTTTATATACTAACACCTACATAATTACAAATATGCATGCTTTTCGTGTCACATACATATGTTGAATGGTGATATAACTGATTAATGTCATGGCTAACAACATTAGTGTGAATTTTATTTTCAAGTGATATTTGATTGGAAGATAGTTTAATTATTGTTAAAATAAATTATTATAATATCGGTTGTGTTTGCTAATTAAGATCCGTTATGATCTCACCCGACCTTTACATAAAGTTTGAAAATATAGAGATATGCATATTAAGCTACAGTGCAGTTTAGACTGAAACAAAGAAAACTAGAAATCGGTAGTTTAGTAACTTTAATCTTTGCAAATCCTCTTGTTCAAATTTAAAAATTAACCCATTTAATTTCGACTTTCGGAGTTTTAATGATTCAAAAAGAAAGCTTTAACTAATATTTTTTATAAATTTAAAAAATAATTTTACTTTTATACAAAAACTAATTCTAATTTGAAGTATTTCTAAAAACTAAAACTTAATTAATAATTTCATAATTTCATTTTTTAATTTTTGAAAGCTGAAAGATTATATTTTAAGTATTTCTATTAACTAAAAAATACTAACAAAATAGTTAAAACTTAAAAGTCTAATTTTATTTCTTTATGAACTACAAGCTGTATTTTATTTTTATTTAATTATCAAACTGTAATTATTTTTGAAAAAGATCTATTTTTAATTATTTTTTAAGGATATAAGAATTATTAAACTATGTCTATTGACTAATAATTTGATTTAATTTATTTAAGAATAACAAATTTTAGCTTAGCCACTTAGAAAATTTACAAATTTAAGGTGTCAGGTGTGTGACTTGATGAGCTAGCTATTATACAAAAGTTTGTGATTATCTTAAAATTGTATTGGCGTACTCCGTAAGCCAACGCGCCAACTTAAGGATTAAGCAACTCAGTATAAACATGAGAGTAGCATTCATACCCACATTTACTCACAAACTAACAGATCTACCTTGAATTTCCCGTATAGTGAAATTAAACGGTATATCTTGTACATATTCAACAGGATATTAGAAATTTAATGTTATCAAATTATCCCTCGAATAACATTCCACAAATAACATGACCAACAATTTCAAAAAAAATTTATGTATTTACTTACTGAAAATTTTGGGCGATATCTGCTTTAGTCAATGCAACGTCCATTCGCAGGTACTTTACTCACAGGCACACACTGTTCTTTGCTACTGATTTGGGATTATTATGTGTTCATCACTGAACGAGCCTACGAAGTTCATAGATCCGTTCAAATAATAAAATGCGTTACTTTGTATCTAATTGCTATACAAGAGTTAACAATGTCTAAACGAAAGTCATTTTACTTAGAAGTGCGTGATGCTTTACTGGATGAGGGGAAAGAGGAAAAGGAGGGAGAAACATTAAACCGTCAATTAGACGCGACATACTTTGTTAGACGACCTGGCACGCGACGTATTCTGTTCACACCTTAAGCTTTGCAAATTAACTTAGTATACATTTCGTAGAATAATTGGTTCATTTTTTACCAAAATGATTTTAATTTATCATATTTTCTATTAATCACTGTGATAACAATGTCTCACTTGTGGCTGAAATCTGGCTGCGACTTGTGGTAAAGTGGCACGTGCCCTCTGTGCCCCTACCTTAATCCGCCTAAGCTCGTACCACCATATAAAGATGGTTGCTCTAGAGTAGTAGTAAAGAGCACTGCTGTGCAACCTTGCAAATATACATGTTCCGACCTGTATAAAGTATAAAGACGGTCTTGCAATTGATTCGACATTTACGAATCGGTCTCCTTAAATCCTAATCGAATCCGAATCCTACCCCCGATTCAAAGTCGAATCGAATCACGAAGCTTCGCAGGTCCCTAACTGTTAGTTTTGACTGGTTTTCACCCATTATCATTTACGTTGTTTGTTTTCATTATTTAAGATGTATGACCACTTCTTTGTGTTGGGACTTTTCACACTCAATGTGTACTTTTTTCCACTCTTCCACTAAGCTCCTGACTCTGTTAACACTGGCTCACTAGTGGCTATGAGAAACCAGGAGTACAAAGCCCTAGGTGATCACCTAGTCCACCTGGCCCTATATCCACTTCTGCTAGGCTATATTTTGATTGCTAACTTCTATTTTGAAACAAGAAATCCAGCATTCTTAAAAGTTAAACAAAGTTAATACCAGTTTTTATTTATTACAATAAAAATATTAGGATTAAGATAGCATTTGGCTACACATGCAGTGAGGTGCATTTTGAACCAAGATGCATTGAAGATTCATTTTACGATTTATATTGTAATTTTCAATTTAATGGTGATGTTAAATAGAAAAAGCATACTTTTTCAAACCTCTTTAATTTTTTCATTTTTGTAAATCATTTAAAAAGCCTTTAGTAATTTTCATTTGGAAAAAATCAATAATTTAATATAACATGTCATCATCATCATATCATCGTAGGTAGTCTGTCCGTTGACAGGTCCGTGATTATTCTAGGTTAAACTCGGTTCTCCATATACTCCTATTTTCCGCAGTTTTCTTCATGTCTTGATAGCTCTCTTTCCCTTTCAAGTCGTCTACTAGCTGAAACCTTTTCCTACCTCTTTCTCTTTTTCCATCCAGTTTTCCTTCTAGCACTTCTTTAATCATGCACTCTCTCCTCAGGTAATGCCCAATCCAGTTCGCCTTCCTCTTTCTGATAGTCTGTATAATCGTTCGCTTCTCTCCTATTCTTCGTAGTACTTCCTCATTTTTCACCCTATCTGTCCATTTTATCTTCAGCATTCTTCTCCATGTCCACATTTGGAAGCTTTCCAAGTATTTAATATCATTTTTCCTTAGTGTCCATGTTTCTGCTCCGTACAAAGCTATACTCAATACATAGCATTTTTAGTTTTAGTTTTAGTTTATTTTTAATTCCGTCGGCCATTGGTATGACATGGAACAAGTCAGTTTCAATACAGGGTAAAATATAAAAAGAAAATATTAAAAAGAAAAAAATACAAATACAAAAAAAATACAGACATGTAAAACATTAAATCCAGAGATGTAGAACATAGATATCCAGAGTTATAAGGACTCTGAGAGATATTCGTTAATGCTATAATAGCATTTCTTAAGTAACAATTCTTTCACTTTATACTTAAATATATTTAAAGTGTTAATCTGTTTGATATGTTGTGGCAGATTATTGTAAAGTACAGAGGTAGAGTGGTGTGGACCCTTTTTACAGGATGAGTATGAATAATGATTTATATGAATATCACCACTGCTACGAGTGCCGTATTCATGCAGTTCTGAATTTGTCTTGAATAGATGGGGGTGTGATTTGATGAACATGACACAGTTCAATATATATATACATGGAAGGGTTAAAATTTTGAGGCTATGGAAAATAGGCTTGCCAGGGGTGTAAAAAGGCACCCTGCGAATTGCCTTTACTGCTTTCTTCTGCATGGAGAAGGCTTTGAGAGAGAGCCTGGAATTTCCCCAAAATACAATTCCATATGAAATTAATGAGTGGATTTTGGCATAATAAATCATTATTAAAGTTTGCTCAGATAAGATTGGAGCAGTCTTCCGGATCATAAATACGCCTGAGGCAAGTTTCTTCACTATATAATAGATATGGTCGGACCAGTCCAATTTTTCATTAATATATAATCCCAGGAATTTTGTCCCTGGAGAGCGATGTATATTGCCTGTATGTAACTTGAGGAGAGGGCTACATATAGGAAGAGAATTTTTAGTGTAAAATTGTAAAAATTGAGTCTTACTTACATTTAGATTAAGCTTATTGGAACTACACCATGCTATCATTTCTCTGATGGTTTCATTTGCAATGGAAGATAGGCATTGAGATTTATTAGCAGTTACAATGCAAGAAGTATCGTCTGCATACAGAATGGGAATACTGCTTTTGCAGTAACTAGGAAGGTCGTTTATAAAAATTATGAAAAGCAGAGGCCCGAGTATTGATCCTTGAGGGATGCCACAATTTATTTTTAGGGGTTTGGATTGGCCAATTATAACGCCATTTGGTGAAGTCTGTGAATAGCTTACATATTGATATCGATCACTTAAAAGGATTCAATCCAGTTTAAGGCAGTACCCGTTATGCCCACAGTTTTTAGCTTGTTACTTAATATGACATGGTCAATACTATTGAAGGCCTTACTTAAATCATAAAAAATACCCAATACGATATTTTTTTCATTCAAAGAACGCTGTATATTGGTAATTAGCTGGTAAACTGCTGTAATAGTAGATTTACCTTTAAGGAAGCCGTGCTGATTGGTATTTAACAATTTAAAAGAACGGAGGTAGTTAACGACCCTAATATAGAACAATTTCTCAAAGATTTTAGAGAACACGGAAATTACAGAAATCGGCCTGTAATTATCACACTCTTCCAGAGAGGAATTCTTCGGGACAGGGGTCACTCTAGCTAACTTTAAGTCAGATGGAAATTTACCATTGCTGAAAGATAGATTGACAATGTTGCAGAGTGGTTTTGCAATAAGCTGGGCAGCCGCCTTCACCAGTATCATAGGGATACCATCAGGACCACATGAGAGTGAATTATCAAACTTGTTAATTATGGTTACAATTTCTTTAATGTCTGTAGGGAAAAGAAAGAGGGATTGTGATGCTGTGCGTGGGTTATTATAGCTGTATGAGTTGCCCATGAAACGAGTTGCGGTTCCCGCAGCAGAAATGTCACAGAATTGAAGGTTGAAATTCGTGGCTATTTGTTCCGGGTCAGAGATAGATTGTTCATTAAATTTTATGCAAGCTGGACTAGGGTGGTTAATAACTGCTGTAGTGTTATGATTTATTACATTCCAGGTTGCTTTTATGGCATTCTTGGAATGATTTATGTATTGCTCAATTGAGGCTCTCCTTATATTTAAAAGCCGGGATTTGAAGGCTTTATAGGACTGCAAATACTGAGGTCTAATGCTAGAATCGACAAATTTACTTTTAAAGTGAAGCTCTCGCACATATCTGGCTTCCTCAATTAACTGTTGGGAATAAATCTTTCTTCTGTAGTTATAGGTTTGTTGTTTAACTTTTTTCAATGGGAAAGCAGCCTCAAAACACAGAGTAAATGTAAGGAGGAATGAGTGGAATTTTTCATCAACACTGAATGCTTCATATATATCAGACCATGACTCCTGGGAAGGATAGTTTAAAAAATTTTTAATAGCCCTTTCAGAAAAACATCGTTTAATGGAAAATGAGTTACTGGTTAGATTCCGGGGATGTTGGAAGTGGCCAACGATTTTTAAGCCAAAGTGATCAGTGATACCAGTGTTAATTGTCTCATAAGAGAACGGGAATGAGTCTAAATTGGATATTGCATAATCAATTAATGATAATGAATCAGAACCTGGTCTAGTGGCCTCTGTATTGATTATTTGGAGATTAAACGTAAGTAATAGATCAAATAGTTCGGTTTTTTCAGTGGAATCTTTTGTCAACCTCTTGCGGATTTCCTGCTTTATATTTCCTGTTAGCAGGAGTTTCTTTCTTCTGAAAGTGGCTTTTGCTTTTGTTATTCTATGTCATATATATTTGAAAATCCTTTCATTTATCTCCCTCAAAAGAATATAGTAACAAATAAACTGGATTTCGAATCATACACATAAAATAGGATGTGTTGATTTCAGAATGAGTTAAATAAATGATACAATTTAAGATTCAAATTCATTGTTTACCCACTATCTAAAGTAATTAATCACAATTTAATGATTGTAAATTTAAAATGTTATATTTTAAGAATATTATTTGCAAAAACATCAATGGCAAACAAGTTATGAATGTACTATTTTAGTTTATGAATATTTCTTAGATTATCTTAATATTTTACTGCAACCGTTGTTTATATTTATCACATAAAAAATCTATTTTAAGGTATATATAAAAACTAAGATGAATATTTTCTCTGTGCTGGACTAAACCTAACATGTTGAAATATGTAATTATTTAATGGTAATTTTAGAAAGAATAAAAGATTTTTTACTCACACGTGATGGTAAGTTTTGATTTATAAATTCTCGTAAATGCAGTTTTCAGAAATATTTGTTCTCCAATCGATGAACCTGTGAACGAATGTTGGGTATTTTTCAAGTCGGTTATAAAATGATGTACAACCAAGCCACAATGTGGATGATTGCACGTATTTACGTACACATGGAGCAAACTTTAATTCTAATACCATAAAGATTTTAATTCGTTCATAAGTTGTTTAAAAGTCTGTCTGGAATACGATAACTTTTCCGGTCCTTTACAAAGAATACTAAAGTCCAAATGGCCGCGCTTTTGCCCGTTGTTGGAACTTTAAGGGAGTTTCTTTTATGGACCGCGTACGCTATCTAACGGCATGCCATCGAATTACATGGATATCGTAACGTTGAAACATTTATTAACTTCATTAAACAAAATCAATTCAATGTAAAATATATACAATTTAAAAAATTTTATTGCATTTAAAATTATTAAACATTAACAAATACTAAAGGAATAAATAGAAGAAAGATGCATTTTGCTACCACAAATATTACCGCCGAGTTTGAGACTGCCAATTAAAACTAGTGTATTACCGCTCACATTTATAAGCTTGGTAAGCAACTCGACTTTAATTAATATATATTATGCAATCAGGTTAAACTGATAAATTACTGAAAGAAGGGTTTTGAACAGAAAACAGTGGCAATACACTGAATTGAAACGGGAAATATATAGAGTAGAAAGTGTTCCAAAATTCAGTTATAAACGTTGGATTTTCATTTTTTTCCTAGCTGAAGAACTTGTTGATTACAAGGAATCAAGTTTTTCTTTTTAAAGCCTTCTGTTGGGCTTTACTTTTAATAAAATCTGAAATATAAGCTCTGGAAAAATTATATTTGAACCAAAAACACTTGCAGATAAACAATTTGTTTTCCATTGCAAACATTTGTTATAATATCTAGAAATTACTTCAATGTAATTAATATTTTATTCATGTTCATTGTGTATTAATACAATTTCTCATTGATATTCTGAACTTTAATTACCTCAGTCATAACTTATCTCCATTCTTTCGTGTAATATTAAACTTTATCTTATAGCATTCATGAAATTAACAATGCAAAAGAAATGGGCCAACGCTCTTATGAAAAATTAATTCTCAAAGAGATATCTGAAAAGTCCTATTAAATTGAGCTGAAAGGGCAAAATGTCAAAATGGGTAAGTTAAAACTGATCAGTAATCAGGGTAGCTACTGGAAGTTTATGTTTGAAATCTCAGAATCACTTTCTGTCTCAATTGTATGTCTCCCCACCATCTCTTTTATTAAATTTCTGCATCATGTTATTGCACTTTTAATTGAAATTATTGTTTAATATCATATTCTTTTATCCTCTAATTTTGGTATAATTGTAACATTTTCATAATTTGACTATCTTTTTATTGTCAAATCATTAGTGATATCCTTTCATAATTTATCTTTCAGCTTTTCTTCATATGCTTCTCAGGAAATTCATTTTTGGCACCACTTTTTGTTTGCATATATTGTGTGGATTAATTTATTATTATATTAGCAGAAATACACTTTCTCAATTGTTTTTGTCTTCTATTTACTGGCAGAAAGTAAAATCACTTAAATTTTTCTTAACTTCCATTATTATTTTTAATCTGCTAAATTATCAACAAATCATACAACTTTTAATTTTTATAATTGCTGTCATATATGTATTCCATCAACAACCATGCACATTGATAACTCATTTAAATTAAACACTTTTACATCTTTTTTAAATCCCTCTGTGACCCAAAGTGTCAGCCTAATCTTTTCTTTCACTATTCGTTGTATTAACATAAAAACACAATAGAGTATTGAGTGATCATTTATATAGTTGACTGTAAGGTCTTAGCAAACATTATTTAACTATATGCGATATTTTTAAATTATATTAACATATCTTTTTAAAATCAAAAACTTTATTTAATCCCATTCCTACATTAAAAATTTTAATTTTTAGTAGATGTTGAGTAGCTTGAAGTGCATTTAAGTAGCAATTTTGTGTTATGGAAAATCATGAGTGTTATTTATATTTTCTGTGATTAATCAGTAGAATAAATAAAGAAAAAGGAAAGTTTATCATAGTGCCTAAGCCTCAGCAGGAGATGACAATTGAATCTTAGCATTTTATTAGAAATTCATTAGCTCAATTTTTGGTTGAAAAATCATAAATGAATCTGAGAATATAATGGAATACCTTTTCAACCAATTTTTGTAGAATTCTCTGAGCATAATATAATCATTACCACATATAATTATTATAACCTGCCAGCACAGCTCTCATAGAAGATTCATAGCAAACTTTTAGCACAACAATTTTGAAAATTTTATTTAGTTAACCTAAAACTTCTGCCAAATTTTTAAGAAATCTCAAATTTTGATTTAAACATTGTAATAATAATAATAATATTAATAATAATAATTTTTATTCCATAAAAATTGTGCCTACAGGCATCGTATATACCTTCAGGAGCCGTCAAATGATGTGTCGTACAATACTAATACATGCATTGATATAAAGAATCATACAAGCAACATAATACAAAAAACACAAAAATATGTACAAGGGTAGGTACTGGGTATTCCATGACATCAAAAATGAACCTGTTTCTTGTGGTTCTTCATGGATTCCAGATACTCGTCAACTGAATAAAATGCATTACTTAAAAATAATTTTTTCAATTTGCACTTATAGAGTCTTTCACATTTTTCTTCTTGGAAGCTTTCTGTACCATTCTAACCCTTGGTATCTTAATGTCTTTTCATATAGTTTCAATCTGTGTTGTTGGGTGTGATGATCAGTGTTACCTCGTGTATAGTGTTGGTGAACTTCATTGTTATGGATAACATCCTTTAATTTGGGATATATAACAGAGTTTTAAAAATAAACAAAGAGGGTAATGTTATTATGTTGAGGTCTTTAAATGATTCTTTGCAAGAGGATCTATTACTTAAATTAGTCAGATAGCGGATTGCTTTTTTCTGCAGTACGAAAAGTTTACTGAGATAATTTTATTTGTGTGCCCCCATAACTCAATGCCATAGTCTAAATATGGGTAAATTAAACCATATTATACGGTTTTCATTATGGAAGGGGAGCAACATTTTCGTAGATTCCTTATGACATAAAGGTGCCGGCTAATTTTGATTAATAGTTCTATGATGTGATTATCCCAAGTCATCGATGATCAAACCCAGAAATTTGAAGGATTGACATCAGGTAATCCTGTCCTCACCCACGAAATAGCTGTTATCATAACTATTGCTGCGTGAGAAAAATTCGATATAGTTAGTTTTAGTGGCATTTACTGCCAAATAATTCTCATTGAAATACTGAGTAATACTATTTAATATTATGTTTCCTTTAAGTTCAAGTTCAGGGTATAATTTATCAGAAATTATGATTGAAGTATCATCTGCGTATAGTGTAATGTGACCATCAGTAACAATAGTTGAAATATCATTAATATACAGCAAAAAAAGCAGAGTTCGCAGGATCGATCCTTGAGGTACTCTGCTTGTAGATGTTTGATTGGATGAATAAACATAACCATTTTGAGATAGAAGCTTGACCATCTGTACCCTTTTGGTTAGATATGATTTAATTAAATCATTTGCCAGACCTTTAATCCCATAGTTGTCAAGTTTTTTTTAGCAGTATTTTAAAATTGACACAATCGAATGCCTTTGATAAATCAAGAAAAAAAACCTGCTGTGTGATTCCCTTTATCCCATTCAGTAATAATTTTTTCCAAAAAATGAATTGTAGATTTTCCTTTTGTGAAACCATGTTGAAAATTGCAGATTATGTTGTGATATTTCAAAAAGGATAGAAGTCTGCTTAATAAAGCCATTTCAAAGATTTTTGAGAAACAAGGTAACAAGGCAACTGGTCTGTAATTGTTTGAACATAACTTATCTCAATTTTTAAAAATTTGAGTTATTACTGCGATTTTAAATAGGTCTGGAAATATGCCTTCTTAGAAAGATTTGTTGATAATCATGGACAAGACAGGAGCAATACTCTTTACAGCTGCTTTAATGGCAGTAATAGGGAAGTTCTTTATTTTAATACTTTTAATGATACTTGAAATTTCTGTATTGGTTGTGGGTACCAAAAAGATGCTCTGAGATAGTCTATTTGTGATGATGTATTTGTTGTGATTTGTAGCATGAAGGTTTTGTGAAATGATTTCAGCTATTTCATTAAAAAAGCAATTGAACTGGTTGGCAATATCTACTGAGTTTTTTAGTATGGTTCCGTTAACATATAATTCTGTCGGAATAGAATTTGTTGTTTCTTTTTTTCTTGCTTGATTAACTATATTCCACATGGATTTGTTTTTATTTGTTGAGTTTACAATGAGGTTATCATTATAGTTTTTTTTAGTCTGTATGACAAGTCTATCATAATATTTTTTATAATTTGAAAAATTGGTTTTGCTGTGTATGTCTCTGAGCATATGATATTCATGTTGAAGTTGGTGAAGTTTGGCTCTGGCCTTTCTAATGAAAGTATATTGATCCATGTATGTTTTTTAACCGCACAGTCCTATTTTTTAACTGTAATGGTTGGACAGCAGCATTCAAACCAATAGGAAAATATTTCAACAAATTTTCTACATTTATCATTTGTTGTGTCTTCATTGTATATGCTGTCCCATTTCTCATTTGCCAATGAGGCTTGCAGAAGTGCTAAATTTTCATTATTGAGGTTATGCACTTTAAGTGGAATGAAAGTTGGAAATTTGAGGTTGTTCTGGATAGAATCGATGGTAATGTTAATTGCAAGATGATCTGCTAATGAGGAATTAATTGTTTCCGTTGAATACGTAGTAGATATTAAATCTGTGATTATGTTATCTATACAAGTAGCACTATTAATTGTGATTCTAGTGGTTGTAGTAATGGTATAATGCAAATTGAATTGTTCAAGAAATGAAATTAATTCTTGGTGGGCACTATTAGCAATCAGGGTGTTTATATTAAAATCACCTATTATTATTAATTTATTTTTCGAATTAAACCATATATTTTCAGCTAATAGTGATAATTGATCAAAGAAAGTGTGCAGAATTCCTTTTGGAGGTCTATATATTCCCAATACATGTATAACACCCACATTTTGATATTCAAATTTTATACCACAAACTTCTATGTTAGTGTCATCAGAGAATTTATCTAATTCAAGATTGACAATTTTCAACTGTAGGTTTCTTTTGCACATGATCATTACCCTGCCTCCTTTTTTACTCTTTCTGCAACTGCACGCACAAATTTAAACCATGCTCACTGAGTATTAATATGTCAGGATTGACATCATCAATAAATACATCTAATTTGTCTAGTTTGTTACTTATACCTTGGATATTTTGGTGAAAAATACCTAGTCACTTAGTCCTTGGTTTGTGTGCAGAGGTTAGGGAAGTAATTCAAAAACTCTTAAAATCCACTTACATATTTTATTAATTGTTTTATTTGAAACTTTTAAATTTACAGAATGCTTCAAAACCTTTTTACTAAATATCAGCACCATGCTTATGGGTCTAATATAAGGAACTTTGTACAGTTTGGAACAATTTGATTAATAAATATTTCTTTTACCAAATGATTTCATGCACACTACAATGGACAAATCAAGCAGAAGGTGATAAAAGAGTTTACTCAGGATATGGATGGCAGGGCTATGACACAGATGATTGGACTATAAGCTGGGATATATGGAAGGATAAAGGTGAGTAGGATTAATTGTTAAATTGTTCTACAGATATCTGTGAAATAACAATTGTTATTTGAATTCTTCTCGTTTGTGTATAGGTCTATGCATTCACGTATAAAAGTAACATTTCCATCCTTCTCATCTTGTTATTTCACAGCTATCTCACTTCTTGAGATAAAGTAAGGATACTTTACACTGTGCCTCAGTGAGGACATCTAGTGTTGAAAGTTTACTAACTGAGTTAGCCCTTTCTTCATTGCAAATACCCTAATTTGAGAATGGAGAATTATCTCACGTATCTCAAATAACCACAACAAAGTTATGAATAACCAGATGCCCATTTTGGCTACAAGGTAGACATCTTCAGTGGTAATTTTCAGAAAGTAGATTCTAAAAGTACTGGTTCTTTTGGAATCTACTTTTTGTGAATTATCACTGAAGATTGTTGCTTTGTAACCAAAATGCACATCTCATTTTTGATAATATTGTTGTGACTACTCAAGATACCTGGAATAAGTACTTTTTAAAGTTCCTGTTCTTGAAATGTTTTAGCCATAAGATGTGCTTGATAATTCTCTATTGAACTAGTGGGATTAATGAATATTAGCTATGGTTGTGGAAAGATGACTGTTTAGTGAGAATCAATTGATTAAGTAAATTTTTTTAGTTGAAATTAAATTTGTTAATCATTAAGTGTGACGATGAAAAAGGCTCAAACGCCATATTTCGAGCAAAATTTTCATAGCTTCCACTAAGAGGATCAAAATAAATTTATATTCAAAGCATTTTTTTCTGATATTTTGTGAGCTACATGGTATGTTCTGGAATGGTGTATGAGAGTAAAAAAATATTATGAACTAATATATATTACATGAATTGTCTTATACCGTGCAAATTTTATAAGAATTGAAATTGCTATTTTAACTTTAAATGTATGCTAAACCTTTTTTTAATTTTATATAAGGAGTACTGTAAAAACTTTAATTTTTTATGGAAAGTATCTAAGCATTTGAATATAGCAGTGTTTCCCAACCTTTTTATAGTTGCAGCACCCTTAAGTGACTTTTCAGAATTTGGCAGAACCCCTCCTTATCCACCATCAATAATAATCGTAATAATAAACCTCTTCTTCATATTTCCTTTCATTTCGAAGTGCCTTTGCGATGAAATGAAGTTCATCTTAACTCTGGTTTGGATTTTTGAAAGCTGACGATGCAAAATGAGGCTAAAAATGGGAAAACAGAATAATATTTGCGGCACCCCTCAGAACACTTCATGGCACCCCAGTTGAAAACCACTGAAATATACAGTACTGTGGTATTAAGACAGTCACACTACCTAGTTCTATGTTTCCTCACTAGATGGCACTACTTATGCATGCTGGTCTGCAAGGTCCGTAAAATACAGGTCAGGACACACCACAAGACTAACGTAAACGGCCATATTGGTTCTCAAGTCACGCGGGAATTCAAAAATGCTCTACTTTCTTATGGGCTGAAGCAAATTTTGGAAAACTTCAAAATATTTACAAATCGATCATTAATCAACGACATAATTTTTTTTATTTCTATAATCAACTATTACATTAAATTTACTCATTTTCTGCCAATTTAGCAATGTTAATTTAGGAAAATATTAATTAAAAGGACAAGGAACTCAAGGTTACAAAAATCACACAAATAATAAAATACAATTTATTAACAATAATCATGATCTCAAGAAATGAAGTCAATGTAAATGATAGAAATACTTTACAGTATCATAATAAGCTTAAATGTTTTTATAAAATACAAACTGTTCCACCAAAATTAAGAGCTAACAACTTTGGATATTAGTGATACATAATTGTTACAGATGTGCATAGATGTCTTTTTAGTCAATATAAATACAAAACACTACACATAACAGAAATAATAAACTTTACATTCGAAAAACTGAAGTCATAAAAGCACTTTTGTTAACATAAGCCACTGGAAATTTGATTCTTTTAGTCACAATTTCTCCATGGATGTGTAACCTTAAATTAAAAAATTTGAAGAAAGCTTTTCTAAAATATTATGGCAGTTTGGAACTCCATCTAACATGCCGTTATCAAGCTGGCAGTAAACATTTTCTAAAATTAAATCTTGAACATTTCACTTGAGTGATCAAAATTTTCTCATTTTTTTGGAAGACTCTCTCTGCAAGCTGAACCATATCAAAGGCTAGTTCTGTTGGATGGCAAAGTTTCTTCTTTTCTACCAATCATGTCCACTGACATGGTAAATTTGGAAGTGGAATATTTGATCTTAATACTTCTGTGCAAACCCCACAACCTACATCTTTAAGGACTGCGTGTACAGCCAACCCTGAAACATAATAAATAGCAGACTCCTGCGAAATATCAAAATCCTTATCGGAGTTCCAGTCAATGGGCTCTAATTCTGTTTGACTCTCCTCAATGTAAGAATGGTCAGGTTTCCTTTTCAAGAAATCTAAAAAGTAATTGTCATTATCACAATCATACGAAGAAAACCTTGGGACATTCAGGTACTGTGAAATGCTTATCAATTTTATGCTATGCCTTAGTTTTATTGATGTAGGATGTGCATCGCCATAACCTCTAATCTGAGAGAACAAGTTCTCTACAGAATCTGTGGTCAACCTTCCAGTTAATAAATACTGAAGGTCACCATTCATAACCAGGTCCTCATGCATGGAGATTACTGTTTTGGTTGCTAATTGAATCCCAGTTTGAATAGGTTTCCATGCATTTTGTCCTGAAAATTGTAGTTTTTTGATGAAATCTAATATTCCTATTAATGTTGCAATCCTCACATGTAAATCCATTTGCCCCAGAGCATTTATTTCAACTCTCGAGTTCATTAAATCAAACCAAGAGTTGAATTGTTCAATAAACCATGAAGTACTCTGAACCTCTTCATGCAGTAATCCTGCTGCCACACAGAATTTTAGAGCACTTGCAGTGGTTTGACTCAATAAAGCACATGCATGCTCAATCCTCATTTTCTGAAATTTGGAAGGATTAATATGACTTAAATTTAACTTAGGTGTCAATTGCAGTTCTTTATCTTCCTGTATTTTAATTAGGTTGCTAACATGATCTAATTTTACAACATTTGATGGCAAATTATTTTTTATCATTACATCAGTTGGCAAAATTATGTCATTATTAAGGAGGCAATTTCTGACATTTTTAATTAAATGAGGAACATCAGGCATGAAATACAACCAACCACTACAATTTGGATGTGCAATATGGTTTGAAACCTGGAATTTTGTGGAGTGTATTCCCAATAAGCTCCATAACCTTGTGTTGTTGGAACCCATGTCACTAGATATGCATATCACTGTTAAACCCGCTTCAAAGAGCAGATTCATTAATTTTTTTATGAAATCCCAAAGCATTGTGGCATCAATAGACCCACCGGTCAATAAATAGGCAACAACTTGCTTCCAATGAAGGGTTAGGCCTCTTAGCACAAATGCCAAAGCATGAGTTGCCAGTTGACCCCTTTCTTCTTCATTCTTGGCAACCTCTGGTGATATCATACCAACATACCTCTTCAATCCTTTGTCATATTCCAGGGTGGGTCTTAATTGCATTTCATCAGTGCATAACACACACAGTTTAGATCTACCCTTTTCTTTGACAAGTTTTACACCTAACCACTCAACGATGTCTTTCTGTAAACCAGGAGAGAAACTTGTTGCCTCTATTCTTCTACAAAGAGTCCTATAAGAAGGAAGAGGAAAACCTATTTCACGTGGATAATCATATCCTCGTTTCCCAGTTACAGCCCTAATTTGAAAGGCCTTCTTGATTGTTTTCTCAGACCATGAATAAGGGTTTGTGTTGCCCTTGGTCTGCAGGCATATTATTTGGTCTGGCTCAAATAAATGATTCAACTTCTGTTCAAGTTCTTCCTTGTCCTTTTTTAATTTGAGTATCTGAAAATAAAATAAAGGAAGTTGAGCAAAGGCTAAACCAGTTTTAATGGATTTAATTAATTAGGAAAAACTGAATTAACTGAAATTAATTTAAGATGTGTTTAAATGGGAAGAAGAGCTTGGTTATACTTAATATTGAAGAGTGTGGTAATAAGAGTGAAGTGGATGAAAGAAGATCTACATAATTTGAAAGTTATAATACTATAAAAATTATAGGAAATGTTGTTTATAAAATTATCAAAAACTAATAACAACAATTTTACAACTAATTTATTGATAAAATGGTGATAATATTTACCTGCAATTTTAACTTCTGAACTTCCTTCTTTAACTCAGCTACCTCATTTGGAGGGTTATTTTCTGATGCTGAATATAATGAAGCATCTTCTGCATCCATTTTATCCTCATTTTCCAGGTCTAAATTTTTGGAAAAATACACTAACAATCATTTACATTCTGAATACAACCTTCAAATAGCTATTGAAGTCCAAACAGTAGAATGAATAAATAATAAAATTTCAAGCAATTTATTCTGATTCAATATGAAAATTAGTTACTAAATAATAGATATTTTCCTTTTTTACTATCTCTTAAATGTTATATCTTGAATAACAACTTTGAGATATTGATAGAATAGTAATAGGTACATGAAGTAGGTGTTCCCGAAATCAATTGATATTTCCTAATTAAAATTATATCATCTTGAATTAGCATTGCAAAGTGATTAAGCATATTGCAATACAGTATTTGATAAATCATTATAGTCGTTTTTTAAAAACATTTTCGATTTTCTCAAAAATTATCCAAACGATTTTGGTAAAACTTCGTTCATTTACCGGAAATTACTTCTTAAACTTAAGTAATAGTATAAATGCTGCTAAATAATACTTGAAAATCAACTAGTCTGAAAATCCAGTATTATCTTACCTTGATTCATTACCAAAAAGGCTCTGTTTTTCGGCAAAGGCCTTCCTGGAGATTCTTCCGACGGCCTATCCGGAAAATGAAAAATTGATGGAATTGCAGTATTCTTGAGAAGTTTGCGACCATCCTGACGATTATGCTCAAACTGTTCTTCTGTAAAGTGAACCTAAAATAGAAAACAGTTTACCAAATTGTATTTCTAATTAAATTAAACTCAGTTGTTTATACAAATAATTTTGAAACGTTGTGAACAACATCAGCACACGTGATTGAGAAGCAAACTACTAATTGCCAACCGAAGATGAAAATTTTCGTAAAATATCAAATTATTGTAACAAAAATGATTCTTACCTTAAATTGTTTAAAAGAATATTTTTAATTAAACGAGATTCAAATGCACACTAATGAAAATCCATCTTTACTCACCTTACACAAGCGGAATGTATCAGAAGGCCGCCATTTCCCTCTTCGGCAGTTAATAAGCCATATTGCTCTTTTAGGTTCAGATGGGAATCTGAATAAACGGATTCCCAATCTTGACGAGTTTGAACAAAAAGGAGCACTACAACACACCATAACTGCACTTGAAAATCACTTACACGTGCTACTTAAACGGTACCAAACATGGACTGAGAACCAATATGGCAAAATCAGAGTGCATCATGGGAGATTGTCCTGACCTGTATTTCACGGACCTTGCCAGTCTGCCTATTAAGAACTTCCTATATTGACCATTACGTGGGACTGTGTGCATTACTCGATATGTCTGTCATGTTTCTACGTTCTCATTCCCAGCACACAGTGCCATGTAATGGTCAAAATAGGAAATTCTTACTAGACAGACAGGCATGCATAAGTAGTGCCATCTAGCAGGAAAACGTAGAACTAGGTAGTGTGGCCGTGTTAATACCATTGTACCGAATATACAGTAATACCCCGATTTATGTTGAGGATGCATTCCTGAAAATCATGACATAAATAAAATCAACGTAAATTGAAACCGCTTTTCTCATAAGAATCAATGTTATAAGGGGGTGACGTGTGCAAGATGTCGGAATTTTTACCTTGAATATTACTTACCATATTTACTCGTGTACACCAATGTAAAGCAATACACAGGTACTAAATGATCGACGACGTAACTTCGAATCAACGTAAATAGGGGCAACGTAAATTGGAGTATTACTGTACATACATATCTCTAGATTTTAAATTGAATTAACAATATTTTATACAAAAACTCATGAAAGCTGAAGCTCAATACACAAAATGGCTTGGATTACACCAAACCAGACTATTGAAATCTTTATGTTGCTCTTTAAGACTTGCATTCCAGCAATTTCATTTAAAATATAATTGAGTTTTTATAGAAGTGATGTCAAAGGATGCAGTCAATGTACAGGTTTATAACCCACACCATAGCAAGAAGAAAAGTAGATTCTTTATTTATGCATGAAGTAATAAAATCATGTATACTTCAAAATAAACTATCCCTTATCAAGATATTTTAGATGTCCCGGTAGTTTTTTACTTTCAGTCTGAGCATTGCATTCATGCATGAGAAATTAGCATGATAATTAGTTAAGGAATATGGTTCGCAATAAGAAATGGATGAACGTGCTGATAAAAACTGTTTGGAAATAACAATTAAAACGAACATTTATTAGTATGAATAGAGGAATAATTTATGAATTGGATCTGAAAGCCATGGATCTGCTGTTAGGGAGAATGTTTCATATTTCCTGTTATGTTCTAATTTTTGGAAATTATTGCTAGAGGAGTACATAAAATTGTTGGAAAGCAGTACTAGCAAAAAAGAATTCTTTGAAAAAACAGTTCATCTAAAAACCTCTTCTACCGGTCTGACAAGAGGCATAGATCACTTGCAGTTATCCTACTTGTTAATAGCAATTATGGCTATTTTACATATACATTGCTCACAGCAAGTCATATTCCACATTCAATCAAAGTTTCCTAAATCCACTCCAAACATCACTATTAAATCTTAGTTATTCCTCCCATTTATCTGTTGGCCGTGTGGGTTGAAATTGATCTCAAACCAGAAAAAAAATTGTTTTGTTCTTCAAATACATAAATCTTACCATGTGAAATGAAGATGATATGTAATATTAACTGTCATGTTTATACAAGGGAGGGAAGAATTGCAGAACATGTTACATAAGGCACTTTTTCCTGTTTTTCAAAAAAACTGTCATAAGTAAATATTATTTTGTTCTTCTAAAAACTACAAAACATTTAAGAATTAAAAAATTTGACATTTAAAAATAAGCCCCTGAAGAATCAAGCCCAGGTACTTGAGTTTTTAAATTCAATGCAGTGGTTTATCTCCTCCCCAAAGAGGGAGGCAAACCAGAACCCTGAAAAATTTTTAGAAAACATGATTCAATCTCTTGTTTTAATGAGGATATCTTACATGTTTTGCTGTATATCAGCTTACAAACTTTCTATTCCTTTATTTTACCTTCATTGTCACTCATTGTTTAGTGTAAATAGCATGTTCCGAGTATTTTAACATTTTTCTGGTTTTGCTTTTACCTTTTGGGATGGAGTAAGTTACACCGTTGGAATGTAGTTCCTCACAAAATATAAAATTTGATTGCCCACTGGCTGACAGACAGAGAGAGAGAGTGATCACTTAAGCACATTTTACTTTCAAGAAAACATACTAAAAATAATAATTTTGAATTTTTTGGTATGGTCCAGCTGAAAAATAATAATTTTGAATTTTTTGGTATGGTCCAGCTGTTCTGCAGAGATACCTTAACATGAGATTGCTGTGGTATTTTTAAGTTTGTATGAAGAAGTGGAGGAATAGTGTTGAATGCAGTTCCTACCGTAGTCAGTATCATTTCAAGTGTATAAAAGGCAATTTAAAAAAAGAGCGAATATAGCATAGTGGGGAAAGAGAAAATGCCAGCAGAGAAGGAAGACATGATTTTGAGGTCTAGTAAGGAGCTAGAAGGAGCGAATTGGAGAATCAGATAGCCTGTTTGAGATATGATTCTCCAAGTAAGTGCAAGTGATATGTAGATTATGGTAGGAAGAAAAGGCTGCAGAGGAAGAATTTTGAATGTAAATAGAGAAACTGGATATGAAAACTGGCAATCTAAGCAGTGACAGAGAGGGAGAGGCTGTGCTTCTTCATGTTGGAACAAGCAATGTAAAATTATCCAAATTCAAAAAATATGTTGTGGGACTATTGTGGCCTGCAATTTTATCTCAACTTTCTGGCTCCGGAGATTTTTCTTTGTCTTATATACATTCAAATCAGCTAGTGATACCTCATATTTTCTTTTCAGCGTGTTTACGTTTAAAAAGAAATAAATTTGTGGTATAATTCGAAGAAGATGTGCAGATTATGAGGATTGACGACTGACGATTCCATCTCGAATGTCTTTCCCGTTCTCAGAGCCCAACTACGAAAGGAAAAAATGAGTTTCCTGTGGACCACTTGACAGGGAAAAAATGTCCCATTGGAAGCTGAGGCTTTATTCACAAGTGCTCGCTTGGCGCGTTTCTTCGCAGCATCGCCGCACGGTTGTAGATAAAATTTACTATTTAGGATTTATATCAATTTAAAATATGAAAACGGCATATTCAGGTCAAATTTCCCTATCAGGGCTACCGGTTTATCGGAAACAAAAAACCGTCTGCTCCAACTCGTAAAATATTCGTGTTTAATATGAATCGTTTTTGGATATACGATTATATATCACATATTTGACAAGAAACAAGATAACATCGATGACTCATTTTCAGTCCTTAGTCCAAGACAATATGGGTGGCTAAAAAATATTATTATTTTGACAGAATTAATTATTTACAACCTTCACACCTTCAATGCCTAAGGCTATGTTTTACATCTTTCCCTTGACAGTTTGGGTTTATTGACCTGTTCCGACACCAAATATCCTCCCTCGACCATCTCATGCCTGGGAATTTTCAGATTTTCTAGGCTACTACGTCTTCTCCGTAGACAGTCCAGGGCCAGTGAGACTGTGCAGCTAATGAAGCAACGGCCTAGAGTGGCCTTGACACCAGGGGTGCCATATTTTACTTTCATTATATAAGATATTTTAAAATCACTTTAGATTTCCGTCATACATTATAAATATGGCGCCAAAACGTCCATCGGCATGGTACTACCAGGTGTTATAGCGGATAAGACGACAGGAAATATTTTAGTTATAGTTTTTCCCTCTGTGCCTATCATGCACTCAAATAGAGTTCGGTTCAATTGTCTTCAATTATCTCACAACAGACGAAAATGTTTTATGAGAACTTGTGCTAATTAATTTGCAATACCCGGCTTTATTGACATTTTCTATCGGTTTATTCCGTGAAGTTCTTAAAAAAAATATTGTTGCGCTCTTTGAAGGAAGCGATATCCGAAACCAGGGCAGGGCCTAGGTACCGGGTCGCCTAAGTATTGGGGGCGCTACCATCTTTCTTCACATTACTTGCAAGTTGAAAAATGCTGGATACCAATTTATATCGCGGAATAGGCGGGTATCTATATAAAATTCCTTTTACTTTTCATTATCAATTGTTTCACTGGGCAATGAATAAATGAACGAGTTCTTTTTAAAATATCTTAATAAAAATTTACGGAGGGGGCGCTGATCGGTTTCTCGCACGGGGCGCCAAAATACCTCGGGCCGCCCCTTTTCGAAACAAACGACCGTAATCCAATTATAATGTTATAAGATTTCACTGCTCAATGTTGTGTAGGGAAGGATTCAAAGGAGTAATACGGGATAACCAAAATGGGCCTCCATTTCCCAGGAATTAAACAGGATAAAAAAGTATTGTATATTGTTTATTCGTCTGTCTGTAGGCATGTATCAGTTCAGTGTTCAGGATTTATAACGAAAATTACCTAACATTATCAACGTATTCAATCCGGGTTACCACTTTACCGTAATAAATTACTTTTTTGTTTAACTCGTAACATACCCACCAGAGAAATAAATTATTTTCAGAACTTTTAAACAAAACAAATAAAAAATTCGTGCCATTTGCATTATTTCGATAGGATGCCTAGTTATTGAGAAAAATCCCTAAAATTTCGAATTCCATATCTCCACTATACGGGCAGATCTACTTTAGCAGTTTGTATTTGAGGTTATTATTGAAATGCAAACCAAAAGCGGAATGTATGAGTCGTGTCACTCAATGAATGGCAGTTTTAACGTCATTTAGGTGAGGAAAATGGAAATTTCTAGTCATATCACTTAATATGTCAACGGATATAAAATTTAAAATTTCAGTCCTATAACCATGATAAAACTTTTATATTTATTATTGCATTTTATTTAAACAAGCGAGGGAAGAATTGCAGAGAAAATTATTTAAGGTGCTTTATTCACCGACAGCTATCTTTCCAACCGAGTAAAGAATCACAGATGCGATTTCTCGCCTGCATTCGCAGCAGCCTGTATTTTTTTTAGCGATTTTTTCCGATTGTTCCTCAGCAGCTAATCCCAGAGCTACCAAATTAATAGCATATTTAACTCTCATAAAGACCAATCTATTCTGAAAAATTTGGCTTCTTCAAGTTTAGAGGATTCGAGAGATATTGCTGGACGGACGAACTGACAGACAAGCCGAATAAGCGATTTTAAAAAAATAAGTCCTAAAAGATGCAGTGAATTATCATGAGCCATATCGGAGGAAATTGGAACAATATAATTTTTGTTCGCAAAGTAGAATAATACGGAAGACGAAACGCTCCAAAAGCATCGAAAGCCTTTGGTATAACGGAGTCTCCAGAAAACGTCCAAAATGGAAGAAAACAAACAAAAACGCTGGTGCTGATTCAGAGACTTCCAAAATCAATTCGCTTTAATGTCGCGCTATTTACCGCGCAACCTACAGTACCACGTCATACAAATCGACTGAACTCGACAAAATTTTAAGGGAGATTGGAATTTTTGGCAGAAAAAATTGTCCTACGTTATTCTAAGCTATCAGGCGGAGGGTCGCGATGAAGAAACTATTGAAAAGACTAAAGCTGCAAAAAACGCCCCGCTGGGGCAAATAATTACCCAGCGTGAGCCCTGCCACTTTATGTAGCCGGAGGAAATTTTTTCGCCGTTTTGCTATATTTTATTTTATCGATAATTATCAATCAGTTAGTCCTACCCATTAAAAATAAACTATTGCTTAAAATTCGGCTGTTTTTATCTGATTCTATAGACTTATTGCTCGTGACGAATCGAAATATGAAAATTATTTGCCGTATGAATAGACATAATTTGTCATCCTAAACTTTAAAATGACTTTATTGCTTCGAAACAGTCGTTTCCATTTATTCTCTGAGATCAAATTCGATAAATGACGCCGAGGGCAACACTTTCGGTTAGTTATACATTTATTCAGAAAGAAACGTAAATAAATTGTTTCTCCGAACATATTTACTTCATTGCCCCCCCGCAGTTTCTCCTTAAACCGCTACGTAACAAAACAAGCGCTATTTTTTCTTGCGTAATCACCTCGCACTGATTCTCGGTGATCGCTATTATCTGACAGTTACGGTGGTTGACGTCATGTCATTGCTTTTTTAAAGTAGAAAAGGAACGTGTCCTAAAGAAGGAGGAAGGACGCGAAGGATGGGTGGGTGGGGGAGTTTGGTGGGAGTGGCCGCCGCCGTCAACTTTTTATTCCGGAGAAAAACGAGGTGAGTGGAAAGAGCGATTCGGAGGAAGGTCGAAGAGGGTTTGGTTCATTGCATTAGGCACTTAATGGTTGCTCCACGCCGATCCAAGGCATCCCAGTTTATGTGCGAACGAACTTTCTGCGTAGAATGAGTCAATATATCTCACTCGCGGTAGGACGTTTTTTTTTAATGGCACCTCGCGAGATTTATTGAAATTTTCACTCGAAACGCGAGAGTAAAACTGCTAATAAATGATTTAGATTACTCTTGCAGTGATAATTAAGCGTATTATTTTGTTACATGGGTTGCCTGGATAATCTATTGCGGTGTTTCTCAAAGTACCCCTCCCGTCTTGAGTGCACTTACAGAATGAAAACTTGTAAGATACGGAAGAGAGATAAGTCGAAATGCTAGAGTTAGGTAGTTGCTTTTCATTTGCCATATATATATATATATATATATATATATCTTAACGGACGAATCGACTGTCACACATTTGGTTTTTCGGGAAAATCTCTGATATCACCGGATCCTCACATAGGTGCTGAGAAAAGCTCGTGAGATATGAAGAAATTCCTTTAAGCGCTATTTAGGCGACTTTAGATGCATTTTCATTGACATTTTAAGGACTATGCAATGCTCTGGCGTAAAAGCTGAGGAAGTTTGGAATAAGAAATTTCCATAGAAAATCTAAATTTAGACTGATTTTCAGGCACAAAATATAAAAGAAATTACTGCGTTTGGGAAAATTCAAGCATGCTGCTCACGTTTGAACGATTTATCAATAATGGACGATAAAACTTCTGAATGAGATTATGAAATTACCGTTCGCCAAATTATAAAACTTCCGCAATAATAAATACGAACGAAAATATCCGTGTTCGTGTTAGGATCGATCCCAAAAACTTTAGTATCGCGATGTATCTTTTCCTTCATCATGGCTATGAGGGATGCCGACCAAGGATGAAAGAGAAGATTGCCTGAGGACGGGGAAAGATTGATATGTTGCATGCGAAAATATTAATTAAAATTACAAAAAGAGACACTTTTCTTTGCGGAAGATTTATAGAGAAGGTTGTAAAGAGGCAGGGAAAAAATCTGAGGCTTTAACATGGTGTTTTCAATGAGATTTTTGCGGGGAATAAGATAGATAAACGAGGTGACTCCGAGGAGAGCGAAGGATCGCATTAATTAATTATCCGAGAAAGGGAGTGGAGAATTGATAGGTGTAGGCTATTGAAAAGGGGAGGAAATGAAATGTCGAGGTGAAGGATTGGAGGTAAGGAAGATTGGCGATGCCGCACAAAGCAAAGAAAGGGGAGACGATCATTTTATCCATCCGTCACTGAATCTATTGCAGCGCTCGAGCCTGTCAACATCTGCAAAGAAGAGCGCGGGCGTGCATGCCCCGAGGCGGGATTCGACCCCGCGACCTTTCGGCACGGGCCGGGAAGATTGTCTCCACCCGCCACGGCGCCGAGGACTTCGATCGACATCCATCCAGGGACGCAGCCGAAAGGACTCGCGAATGGATGGATGACGATGGTCGCGCGATAGACGTCGCATTGCCCGTGGAAATTGTTTAGCGGGAAAGGGAAAGGAGGGCGACAACGGAGACCCGAGTATTTTTTATTTTATTTTCCGGGCGTGGATTTGTTGGGAATACGAAAGAGCGAATCGGGTCGAAGGTCTCGGGAGGTGAGGGAGGAAGGAAGGGAGGGAGAGAGGGGAATGGGAGCGGGGGAAACGATTTTCCGTGGATTAGCTTCGACATGAGCGCGCGGATGGAGCATTAGTTCCATGGCCGGATGGATGGTACGCGCTCGAGTACGAAGGCGATCGGCGGGGCGTGAACGTCGGCTGTGGAGGCCTCCGTACGTCCTTTGTTCCGTTCCGATCGCAGGAGCGGAGCTGCTGCTCTCCGGATCGCAGCAATGCCCCAAATATCTCTATCCGTTAACAGCGGTGAAAAAACTACAAATAGCTTCGGATAGTAATTTTCAGGTTTCGCCGTTTATTCGTTGGCGGAGGGAAAAGCAAAGTCGTATTGTTTTTCGCGGTCGGCTGATTAATTGCCTTGTCCTTCGTCGTGATTGCGTAGACCTATCACAGTCGTTCGCCTACATCGTCCATCGAGGCTTTATTCTTCGGGTCTGAGAATTAGAATTATGTATCGACATCCCAGTTTCCGCCGCATGCATCCGATTCCAATTTCTACGTCGGATCTTCAAATGATTCTCGACCGTGACGGCTCTTTCGATTGGGAAAACAAACAAAATTCGTCACGCTTTGCTGCGTAATATAGTTCTTTCGTGGCCTTCGAGACGATATAACACGTGTATCCCGGAAAGTTTCGTTTTGATTCGTTTCTTATTCCTATCTCCATCGTCGGTAAACATTTTGAACAGAACTTTCGAAATGTAAACATTCACTGGTAGAAATTCGTTATTTTATTCGTGAATTGGAATATTTCGTATTTCTGTTTTTTGAACCTGGCTTTTTATCCATTAATTCTTAAATATGAACGCCATACAACAAGTCCACAGTACGTTCAAATTCTTCTTTAAATCATGTCGTATGTTATTACAATATTCAGTCATTTAATAATTAACGAGCCCATAGTGTTTGATTATTAATAAAAACCACGAAATTTTTCTTGAATTTACCTTGTTTTTTATTTAAACTTTAATTAAAATGTCCTTTTAATAATTATAATAATGAATGGAATATATTTGTATCGTGAAATTAATTTACCTCATCATTTATCATGGAACTCATATAATCTGTGTATTCAATTTCTGCCAATATATACATTTTCATACACTTAGGTATTTTTTACCCCCAGAATACAACCATTCAACTTCACATGCCTTAAGAATATAATCGATGTTGGAAGGTAATACTTGGTGAAACTCCATTATACAATTATTTTTATAAAAGTTTTTCATCGTTATAAAATCTTTGTATTTTTAGCGCTTAAAAAAAACGCTTATGTATTCGATTTGTCTGTTTGGGCAATATCTCTCGAATTCTGAAACTTGGAGAAGCAAAATTTACATGATAATCGAATTCTTTTTCCAACCTGTTTAATTTCTACCTCACATAAAAGAATGAAATCGGTGCAGGGCATTATAAATTTGAATTTTCAAATTAGTTAAAATAAAGATAAGAACGTGAACGGTTCAATAGCTGAAAGACAGGTTTATAAACCAAATTAATTTTCCCCTTACGCAGTATTCGAGATACCTGAGATAGTAAGTACTTTAAGTGAACGATCTTAAATGTTTCAGCCATTACACGACCTTGATAATTCTCTATTGAACCAGTGTAGTTGATGAATATTAGGAACTAGCATAAGTGCCCATTCGATTTCAACGGGTTTAATGAATCTAAATTTTCGTCAGTGCAACATGTGAAAATCGCAATAAAATTGTGCACTGTTTTAACCATAGAATATTTCTATATTGTGTCTGTTTTAATCAATTAACTTAAATCTCACAGAAATTCCCTGTGAATAAAATAGTACCTTTCTTTCCACTAAAATAGCCATTGTTATTAGTTTTAAATTGATTATAGCATTAGGATTTCAATTTTATTAAATGAGCAGAATTCCGGTTCCAAAAAATTGGTTCAATCTTCAATTGCCTCTGATAATACTGTAAATAGATTTTGGAATATAATGTACCTCAGTATCGTTTATCTTCTGCTCAACAATCTTGCCTTCTCATTTTTCGAAACAACCACTTTCATCAGTTTTAAATGGATTTCAAACTTAGAAGAGAACTTGATTCAATTCAGTTAAAATAACCACATAACAAACTTCTTATTCCAAAGAAAATCCTTTTATAATATGCAATGTTAACCTAGAATTCATTCATTCTGAAAAGTGAATAGAAGTACCATGTACATATATTTCTTTCAACTAAAATAGCCACTCTTAACAGATTTTAATGGATTAATGCATTAGCATTTCAATTTTATGAAATAAGCAGAATTCTCGTAACAAAAAATTTGTTCAATTGTGTTTAATTTGCATATTTTGTGGAGATTTGTTAAGCATTGTTAACAAACAAAATATCACAACATATCACAACAATACGTCTTTATTTTTTGAGGTATTCCCGTTAACAGGAAAGTACCATTTCAAAGCAAAAATCAATTTAAAACTATTGAAAGTCGTTGTTTCGGAAATTGAGAAGTCCAGAGTGGTGAGCGGACGCTAAACGATATTAAGGTACATTTTATTCCAAAATCTATTTAAAGTATTATCAGAGGCAATTGAAGTTCGAACAAATTTTTTGTTACGGGAATTCTGCTTATTTCATAAAATTGAAATGCTAATGCATTAATCCATTAAAATCTGTTAAGAGTGGCTATTTTAGTTGAAAGAAATATATGTACATGGTACTTCTATTCACTTTTCAGAATGAATGAATTCTAGGTTAACATTGCATATTATAAAAGGATTTTCTTTGGAATAAGAAGTTTGTTATGTGATTATTTTAACTGAATTGAATCAAGTTCTCTTCTAAGTTTGAAATCCATTTAAAACTGATGAAAGTGGTTGTTTCGAAAAATGAGAAGGCAAGAGTGTTGAGCAGAAGATAAACGATACTGAGGTACATTATATTCCAAAATCTATTTACAGTATTATCAGAGGCAATTGAAGATTGAACCAATTTTTTGGAACCGGAATTCTGCTCATTTAATAAAATTGAAATCCTAATGCTATAATCAATTTAAAACTAATAACAATGGCTATTTTAGTGGAAAGAAAGGTACTATTTTATTCACAGGGAATTTCTGTGAGATTTAAGTTAATTGATTAAAACAGACACAATATAGAAATATTCTATGGTTAAAACAGTGCACAATTTTATTGCGATTTTCACATGTTGCACTGACGAAAATTTAGATTCATTAAACCCGTTGAAATCGAATGGGCACTTATGCTAGTTATATAATGATAGCCGAAAAAGAACTGTTTAGTGAGAATCAATTGATTAAGAAAAATTTTTCTGTCAAAATAATATTTATGGAAAGACACAAATGTCATTTTTAGAGCAAAACTTTCATAGCTTCCACTAAGAGGATTAAAATAAATTTTAATTTGAAACATTTTTATGATCTGTTGTAAGTTACAGGGCATGCCCAGGAATGGTGTACGATAGTAAAAAATATTATGAACTACTATTTTTATAAGAATTGAAATAGGTACATAAACTTTAAATTTATGCTAAGTCTTTTATTGTAAATTATATAATGAGTGCTGCAAAAAAATTAATTTTTATTTTCTCCATACATCGTATAGGAGAAGGTATGTACATACATATATTGCAATCGTGAAAAATCGAATTCGAGATTTCAACGGAAATACACGCTTTGAGGTCCCTTGAGTGCGCTTTCACTATTTTGTCAATGTTGTCTATGTGCGCGATAAGAATTTTGTGGGTGATCTATCTCAAAAACTAACTTGGTATTTAGGATTTATGGTCAAGGACAATAATACAATGGTATAAATGTTTCACGTAACCAAAACAGTAAAGAAAAGACTAACTTTTCCTTATATCTCGTAAAATATTAGTCATATCGAAATATTCTTCCATTAAAATTTGTAGAACTAGTCAAGTAAAATGTCTTTCGTTCGATACATTTTAATCATAAGAGTAAAAGCTATCAAGAAAATAACAAGGAAGCCGTAATTCCCTTTGAACTCAGAAAAATTCATGAATTGATAGGAAATTGCTGTTAACGTAAACAATCTTCGCAGTAAGTGAAATAAATAAGGTCTGCTCTAAGTACGAAAATACGTTTAATTCCATTTAGTGTGCATACAGTATTTTGTAATCGTAAGAAAATGGATTATCTACGACGAAAAAATAACCTAAACGTAAAAATTACAACTACTTAAGTGAGCAGTGTCGTAACTAGGGTATGGCGAAGATGGCATTTTTCATAGGCGCCGCTTGCAAAAGGCGCCAAACGTTCCCGCAAAAAGTGCGAAAAGTTAATTTTTCCATAAATAAGTGTTAGTTTTACGCTCAAACGTTGATTTGTTTATTATAAAAAGTATTATTCATACTTAAAGCGAAGAAAAAATGATATCCTACATAACCGAGGTGTTTCCTAAAATTTTGCCATAGGCGCCCTATCGGATAGGTACGCCTCTGCAAGTGAGGTATGTTTTAAATAATTTTCGATTAGTAGATTGATTAGAACATTAGAAAATAAATCGGTAAATATAAATTTAGCTTTCCCTGGCAAAATTTCTGATGCATCGTTTTTCAATATTTAGTCGTACTAAATTTACGTATATTTATTTATGCACCAACTTAAGGTAAGAAAGAAATTTTTAATATACAGAAATAATCGGGTCGTGGTGTTTCACTGTTTTTTGTCTTAGTTTTTTCATAGTAAATCGTTTAGTTTCAATACAATGTACACTTTCCTAACTTGTTCTACTGTCAAAAGTGATTAAATGTTTTTTTCATTGCGAAAATTATTCAAAGAGCTTAAAGATTATTCACAAATGTAATTGCGTATAATTATTCTTGAGGACGCCGAAGTCGAGAGCAATCACATTACCTATTCTGTAAGGAGAAAGTCATGTGCTGTACACATCAGATTGTTTTAAAAGTACAAATGAATATAAATACGTGTGTTGTAGCTGTTATTAGTTTCTAAGCAAACCCGGGCTGCCATTTCCTGGTCTCGAAGAAAAATGTTGTCCATCACATAGTGGACATTTCATGGAATGTTTGGAGTTATTGGCAGAGTTGTTTGTCAGAGAGCTTACTGAAATATGAGAGCCTACTCAAATTATTGAACAACATTATTTTAGTTGTTAGGTGGGCCGACATCCGAGTATTTCCCCGGGCCGATTGTTGCTCCCATCCGCCCCTTGCTGGACACAAGATTTTTAAAAAAATTCAAATCCTTACGATTGCGTTTAAACGAAAAAACAGAGAAAATTTTCCAAGTAGTTTTTAAAATGGGGGAAAAACCTGCCATAGAAACGACTCCAAAAAACGAGAAAATATTTTTTGTATAGCATTGATATAAAACTTTTACAGGGAATTTAATGATTGTGAGTCCGTCTATCTCAATCAAAGACGGATTCACATAATGGCGTTATAATCCTAAAACAAGAAAAAAAGAACCTTAATAATTAACTCCGCAATTCTACTCTCACATATACAAACAAGTTCTCCTATCTAAATTAGGCACGAATAACATATCTGTGATTCACTTTCTCATTTAAGAAGAGATTATCCCTTCAGTAGCATACAAAAACATTCCTTGTTTCCAAAACTGTCCTATTTTCTACTAGTTTTGTAAACCGATTATTTTATAAAGATACCACATACGTTATTTTTTATTCATTTTTAAAAACACAAGGATAGTTATGTTGGATTTCGATTGTATATTGATAAACACAAAACCTAGGTTACATCGTACACAAAATTCATAAGGTGGAAAAATGTCTAATAAACGGAAAATTTTGTAACCACACCTTTGGTCTTCGTTACATGCCGTCCTCACTCTCTGCCACCCGCAATTGTTCGCGTCTATCCTACCTGACAACCTACCTCCCTGCCGCTCTCGCGGCCAATCTTTTTCCCTCGCGACCCCCATCACGTCTTCCATGCCCATTCTCCTCCCTCCCTGGCAAAACTCTCCCTCGCGTACTAAGTTCCTCTCCTCTTCTCTTATTCCCAAGTATCCACCCTCCAATCCTCAGTCCCATCCTCCATACCAAGCGTCGCCCCTCCCTTTCGCCATCCCTCCCTCGAGCCCTCCCTACTTCGCAACCTCCCGTCATCGCCTCCTCCCTACTTATCGTCCTCCCCCTCTCGCGTCCTCCTCCCTCTCGCGTCCTCCTCCCTCTCGCGTCCTCCTCCCTCTCGCGTATTCCCTTCCTCGCGTCCTTCCTCAATCATCTTCTCCCTCCCTCCCGTCCTCCCTCCCTCGCGTCCTCCCTCGCTTGCTTCCTCCTTCCATCGCCTGCCTCCTCCCTCCCTCGCGTCCACCCTCCCACGCGTCCTCTCTCCACCGTCTCCTCCCTACCTTGCGTCTTCCCTCCATCATCTCCTCCGTTTCTCGAGTCCTCCCTCCCTCGCGTCCTCCATCCCTCGCGTCCTCACTCCATCGCGTCCTCCCTCCCTCGCATCCTCCCTCCCTCGCGTCCTCCATCCCTCGCGTCCTCCCTCCCTCGCATCCTCCCTCCCTCGCGTCCTCCCTCCATCGCTTCCACCCTCCCTCGCGTTCTCCCTCGCGTTCTCCCTCGCGTTCTCCCTCCATCGCGTCCTCCCTCCCTCGCGTCCTCCCTCCCACGCGTCCTCCATCCCTCGCGTCGTCACTCCATCGCGTCCTCCCTCCCTCGCATCCTCCCTCACTCGCGTCCTCCCTCCATCGCTTCCACCCTCCCTCGCGTCCTCCCTCCCTCGCGTCCTCCCTCCATCGCCTCCTCCCTCCCTCGCATTCTCCCTCCCTCGCGTTCTCCCTCCCTCGCGTCCTCCCTCCCTCGCGTCCTCCATTCCTCGCGTCCTCACTCCATCGCGTCCTCCCTCCCTCGCATCCTCCCTCACTCGCATCCTCCCTTCATCGCCTCCTCCCTCCCTCGCGTCCTCCCTCCATCGCCTCCTCCCTCCCTCGCGTCCTCACTCCATCGCGTCCTCACTCCATCGCGTCCTCCCTCCCTCGCATCCTCCCTCCCTCGCGTCCTCCCTCCATCGCCTCCTCCCTCCCTCGCGTTCTCCCTCCCACGCGTCCTCCATCCCTCGCGTCGTCACTCCATCGCGTCCTCCCTCCCTCGCATCCTCCCTCACTCGCGTCCTCCCTCCATCGCTTCCACCCTCCCTCGCGTTCTCCCTCCATCGCGTCCTCCCTCCCTCGCGTCCTCCCTCCATCGCCTCCTCCCTCCCTCGCGTTCTCCCTCCCTCGCGTCCTCCATCCCTCGCGTCCTCACTCCATCGCGTCCTCCCTCCCTCGCATCCTCCCCCCCTCGCGTCCACCCTTCATCGCCTCCTCCCTCCCTCGCGTTCTCCCTCCCTCGCGTACTCTCTCCATCGTCTCCTCCCTACCTTGCGTCTTCCCTCCATCATCTCCTCCGTTTCTCGAGTCCTCCCTCCCTCGTGCCCTCCTTCCCCAGCGTCCTCCCTCCATCGCCTCCTCCCTCCCTCGCGTCCTCCATCCCTCGCGTCCTCACTCCATCGCGTCCTCCCTACCTCGCATCCTCCCTCCCTCGCGTCCTCACTCCATCGCCTCCTCCCTCCATCGCCTCCTCCCTCCCTCGCGTCCTCCATCCCTCGCGTCCTCCCTCCATCGCCTCTTCCCTCCCCCGCGTCCCCCTCCCTCGCATCCTCCTTACCTCGCGCCCTCCCTCCCTAGCGTCCTACCTCCATCGTCTCCTCCCTCCCTTGCGTCCTCCCTCCATCTTCTCCTCCCTCCCTCCTGTGCTGTCTTTATCGTCTCCTCCTTCCCTTGCGTCCTCCCTCCATCGCCTCCTCCCTCCCTCGCGCCCTCCCTCCCTAGCCCCCTCCCTCTCTTGTGTCCTCTCTCCATTGTCTCCCCCTTTCCTCGCGTCCTCCCTCCCTCTTGTCTTCCTTCCCTCGCCTCCTTCCTCCCTCGTGTCCTCAGTTCCTAGCGCCTTGCCTCCATAGCTTCCTTCCTCCCTTTCCCTTTTACTCCCTCCCTTTCCCTTTTACTCCCTCCCTCCCGCCTTTCATACATAACTTTCGCCCCACCTTCTTACCGTCGCTCTCTCTCCATTCACATATCTCTCACTCTGCCATATCTGCTTTTTTTTCTCTTTCTTTCTTTCTTTCCCTCTCTCCGTCTTCCTCCCCTTGTCGGTCTCACCGTCTTTCTTTACCCCTTTTTCCATACCATAATTCTCCTCCAACTCCTTCATTTCTCTTTTTCCTCCTCCTATCTCCTCTTCCCCCTAACGTTTTCTCACTCACACGTTCCCTCCGCTCCCTCACTCTCTTTCCCTCAGACATATGTATTGCTTTTTGTATTCAAATCTTCATTAAAATTATGTAATAGTTATTGAATCGTTAAAATAAAATTCACGAGTGTGATTGTCGTTATTTTTACTTATGGTGCAGGTATCGAAAGCATTTTCTGTGTAATATTACTACCATATCGATTACTTTATTGGGAATTGCATGTGTTGGAACAATTTTTTACACGAATTCGAGCTACATAATTAAAAAATTCTCTTCCGAAAAAAATTGTGAATAAACTCCTATAATGGAATCCTTACACTAATCGATCGTTTATTCCCAAGAAGCTTACAATGACCGTCTTCTCCGAGGAGCTGGTAAAGGGTCAGTAACTAGACTTGGTAAATTTTTCGAATTTTCCTGGTGTGTTACGGAATACGACTAGATCCCCAGATTGTATCCCGAATTGTGGAATTGTTCTTCCGTTTTCGATTTTAAAATACATGGGATCCGTTTATCTGTAATGCTCGTTGGTCCGACGACCATTTTTCCCGTAACTGAATAGGATCTAATTTTGACTGACCTACGAGATATTAATGCCCACGTTAACAGTAAAGAAGAGCAGACTCTATAATTTCCTTAGCTGAGTTAATTTTAGTAATAAGAAATGTAACCCTTTTAGTCTTGCAGTTACGCACCATAGTTTCTTATGTATATATTTTTTGAAGTATGTGCCATAATGTTAGCTTCACTTAGCATGGCTTTTTGAGATTATAAGTAAGTGAATTTATAAAACTACAATTTTCTTCCCTCATCGAACACATCGTTTTGTGTTTACCAAGACATTTTTGTGACTTTTCGGAGGTCTTGAATTCCTGCAGTGCTTCCATATGTAAATAACTCTTTCATTGTGCCGGTTTTTTGTTTACAATATTTTGAATCGCAGAAGTGGTGGTTAAATATTTTTTGAAGCTCATTCAATTAAAAAAGCAAACGCATATGGAGTGCTCATTATTCTGGTTCGTGTTAAACTATGGGCGGATGAATAAAAATTGCCTATGTCTGCTGAATGATTAGAAAAATCTTTTTCCGTAACTACAGCAACGAAATTGAGTGAGTGAGCTGCGCAAGGAGCATATTCAGTTAATTTATTTTTACATTTAAATTTTGACTGTGGTCTATTCTATTTTCCCGGCATTTACGGCATTATCGTAAAGACAGCCGATTTTCGTCCATAAATTATTTTAATATGCTAAATAATGAAATGCCAGTTGGACAAAAAAATCTTTCATGTACTTTTCCCTCATAGCGGTAAAAGATAATAATCGATCAGTGTGGAATAAATCTGGAGTAGAAATCACTGTTACTGGAAAATGTTTGGTGTCGTCTTTATTAATATTGTCGATTATTTTGTCAAAACTCTTTACCATCATCAAATTTTTTGATAAACATGTAACTCAATCTTTTGTATTTTGGATTTTTTGGATTTTTGGACTCGCAGTTATGAATATGCTCTCTAACCAATGGATTAAATTCGATTAATTGCTCCAATCATTCCATGAAATTTCCACTATGTGATGAACGAAATTTTTCTTCATGACCAGGAAATGGCAGCCCGCGTTCGCTTAGAAACTTAATAACAGCACCAACACGCATGTTTATACTCATTAGAACTTGAAATTTTGTTGTTTTATGCTCTTTTCCTTTGTTCTTCTTTAATTTGTTTTATTTTGCTTTTTTCGCAAACTTTTTTTATTTTCTTATAAGTAACAAATAACATAAAAATTTTAAATGAATGAAACTGTTATGCACTTCTTTGTTATTACCGTAATTTTCCGTGTGCAATAAGCATCCGATATAACACGCACCGAAAATTTTGCAGTAATAAGATCAATATAACCTTTCACTGTAGACCATAATAAGTAGAAATTATTAGCCGTTGCGTTATTCGATCCAATACAGCAATTTGAATACACCGAGACTTATTTCGGGAATAATGTATAAACATCTCCGTCACTTTTGAGTTGTTTGTCATCAATAGTTCTCTCTTTTTCTCATCTAAGGTCAGGAGAGTATCCAGTCCTTTGCCGCCCGAGGCAAGGTATAATTTGAAGCCCATTTCATTTTTTACTTAGGCTTTTTAATTGTTCTTTATTTGAAAAGGTAGGAAATAATACAAAATTTATTTATTCATATTACTTTCATTTATAAAAATAAAATCGGGAACATTTCTGTTCTGCATATAAATTTAGAGTACATTTACTTTTATCTAATAACATCGAACAAGGACTTAACAAAAACAAAAGAAGACAAATTACTAAGTACGTAAATCTCATTCCTAAATCATAAACCTAACATCAATATAACCTACACTAAGGATTTTCAAACTTTTTCTCCGCGGTCAAATAATAACAAAAATAATTATAATAGAAAATACGTTATTCGGCTAACCGAAATTCTACTTTGTAAAATATTGCAGACAAGAATTTCTAAGGATATATTTAACATAAAAATGGTGCAATTTAATTAATAAAAAATCTCATTAGCTGATTTTGATCGACTTGGCAACTATTTATCCCGAATTTTGCGTAAGAATATCTTGGATCGGCCCTTTATTGAGGCCCTTATCGAACTTTCTTGCAGGCCACCGTTGGGCCGCGGCCCTTGCTTTGAAAAACCCCGACCTTACCTATAACAAACAAGAAGGAATAATATACTCAATAAATGGAATACACGGATTTCGAAGGCGTTCTTTAAGGAGTTTATGTAACAAACTGTATGGAAAGATTGGACGGCTCTCGAATTTTTATCTCCGAAACTATAAGTCGTAGTTGGCTAGACTTGACGTTACCCATGTTAGAAGCGACGGTGGCGCCATATTGAATTGCGGTGAGAAGGAGTACCAACCCGACGTGAAATGACAAATGTCTTCGAGGATATTGACTGATTGGCCTGTCTCGACTTTTACAAACCCATTCACCGGACAATTAGGAGGGTTTCTTTCGTTCCGGGCGAGGCGAAGGGCGCGATAGCGCCCGGAGACGACAACTGATATAAAAACAAAGCGAACCGGCTCGCCAATATCCTCGAAGACAGATTTGTCATTTCACGTCTGGTTGGTACTTCTCACCGCAATTCAGAATGGCGCCACCGTCGCTTCTAACATTGGGGACCGTAAAGTCTTACCGTCGCGACGGTACATATAACTACGACGCGTCGTGGTTATATGTGCTCTCGCCGATTTTTTTAAACAAATTTCATACTCTAGCTAGACGAATAAATTTTTAAATCTATACCTCACATTTTGGAAAGACAAATTTTGGTACTTTCCTGTTAACGGGAATACCTCCAGGACCCTTCGCAGGACCTGGTACTTACGTATTTTCCCCATGCCATGCTTACGTACAACATTAACAGAAACTAACCCAGTCACCGGACAAGAAACTGATTGGCCTGTCTCGACATTTACAAACCCAATCTCCGGATTGCCGATACTCCCACCCATCTCCACCTTTTCCTGCACCCTCTTCCCCCTTCTCTATTGAATTTTTGATGAACTTTTAATAATAAAGTTAATAATTAAAATCAAAATGAACATTTACAGAACCCGTTTATTACTTTAGGTTTTAAAGAATTAAAAAAAATGAAAATGTACCGAAATTAGACGGGTGTCAACATCGCTCTGAAAAAAGGTGCCGGTACGCCGTACCTGCGCGTACCGTCACAAAAAAGCACTGTGTATCTCCATTAGAAAGTAATTTTATGCAAATTATATTTTTACTTACAAAATATATTTGTAACGTTTATGTTCATAAAACGAGTCGCCTGTTTTGCATAATTCATGTTTAAGCGTGCATTTTTGTTTCAAAGTTTATTATATCCAAATAGTATCCAAATAGTTTTGCTTCACTTGTGACTATACTTCCATATTGCCCCCCAGTATAATAACCCTCTATTTTCTTTTTCTTTTGTTTTAGGTCACGATTAACGATTGAGGGAACTATGTTTTATTTGTAGATCGAGTTAATATCAGACGTGATTGGCCGGTCTCGACATTTACAAACCCAATCACCGGAAAACTGGGAGGGTTTCTTTGGTTCCGGGCGAGGCGAAGGGCGCGGTAGCGCCCGGAGACGACTACCCATTACAACAAACGAGCCGAAGGCTCGTCAATATAACCTTTCAATGTTATATCCTCTTGACTGTTGTGCCGCAAATTGAGAGGATATATCGACGAGCCTTCGGCTCGCTTCGTTCTAATGGGTAGTCGTCTCCGGGAGCTACCGCGCCCTTCGTCTCGCCCGGAACCAAAGAAATCCTCCATGTTGTCCGGAGATTGGGTTTGTAAACGTCGAGAGCGGTCAATCAGTTTCTGTTAATGTTGTTTTTAAAATAAAATATCGTAAATCCAACAATACGTCAAAATATCCTTTCAATGTTATACCCTTTCAAACAATCATAACAATACATATTCATTTTTTAAGGTATTCCCGCTAACAGGAAAGTACCCAAATTTTTTGAAATGTGACGATATTTTCGAAAAGCAATTTATCGGTGATAGATTTGACACAGAAATAATTGCGAAATCGAACATACCGTTCTTGAGTTGTTCGCTCCAATTCCTAAATATTACACATGGGATGACGGAATGGGACAAGCTTTTATATATTTAAAACAAGTTAGGAAAGTCTACAGCATATACAAATGCAATAGAGTATTTAGAAGAAATGATATACGTGTACGTAAGGGAAATGGCGTTTTAAAGTTCTTTTCTTCATCATAAATAATCCATTTTATTCCTATTTAAAAAGTATTGCATGCACACGTAAGGAAATTAAACGTATTTTTGTGAGATTGTTTATGTTAGTAACAATGAAAAAGTAACCATGCAAGAAATTTTCTAAGTTCAACTCGAATTAAGACATTCTTGTTTTATTTTATTGATAACGGCGAGTCCTACGATAAAAATATATTGGAAATTAAATACTCTTATTAGTTCTACAAGTTATATTTGAAAACTATTTTGACATTACCAATACTTTACGAGATGTGACGGAAAGTTTATTTTTTGTTACCAGTAAAGTGGTACCCCTGATTGACTTACGTGATTCGTTTATGTGACTTTATTATTATGTATCTGTAAGTCCTTAATGTCAAATTTAATGAGAATCCATTCAGTAGAAGCCGAGAACGAACATGCGGACGGAAGGACGGACAGACCGACGCTAATAGGCGCTTATGCTGCAAGCGAAACGCGCCTAAAAACATTTGAAATGAAAATTTAAAGCAGTTTAATAAACACCTAAAGAAATTCAAAATAGTAGTCTTCACAAGATACGATGGAATAAACGGCAAAAACCGCCACAACAGATTAACTAATAGCAACTTCAAACAGATTTTTAACTCCTCAAAGTCAGAATTAGAAGTGAGGGTAGTAACAGTGTTTGAAAGTGGATTGGGATATGAGGAACTGTCACAAAGTAGTCTAGATTGGTGACTTGGAAAGTCGAGAATTAACAAAAAATTAAGTGGAGATATTCGCAGCTACAAGAATACAAAATATTAATTCAAAGCATCTAATAATTGTTTTTATTCGCTTATATTTTCTTCAAAAATTAAGAAAGTTATTTTCGCTGACCGTTACTTGTTCATTTATGTGGTGCTTACATTGCTCATCGCCTTGCCGACCTTGCTTAAAGCCGGATATGGAAATAATTTAAATTTTTTTTGTATTGTCAGTATGCCAAATGTATAATAAATAAAAGTTTCTATTTGGGGGACTTAAAAACTTTGGGACCCTTCGGCTGAAGCCCTAATAGCCCATGCACGAATCCGCCGCTGGGTACATTTACATGAATACCCTGCAAGCCGCCAGAAGCGTTTGGCAGGGGGTGTCACAGCACCAAATAAACTCTAACTAATGCCTCTGTTGGTCTGTCTTATCCTGTCTGGGAAAAAAGATCTGTAGTATTTCTCATTTTTAGCGACTATTTGGACATATTTTCTCGTACGCTCTGACCTAACATTACGCTCACTAACACTGATGGGTACAACTATTCCGCGTACGTCTTCAACGAATTCGGAGCTTTTAAACTTTTCAAATAGTTTCCTTTTGTACTCAATTCTTCTACTCTTCAACGTCTGCCATTTCAGAACACTCAAGGTATCTGGTACACTCGCAGGATACCGATATTCTCCCTTTACAACTCTAGGTAAGGTATATTGAGCTTGTACTTGATCTGAAAATGCGAGATAATGTATTACGTTATATTGAGAATTGGAAGCACTAGCAAGCGATTGCACCAACATGTGCATTAAGTTTTAAACAGCTCGTGATATGAAAATATTACCTCGACACGAGTATTCCATTTAGTAGGCGGAAATAATACCTACTAAGAAGACATTAATTGCAGACGAAGAGTAGTAATCATTACAATGGTTAAGCAATCGATGTTAACCCTCCTTAAACATGCTCGTGTACAAATTCTCGGTAATGGCCGAGCCAGATGAGACAGTGGAAATTTGTACACGTCATCAAGGTCAGCTAGTGGGATGAGAAATGGAGAGGTAGAAAGGACGGAGAGAAAGAGAGGTGAGAGAGAGAGAGAGGGATGAGGAGAGAAAAGAATAGAGGATAAGGAAAAAAGCTTACATCATAAAATAAATTTTATTTTTTTTCAAAATTTTCCGATACATATCAAGTCTGAGAGCCTTTAAACCTGTTTAAGCAAAAAATATCGGAAATTTATGCAATTTATTTAAATTCCACAGAATGGATGAAATGTGAGAGATGTTAAGGAGGCACAGAGAGATTTTTACTCTTACCTTTGACACTGTTTAACTATTATTTATTCTTATACATTTACTAGGGGAGTACTTAAGTAAATAATATTTAAACATAACACAATATCATGGAGAAACTTATTTATCTCATATGTTGATCGTAAATTTTTGAAATTAACTCTTAGGGTATCATGATGGTCAGCAAGAATGATTGTGTGATGTGATTCCATTGTGTAAGGACTTTTTCGCTTTATTATTTCCTTCAAACACTTTTCCAATTAGTTTATCATGATGAAAAGATCATCTCACCATCTGGTACGTCCTTTTCTATTTATTTTGAACAATAAAATCTTTATCCTCTTTTGTTCGTTTGTTTGAATGATTAGTTGCTCCGTCAATCAAGCGCTTGTTTCGACCATTTTACGCAACGAATGTATTTCTCCGACTCAATCTATCAACATTAAATTGCTCCACTTCCTTTTTGCTTCAAACAAGAAATACTCGAATCTCTCTCTGCCTCTTGAAAATCACCTCATCATCCATTCTAATAAGCTTAAAAACTCAACCTTAAGCGGACTTTGTATATTTTCCATTCGATTATCACCCGCATCCCTTTTTATATCGTCGCATTTTACCCCTTGAGGCTTTTTCTTATACTTATCTGGATTTTCCTAATTCCCTCTTCCGATCCATTATTTTCACCTCGCATTGATCTTGAATTATTTATGACTCCGCTAATATGACTATCGGTACTTTAAAAGGAGGGAAGTGCGAAATGAGAGCGGAGGCGGATGAGTCGGCGCGTTTGCACGCTGACGTGAGCCGAAGCTTTCGCGTTTTATGCCTCGTTGTCCGTTCGTTAATGGGCGTGACAATCGCGGATCGGTGGAAAATTTTCACTTCTCCACATCTTTGAGTAATTGGAGCTGCCGATTGGTTACGGAGTTCTTATCGGCCGATTTTAATCTGAATTATGTCGTAATCTCCATGAAACTAGTTTCAGCATGAGGCATAGCTTCATCATGAG